>CAIIXF020000001.1:31536555-32136555 GCA_903813345.2 Owenia fusiformis | reverse complement strand
TTCATGTAGACATAATTCTGTAATTGCATCTCTCAAGGCATTCTTTAGCCCTAACCCCATCAGGGTTTTGGTTGTGCAGTGTTTAGTAGAAAAATGCCTGATAACAACTTAGATAACGCCACAATTATGTGTATGATACACATGTAATAATAAAATGACACGCAGTTATCACTACATTTAAGGCAATCTGAAACCATCATGCCAAGTGTTAATATAACGAGATATGAAAAGCAATTCTCTTTAGTACACGAGGAAATTCACACATCAGTATTCTATATGTGCAATATGAACAGTCACCAGACATATTCATATCTTAAAAATGGTAGACAATACCTAACTTCCATTCAGCTCTTGCGATAGCAAATTTCACCATTCTTACTACTCGTAAAACCACAAATATACTTTGTCACACTCAGACCAACATTATGACACCACTTTCCCCTTTGTCTTGCATCAGGTCTCTGGATCCCTTCACCTCATCTCCAATCTCCAGTAAGTGTGAAAGTAACAAAGGCTTGATGCAAGACTAAAATGAATCTGCCCGATATTGTTACCTCTCATGTTTGATTCTGTCTTTGCTTGTAAGAAATCTCACTTCCTTTTTAGTTGTTATACTTGGTGCTACTGTTGAATCTGTTGAACTGGTAGACTGTGAACTAGAGTGACGTCTTCTACGTCGCGTAACTAGAAAATATTTTTCATGAAAACATTATGTTATGTTATATTTATTTCAATATCATAATTACAAGTAAAATAATCAAGTAGGCACATGACGCAGAGTGTATACTGTGCAGAAAAGACAATTTCTACATTTTTACGTAATGTACTAGTGTAACATGTATAAAATTTGACATGACATCAAATTGATGTAGCTTTTGTAGGTAGTATGTATGCATGTTATATGTATATACAGTATGTATGCAATTTCATCCAACAGGCGCTTATTTCATGATCTTAAGCACAATTAAAGCATTATTGTAAATTTAAAATTTTATTTTTTGGGGACCTGGTAATAACTTCTTCATTTATATTCTTGTGAGAATTTTTTACCCAAATGGATTATAAAGCCATTAAAAATAGTTCTATAAAAATGGTTCTAAGCAGCTCTATACCTAAATTTTCTTGGCTGTCTTTGCCAGTAGTGTCAAGGATGCCTGCTTGGTGGAGCAGCTTCCTCTTGTGGTGGTACCTCTCTTTATCCCCTGAATATGTCACAGCCCTGAAAGTGGACACCTTTTATGAATTGGAAGATATGAAATTCAAAATTCAAATTTCAAAAACATTCAAATATGGTTGCATTATAATTACTTAGCTTAGCTGCATTGGTCTTTTTTCTTGCTTTTAACAAAAATACTACTGTAGAAGAAGAATAAGTTACATTGATAAGATATTGATTCGGAATGTTGTTTTTTATAGTTTATGCAACAAATAAGAAGTATTCATCAGAGGTAAATGCAAAGTAAATAATAAAAAAAGACTTAGAGACTAAGAGGGATTATTTTTCATGTAATTAGATTAAATAAATATCAATAAAACAACAAAATGATGCAACAATAAATTCAATGGTTAATTAGTATTGCTGTATTGTGACACCATGTTACTGATAGGAGTATTGGTGATTTTATAGATCAAACCATTTTCAAACCAAACCAAAGGAATGAATAAGATGTGATTGAACAAGATCCAAACTGGTGTAAAGTGTAAATGTGAAATATCTCGAACATAAGTACATGCACGTGTATACCGAAATCACAATTGTGAATAACATCTTTAAATGTACTAAAACATGTGAATATTTTAGACTTTGAAAACATGCAATATTGAAAATATAAAGAATCGTGCAAATCTTAAATTGGATAAATTACAGATTTATGAAAAAATACCAATATCAATTGAGTTATCAGGCCAGGAGAATAAACTGAAAAGAACTGAAAAGCACTCATAGTAGAGATAACTAAATAATTTTGACTTTGATACAGGAAAGATGCAAACAACCCACACAAATGTTTTTCCTGAAATGTCCTGATTTTCAAACCCCTTTTATTTCCCCTGCTTATTCAATTTTTGTATTAATATGTTGTGTTTTGACACACAGTTAACCCATTTAAAGGAATAAGTAATTCTTCAGGGGTTTTAAAGATATCCATTATGGGTGACCAAAATTAGCTGAAAGCAATGGATCGCATGACTTTTCCCTGTGGGAAAATAACATGGGAGAAAACGCAACATATTGAGGCAATAAAACTTAAAAAGCAGGGGTGGAAGGGGTTGAAAATCAGGACAACATTTCAGAAAAAACATGTGGGTGGGTTGTTTCCATCTCCCCTGTCTCAAAGACGAAATTATTTTACCATCTCTGAGTGCTTTACCTGGAGATAATGCATTGGCCTAATATATGCACCTGTTTAAATCCTCAGAAAATAGCCAAAATCTAAAATATGACTGAAATGCCGACACGGTAAAATACCGAAAGGCGAAAAAAGCGAACGCATTTCGTTCGCTCTTTGCACGCGCTTGCCATTTATGTCACGCATTTGGTACAAAATATGTGTATATATCACGCATTTGTTTCGAAAATATTTTGATCAAATTCATGGGATAATCTCGCCATTCGCGGGACACTTGACAGCTCTTATAGTTTGTTATTCCATTAATGAGTGAGGAATGAATATAACAGTGAATAATAAAACAAATATTTAATTCTATTTTTGGTGAATACCTGGATATTCCACTAGCCCTTTGTGGAATATCACTTGTGAAAGATGCACAGGTATTCACATTAATAGAATTAAATATTTGTGTCCTCAGGAGTAGATTGTTATGATTAATTATAATCAATAGTTTGTTATTCCATTAATATAAGTGAGGAATATAACAGGGAATAATAAATATAGTATGTGACAGTATGATGTCATATTATGCAAACGTGTCATTTTTTATTTGAAGATGATGTCTATAACTGCCACCATTTGCACAATGAAAATGCGAGAACATATTTTGACTAAAGAATTGCCACTCATATGACATGGTTGCACGAATTATATTTCATTTTCTATGACACCCAAATTTCTAGTTTTGCATTGAGTCTCTGCGCCTCCCCCCCCCCCCCAACAGTGCACCCCTCTACACAAATCTGGGGAGATGAAAAGGCAAGGGTTGGGGACCAGAGGCTATACAAGACTACAAAATATCGTATACAACATTAAGTGCAAACATGTTTTTCTGTTCCATATATAGATATAACAGAACATTTTTCTTAAACCATTTGGTTGCTTTATACCTCACATGTTTGCTGATAGCACTGGAATCTTGAAGTTCTCTAAGCAATAAAAATAAAACACATTCAACATAATATTATGTCAGAACTGGGAAGACTGATAGAAGTCTAACAAAAACATTATCATGCTTTTATATTAATAAGCCATATTGCTCAATGGTCCGAATTACCCTATCTAAAATTAATTAATTAATTAATCCAATATTGATCAATACCTTCAAAAAATAAAAATATCTTTCTAAAGCCTAGTGTTTTTATACAGGGTGGTCCAAAAAAGTGAACCCCTGCAACAGGCCATATTTCCCTTATTACTTGCAGGAATTATTTTATATTTTCACATGTTGTAGAGGAAGGTCTAAAATTTATGTTGGTACCATACATTTTTCTTAGTCTTCAAATTTGCAGAAATTATAAGCCCTAACCAAATATTACTGAAAATGGATAAAATGTGATTTTCAATGTCCGCGATTCTTCAACCCTTCAACACCCTTCCCCTGACATTTTTTAAGCTGCAGTCTTAAAGAACTAATATTTTCTCACTTTGTTCAATCTTGAATCCCGCACATTATGGCTTAAAACTAGCATCCTACCTTTGTTAGTTGCAAAGTTCTTGTGATCCAAAGAAATGTTCTAAGCTTCCATAGACGATAACATTTTTCAGTGAAATCGCAAACATATACCCCTATATGATCTTGAAATGTTAATATCTTCATAAATCATAGACGGATTCTAATGAAATATGGCTCAAAACATTGATTATTAGATTTCTTTTGATCTTTTAAAGATATTTGATAAAGGGCTACTCAGATTCCTGGTCACAGGGGGCAACTTCCTTCCACAAGAGGCCCTCCTCTAACTGTTGGTGTAGGTAACATACCCCTGAACTGTTGAACGTTTAAAACTGCTTCAAAATGATCAATGAAAGTGTGAAATGTGTTTTCTGCTTAAATAGTGTCCCTTTTGTCATATGGTAGGGTTTTAAACTTGTATCTCTAACTGAAAGCTGTTTAAGATCATCCAATATGTTTCAACAATTTATGTGAATCACATTGGTAAAATTTTGCACAATATCTAATTTTCAGTCATGTTTGCTAAACTCTTGTAATTTCTTCAAAATTAAAGACTGAGATTAAATTATGGCATCAACCAAAATTTTAGACCTTTCTCTACAACATATGAAAATATGAGTCTATTTGTGCAAGTATTAAGGAAAATATAGCCTGTTGCAGGGCTTCACTATTTTTGGACCACCCTATATTATTTAAATACATTACAGAGGTGAACTGTTATTACTATGCAGTGTTTGAGATATTGTTATAATAAATCTCTGTGTAGGTAGGAGGAGGTAAGAGTATCTAAAGGAAGATGATTAAACCAAGCTACTTCTCTTAATAAAATCCATACTTAAACCATAATACATTGGAAATAATATAGTAAGTTAATCTAAATTCTAAACTATTGAAGACAACCAGGCTCGTACCTCATGCTTTACCCGTACTGAGATAAAATTAATTTATTCCCAAAATAGGGCAAGGCACTATAGTAAACTATACAATGAGTATACTATAAAGCTTAAGGGGAGCTAGGGTAAGATTTTTTGAAATAGTCATTAATTGTGAAATACATTTGTTTCTTTGGCTTACTTGCTTCAACATGGTACAAGCCTGAGAATTTTAATTAATCAAACAATAAAAAAAATATACAAGTAATAAGTTAATTGGGTATAGAATAAGAGTTGTATCCAATCTAATTTGAATGATTTTAATAGAAAAGTCACTGCCACAACATGAGTATTGCAGTCTAATCATAATCAATCAAATGTGAAATTATGGAGAAAAACTAGACTATCCATCTTGACACTCAACAATGAGAAATAATTGCTTACCTCCTGTAAATAAAAATAAATGGTTGAAAAGAATTAGTAAACAGTAGAAGATACATCATGTACTTACTTTAACATTAAACATTATTAGACAAACAACATAGGCACGATGGGTGACAAAAGAAATGGGTATAATTAAATGAACTAGGATTTCAAGTTTTAGGTACTGCAAAGATGGCAGGAGAACAGCCACTTTATAAAGAAATCAATGACACCAATAAAATTGTTCAATACATCTGAGATAACTAACTATGTAAAAAATCAAAATTGTTGGTGACATTGATAACGTCAAGATAAGCCAATGAACTTCATTAGATCCAAAACGAGAATGGTCCTTTCCTGATCAATTAAAATAACAACCGATCAAAAATGAGATAAAAATCTGGTTATCCCCAAAAGTGGGTCAAGGCTGAGACTATTATAAAATTTACTAAGATTGCCAAACCACTGCCTCACTTTTAATATTTGAGCATGAGCAGTAAAATTAAGATATACATTTGGATTTATAACTTAAAATAGAAGGTCAGACTGTGAGATGACGCTTTAAAGTCATGTACATGTACATACAGTTGTTCATGTAGTCATAATATAGATACACTCATGTAGATTCCACCTCTCAAGTCCACCTAAATCATAGGTAGGGATCAAACAGCACTCTCCATTAAAACCACTGTTATTGATTCATTTCTCTGCATGAACATTGACAGATTTTGGCAAAAGAATGCTCTATTTTGTAAGTCTGTCGACCTAGCTTATTCTTGATAGTATATTTAGCTACAGGTAGAATGTGTTTCACATCATTTGTGTTTTTAGGGGTTTTCAGAACGTCAGTGTTATCAATGTGTGGAATATTTAATTCAATATTAATAACATTCTGTGGCTTATTCCTTGAAAGTGATGCTAGGAAAATGTTTGCCCAATGGCCAAATAATGGATAATGGTACCCTATATTTTCTTCAGGATCCTTGGCAGCTTTTTAATCATATCTGGTTTATGGGGGAAGTAATACAAATCAGAGTTTTAGCAAAACAGCTAGCCACAAGAAACATTCTTATGATTATTCTCAACTGCGTGCCAGTTTATGAAAAACTTGAGATAAGCTGACATAAGACATGGCTGTAAAGGTTTAATATGTGATTCAACTTAAGGTGCCATGGAAGTTAACAGGAAATGACAAAACAAAAAATGACAAAACCATGGTGGATTTTGAAAATTTTTTGTACCAAGATAACCGAGTTCTGTTTGGACCTTAAATTGATGAAATAACCTTTTCATTTCAGGTCAATGAACAGAATCTTTTGATTTTTTTTCAGAAAATGTGTCCAATCTCTAAATGATACAATTTTGAAATTTTAAAAAATTGTCTGAAACAAAAATGGATGTAGTAAAAAGGAAAATAGATCGATTTTCAATTCAGTTTTTTTCATTTTTTTCTTTTTCTTAAAATGATATCAAATTTTTTTAAATTGTATCATTTAAAGCAATATATTGGGCACATTTTCTGAAATAGTCAAAAGATTCTGTTCAGTGACCTTTCCTGAGCACCAACTCTTAGCTATTTTTCAGTGTCATTTTCAGAGGACTGAAAAGGTTATTTCAAAATGTTTATGGTCATTCTGACCATTTCCATTGTGTTCCCAGTCATGCATGTAAATGATATGTGGAACTAGTTAAACTAACTGGAGGTCCAAATAGAACTCTGTTATCTCGGTTCAAAAATTTTGGAAAATCCAGCATGGTTTGTCACTTTTTGTTTTGTCATTTCCTGTTAACTTCCATGGCACCTTAAGTGCGGTGGTAGTTAACAGGAAGTGACACAACAAAAAGTGACAAAGCCATGCTGGATTTTGAAAATTTTTTGAACCAAGATAACAGAGTTCTGCTTTGACCTCCAGTCAGTTTAGTTAGTTCCACGTGTCATTTACATGACCAGGATCACAATGTTCATGGTCAAAATGACCCTAAACATGATGAAATAATTTTTTCAGCCCTCTGAAAATGTGACTGAAAAATAGCTAAAAGTAGGCGCTTAGGAAAAGTCACTGTACAGAATCTTTTGAATTTTTCAGAAAAAGTGCCCAATATAGTGCTCTAAATGATACAATTTTGAAAAGTTGATGTCATTCATATAAAAAGAAAAAAAATGAAAAAAACTTAATTGAAAAGCGATCTATTTTCCTTTTTATGACCGCCATTTTAGTTTCAGTTTCTGTTCAGTGACCTTTCCTAAGCGCCTACTTTTAGCTATTTTTCAGTCACATTTTCAGACGGCTGAAAAGGTTATTTCATCATGTTTAGGGTCATTCTGACCATTTCCATTGTGTTCCTGGTCATGTAAATGATATGTGGAACTAGTTAAACTGACTGGAGGTCAAAACTGAACTATGTCATTTTGGTTCAAAAAATTTCAAAATACAGCATGGTTTTGAAACTTTTTGTTTTGTCATTTCCTGTTAACTTCCATGGCACCTTTAATAATAGACCATATAATAATAACAGATTGGATAATTACTGTAAATTGTGATTTAAATGCAGTTTTATAACCTGTCTGGATGTGATTTTTACCAGAGTATTATTTTTACAGGATGGTGTGGTGAAATATACAAATAAAAGCAGGTTTTAGAGTGTTGTTTGATCCTTACACTGTGTAAATAAGACCATAAAAATCTGGATTAAAAACTGTAATTTTTTGGGGTTTTCAGTCTTGAAGAGATTACTAGTATATCATTCTTCTAGTTATTACCATGGTCCTCTATAGATAGAGGTCCATGATGCCAAGCCATGATATTAGCATAGATTCTATGACTGAGTTACATGTAGCCTTACTCACGTCGAGAGCTATCATGTTAGATTTTGAAAGTATAGCTCTCCATCGTGAGGATCTCCAGCTGAAGAATTGTGACATCTAAATTGGATCAGCGCCATTCAGCGGCTTACTGTTTGTCTCAAACTGTAGCCTACATGTGGGCTCATATGTGTCTACTTTCCCCGTGCATGTAGGATCGCTGATGTGCTTCTATGGCGATCAGGAGTTCTAATCGTTTTTTAAAATTCATTGTTTGATACCCATTTCCAATATGGCGGTTAAACGGAAATATTATCGACGCATGCGCAACTTGGGAAACGTCAAGCCGCCATATTGAACAGGCCCGTAGCTAGGGGGGGTTCGCAGGGTTCGGGCGAACCCCCCCCCCTGGCCAAAAATTCTTTCAAAATCATGCAGTTTTTCACCATTTTGAGCATTTCTCAAGTGATTTTGGGCATATTTGGGCCAAAATTGTCAAATGTGAACCCCCCCTGGAAATTTTTGAAAACTGAACCCCCCCTTGGCAAATCCTGGCTACGTTGAATATACCTGGCCAAAACTTTTGACACGAGTCATGAGTCAGCTGAATTCCCCAGAATTTTCTTTGAAGTCAGGATTCTTAAGCTGTTGATTCTAGCGATAGAGAGTTATACTTTCAAAATCTAACATGGTAGCTCTCGACGGGAGTAAATGTAGCCACTTTGAGTTAGAATAAACAATAAACATCGTGAATACCTAAATCTTGCAGGATGAGGAAGTTCTGCTACACTCTCTGCTCCAAACTGTTTTGATTCTATTTCTTTCGATATATTTTCTGGTTCACTTGGTTTTTGATTTTCAATCTTATCAGCAGCAGTTTCACTTTCAGTTTCTTGATTATTTTCATCAACATTTTTTTCAAATTTGTTAGAGTCTTCTAATGGCGACACATCAATTGAAGCTTGGGTTTTACGATCAAATATCCCCTTCTTATTAAATATACAATAATTCGTGTCATTATGTGTACCATCTAGTGATATGTTAGATAAGAAATTCAATGCAGCAACTCTTCTTCTGGATCTGTGTTTTTTAGCAGAGGCCATTTTTCCGGAACTACAATTTTGTTTCGTCCAGTGCAGATCCCAGGATGCATCAGTGACACGTCGCCATGTTTGTTTTGATTTTTTAAACTTTTCTAAATTTTCTACAAATGATTGAATATATCATTTTATGGAGTAGGTGAGAGTATGATAACTTGACAAGATGTTACACAGACGTAATGGATCCATGGGAAACACAATCCTTTTTATTTGCATCGGAGGATTCTTCATATTTGGCATTTACAGCTACCACAATGTTCATACTCGATTGAAGGAAACAGAAATGCGTGCCGAGAAAAATAAGCAGCAACACGATTCAATATCTGCTCAATTACAAGGTATTTTACTTAAATATAGCGCTTCAAAATTATTTACATCGCCCACACATTTATTTTTTCTGTTTTACTATTCTTCCAGAATTATAGATATAGGGGAAGTGGTCCTAATTATCGCACGGTCCTAATTATCGCACGATTGTCCTAAATAGCTAAAATATGCACCCACCATCTTTTAAACCAGTGTTACGAAAAACAGTTCAACACCATAACTCCCAATCTTCATGATTTATTCATATATTTAGAAATATCTCTTCATTTTTTAAGAATTGTTAACTTCCGCCATTGTCATAAATGCTTTTGAGCAAGAAGTGAAATTCGTCTGACAAATTTTGACCCCCTCCAAATAAAGACAGAAAAGTAAGTGTATAATGTATATTTTGTTGATATTTTACACTAAAACTGATAGAAAAATGATTACAGCATATGTATGTATCTGTTATAAACAGAGAAATGTATACAGTATCGTGAAATGACATCTGAAACATAACTGTGCGATAATTAGGACGACTGTGCGATAATTAGGACCACCGCACATGCGAGTCTAAGGGGTCTTAAAGTGTTAGCGTTCGGAGATTGAGAAATGTCAAACACTACTTAGATTTTAGAGGAAAGTTTGATCTTTCGTCTCATATTCTCAAAGTAAGTTGAAGTTATCATATTTGAAATTGTCAGTAGTTTCCCTGAGTACCCGTGCGATGATAGGACGACTTCCCCTAGATATATTACACTCAAATTTTTTATTCTGTGAACCCACAGGGGCTTGTCTGGAGGGTCGGGCAAGCCCTCCGATGAGTGTGTACTGCTTATTAAGAGTATAAGGGAGGTCGCTGTTGATGCTTCCTGAAATTTGTAGAAAATGATTGTTAGATAGATCTATATCCAGTAAAAACATAAGGAATCCTTTCAATAATCGACATGCTGATTCAAACAACACTACAGAGCAAAGTTACCCAAAATGGTAGCAATCCATCCACTCGTTGCTGAGAAATCTGAAGAATATGTAAAGAAGTGATTAAAATGCAAAAACCAACAATTTTTACATCCAAATTATTAGCTCCAGATTTGATTTCTTCTTCAAGACATGTCCACTGTTAAAAATTGGTAGTTCCAAAAAGTCCAAAAAGCATTAACACAAATTTCAATCAAGTACTGTGCTTATGCTTCATCATGAACAAAACAAAGCTGATATGGTTTCATTGAAATGTGTGTTCTAACCTCTAGAGGGTAAGTAAGACTTCTAATCTTCAGGTAAATCTTATTTTTCAAATTCTACCTACGTAATCAGGCCACGAAATAGACTCTACCTAAAATATAAATGTATTTTTCAACATCTCAAGTCATTCATGTGTAACAAAATTAATATATAGTTATGATTTGCACAATATTATATTAGGCTGTTAAAACTAGGCTAATACATTGTATAGTTTCAGCAAGTCTGCATTATAAAGTAGACCGAATGATCAAACTACAGTCATGTATATGTAATATAAATGAAGCGATTTCTTAAAATATAATTTTGGCAAGAGAGAATTCAAAAGCACAAGGAATAATGACATTTAAACCAAAAGTAACAGACCTACATGTCAATTGACTCAATACCTTCCCAAATACAAGTCATGAGTAAAATCTTCAATATTATGTTTGCATAAAAAAAAGTAGAAGAATACCATGAGAGGAGTAGTTGAGGTTCATATTAATACAATTGCAATTTGTGTCTTTATCATTCTTGCAGTTGTTTATGAGAACAAGGCCCGCCTTGAGAAGTCTATCACTCAAGAAAAAGCTGACCACAAAAGAACTAGAGAAGGTATGTATGTACTTGGAAACCATTCCAACGTCTCTCAAAAATAATTTGAAATGATATTCAGTGTAAATGGTCAAGGTTTTTCTATAGCAAAATATAAGATCCCTGTTAAACAAGTTGTGTTATTGAGAGTTTTTATTTGAGTTTGGACCATAGGACAAATCCGGTGATGTAGTGTTTTGGACTGATGAGTTTTATCAAGTAGCCAGTCCACAATTCCGCCAATGTCCGGTTGCTCATCTATTAAACATTTCTTAACAAGTCCAATCGCTTCCCTGATATCTTAGTATATCTACGGTAAAACCTTGTAATTCTAAAAATCATTTTTGGAAAATTGGCTGCATGGGAGGATGTTTATCATTTTAGATCTACGAAAACAAAAATTGTTCTCTGATTGGTTGTTAGGACTCTTGGGTTATCACCTCGAATCTATCACTGCGGGAGAGTGTGTTTATCTTTCGGTTTGAATGCAAAATCTGATTGGTTGGTAAATTTTGTCATATGTTGGAGCGGTTTCGAGATTACCATGATTGATATGCCTGTTAACAGGACTATCACGAAACCGTATTTATAAGCAAGCAATGGTGAGCCATGAGTGATGTCACATGACTTCTAGTTGATCAACCAATCAAAAGAATCTCAAAACGATCAGAATTATGCACATGTGTATTGATAAGGGTGTCGACTTTTGGCAATCAACCGAAGATACCTCAAGAAAAGCCGGAGATTGCTGAAGCTTCTCTTTGCAAAAGAAGTTGGCCGAGGGTACCACGAATGTGAAGAGGACGTCTCTAATTGGTCAAAAATAGAGGCTTGGCATTCTCCGTCAGATTGAATCGGCAAAATTCGGTTGTTAGGCTTACCTTTGGTTGTATGGCTTGCCTTCGGCTGCATGGCCCAACCTCAATTGAATGGAAAAGATGCTGTCCCGTATTGATAATGTAAACTTCAAAGTGAAAATTTGTTTTGATTTTATCGGAAATATCCTCCGAGTATTATATATTTTGCAGTTAAGTGTACACTAAGAAGTAAGTAGGCATTAATATACATGTATATATAAAAACATGGGATTATGTGTTGATTTGAAATTGAATTTACCATGAAAATGCTCTTAAATCTGGTACTTTCATTTCTTACATGATATTAAATGCTATGTGCTTTGGACTGGTTAGTTTTCACAAGGACTGATGATTAAACTGAAGTTACAGGTCTGAATGTCCGATGAGTTTTGATTTAGACTGGTCAAAATGTAGAACCTGTCAGTCCTGAGGTCCTGTGATTATTTTGCCTCAAGAAAAACACTGGTGTTATGTCACAGGGCTTGCGCTGGCCACACTTTCGGGGTATTTTATGCAGATTTTTCAAAGTGGATGTGAAAAACAAAACCCCTTGCATGCCTGTGAAGCAAATTTTTAATTCAAAGTCTTAGATTGAAAAAACAAAATTGAATTGTCCAATGTTCCTGCTTCAAATGAACAAAATAAATTCAAAATAAATAGAGTAATATATACTTTACTAAAATGATTCTTGTTTCTTTCTGCTATCATAATTGATGATCTTATAGCTGAAATGTGCAAAAACTTCTCTTTATTGAACATTTTCTATATAAATGTAAAGACAGATGGTAGGGCTAGAATATGTAAATGTATTTCCAGAGTCATTTAATTTCTTGATCTAGCAAGTAGTTCCATTTATATCAACTGAAAACACCACTGGAGTATAACTCTATGAACTTATTGACATGTGGATTGTGATTTCACATTGAAATTGTGATCGAGTACTCAAGTGTACTCTTGAAAGAGTAAATTAACTTTTAAGGTCAGGGTGCACCTTGATGAAATTTCGTGACCATGTGCTATTTTCAGATAAACATAACTCATTCCACACATCATCTTTCATTCTTGCACAAAAGATGCATTGATGTACCTTGACTATCAATTGAGGGTTGATGCTTCTTCAGAATGTTTGAATAATTAGAATATTCAGTGGTTTATTTTCAAAATTGCAAAAACATTCCAAAGTGGGCCCTGGCCTTAAAGGTTTTTGATTGTGTCAATGCAGATTTAGCCCGACCTTACACATAAAATTCAAATATGCCATCAAATAGAAGAAAATGGTTATGGTTAAAAATGCATGTGGTTCAGAGTTCTGAGTACTTATAATGACATAAATTTATTATCATCTTTTGATCAATATAGATCTATATATTGCACTCTGTATAATAAAAACATTTTCATGAGATGTATTTAATCAACATAGAACATCTGTACATAAACTGTTAATGTATTTAATTCACATCTATGATGCCTCTGGGATATATTTGTGCATTACTCATGATGGTTATTAAGTTATTATGTATTTAAAATTATCTTTTGCATATTGTAACTACATGTACATGCAATCATATTTTTAATTAATATCAAATACAGTCAGTTAATTGTACAAAATGCATGTTATTTAATCATAATGTCCAAGTTCAGGATCTAAATGGTAAAAAAAGATTTTATGAAAAAGCCCCTTATAGAAATATATAATTCTGTCCATGAACAATTCTTTGTTTATGCATTCATTTGTAATTGTGTAAAAAGCCAGTTAGCAATATAGCAGATACAATAAGAGCCTTTATAATCAATAAACTTTAACTCATCATTCTCATGTAATATGCTAAAATGCTAACATATATTCTGTTCTATTGTAGATTTTAAGTGTATTTTAGAGACAAAAGTCCATTTTAAGACATATACAATTATCTCTTTGGCAAAACAGCCCTAATTTACGCTACCATACTAGTCAATAGGCAAACGCTTATTTCTTATCTCGAGTTATGAATTTATGTGGCCCAACAGACCTATATGAGGTTCAAAAGCAATGTCTAAGCTACATTTTGACACTTAACTCAATAGGGGTCAAACATCTACTTTTTGAAATAATTGGTCAATTGTGACACTACTAGGGATGTCACGGTTTCCCAATATTGTCCCATCCCTTTAGACTTTTGGTCCATGTTCAAAATATACTATTTCTCCTATATATGACCCTAAAACTTCCCAAATGCACGACTTTGAATTAAGACTTGAATTTTCTTTCGTATTTATAACTTCTCTGCCGGATTACGTCCACGCATAAATGCCATTTAGTGGCAATTATTATAAGTGATTATATTAAATGAAAATCCAGGACAGAACATGTAGTTTTATCGATGAGAGTGTTTCCCTTTGAAATATGCTTTAATTTAAACAAAGAACTTTATCAGCGAGAAAAGTAACAACTTAAATTAATCTCAGATTACAAGTTTTTTCCTTGTGACGTTCAAAAGATCTGAGCTTCATGAGCAATACCGGAAGTAGACGGAAAATGTAGGTTTTTTACTGAAATGGATAATTTACAGAACAAATGGCATGTTATCATTGCAAAAAGATGACAACTGTACCTACATACTAGCTTACTGACTCGTCATGATCACAATTGTGTTGGGACTACATTCTTTTTAAAACTACTTTTTCTATTCAGCAGAAGTGACATATTAGGGTAGTTTGGCCTTCATGGAAAATGCGGTATTAATGATCACTATCACACCCCATTCTCTTATACGTCGTAACACCGGAAGTTTACGGCGACATACAAGCATTTCAGGCGGGAGATATGTAAGTACTCATTTATTTCGACGTTTTGACAGAATATGGTCATTTCCCTTTCGTGAAGACATTGTCCATACCATGCAGACATACCTCTAGTATCATTACGTCTCGACATCTTGTCTGAACACTGTCTAAAACTACCCAAACCTTCTAGAAAGCACGACATTTTTCAAGAAAAAAGTGATAATCTTTCACGAAAATCGTCATAGTTTCTACAATTCTAGCCCTATCATCTTGAGATATTGATAAGATTAACAAAACAATTTTTATATATCATCCAGACACTTCAGTTTCCAATATTAATGAAAGAATTCCGAGAAATTAATTTTTCTTTGGAATCATACGACGTCAAGGAGGTTTACGACGTACACCATGACATTGTTTCTTTATATTGCCTTGTTCTTTCCTCGCTAAACACTTATTAAAGTTGATTAAGCATTTAACGTACGTACGCGTATTGATGAGTTCATGGTAATATAAATGTATTTTCTTTAAGTCGGGTCAGTATGAGGGTTTCCAGCCCTGGAGACTAAAATTGTCCCTCGGAGGGAGCAAAAAGAAGAAAAAAGAATAAATTTGAGAGGCTTTACTTCTCCTCAAAGACAATCGGGTTACCCACCCCAAAAGCCTTACCACTTCGGAAAAAGAAAGTATTCGCCATATGCACCTAATAAGTCTCTTGACTTGAAGTCCCCACTTCCAAAGTCTTTTAAAAGACAGCTGTTTAATAACCCAGATGCGAGTAGAAATAATCTTGATTTACGTCATTAAAAATTCAAAATTCAGTCAAAGTAATATCATATTTGAAATCTACATGTAAAATTGCTTCTAGAAATGTGGTTTTAAAAAGTGTTTATCAACTTTGAAAAATTAATTTTCTTTGAAAATGTGACTTCTAGCTCGGGGAGATTCCCCATAGACCCCATGCTATAAAATCACAAAAAATGAAATATCTTTTCTTTTAGTGGACAGATAACATTTTGCTTTACTGGACATATTTTCATTAGTATAAGTATCAGACACATAAGGGTTATATTAAAATTGAGCCACTTAAATTGATAATATTCAAGTTTAAGGGAACTTTCTTATATACCTGCCATGTTAATTGACCCGAATCAGCCACCTGGTGGTGAAACTGGTAACTACCTACTCGCATTTGGGTAATTAAACTGGACTAACAGGTTACTAGTATATCAGGATTTTAGCCAGGAATTCAATGCATCATTTGAGATGTATTACCTAAGAATGGTTTGTTTCTATCAAATGCGCACCATAATGCAAAGTATATGAGAAACTAATAATTGAGAATATATCAAAAAATGTTTTGATTGATAGGCAAAGATTATTTCACTCATTGCAAAAGATCATGAGGTACCATTGGGTATGAGGCTTACAGTCTTTATTTTCAGACATTTTATCATAAAAAAACATCTCAATTTCAATCCACAGATTATTGTGACAACTGTTTACATTCTCCCTCTGAATCTTATATAGTGTTCATGATCGTGTATTGTATTTTTTGTTTCGGAAAGTGACAATTGTTGAAATTTGAAATTTAAAAAATGATGTGTATCCAACTACATTTGTCAGCTTTTTTGGTTGAAAATACAAGATGTCCCTTTAGAGCATCCCTTGTTATAAAACCCTCCACTTCACACTGTGGACATTCGAGCAATTTTGCGCCATGGACTGACCTCATTTGGCTAGACAAATTTACTTGACTGGTATACCCTTTGCCACAGAAGGTGCATGTTTTCTTCCTATGAACCACGACCTGAAACAATGGTTTAACACATTTAATTTTAATTCAAGAAAGCAAATGCAAATTATCACACCAACCATATAGCATGGCTTTTGAAAAAACGTCTCTTTAATTTAGGACATTTCATGCATCAGAAGTATAGTTAGTTTGAACGACAGTTGTGTATCATGAAACGTATCTTGCATTGCTTATGTGACTGAGTGGGTATGCTTAACTTTATGATTACAGGACCTCACCAAAACCAATCAACTGGCTAAAAATATTTGCAAAAGAAAAATTAATGTATATTTCATGCACACAATGAGGCTAAAGATAGACATACTTCACTCAACAAGATATGTGTGCAGGCTAGCTGTAGTGTATGTTTTATGATGTTTACGACTAAAAACAAAAGATATTGAATTATGCCTTGGGAAAATCAAGTCTCAATCTTGTACATTTTATTTCATGTAAATTTGTTTTCGTGTAAATCAGTCATACATTGAAATATGTAGCCAAAAAATCAGTTGGACATATATTTCATTGTAGATATCAAATTCCCTAAACGCCGTAAACCTCCTGGACGTCGTATGATTCCAAAGAAAAATTAATTTCTTGGAATTCTTTCAATAATATTGGAAACTGAAGTATCTGGATGATATATAAAAATTGTTTTGTTAATCTTATCAATATTTCAAGATGATAGGGGTAGAATTGAAGAAACTATGACGATTTTCGTGAAAAATTATCATTTTTTTCTTGAAAATGTCGTGCTTTCTAGAAGGTTTGAAAAGTTCTAAACCGTGTTCAGGCAAGATGTCGAGACGTACTGATACTAGAAATATATCTGCATGGTATGGGCAATGTCTCTACGAAAGGGAAATGACCATATTCTGTCAAAACGTCGAAATAAATGAGTACTTACATATCTCCCTCCTGAAATGCTTGTATGTCGCCGTAAACTTCCGGTGTTACGACGTATAAGAGAATGGGGTGTGACTATACTCATGGTCAAAAATATGATGCACCATAGGGTTTAAACCATATATGGTTCTTTGTGTATATACTATTTAACAACATGCATTTGTACAAATCAGAGATACTAGAATTCCATAGGGTCTAAACCATTTATGGTTCTTTTGTTAGCCTTGCCCAAGTCGGTCTCTTTGACTTATTATCCCATCGAACGAAGTTCGGAGGGATATAGGGAACGCCTCCGTAAGTCTGGGCAATAACTCAAATACAGTTATTTAGGTGCAATATGTAAAACTGTAATAGCAATATGTTTTAAATGTAAAAAGATTATATAGGACATTAATAAAGCTAGAAATGTAGATATTAAAGAATCACATGGCAGCCATCTTGAAAAATGGCGGCCTTTACTCTTTATTTTACAATTTTTGCTGTAACTCGCTCAAAAGTAGTTGAGCGATTTTGTTCATATTTGGTATGTGAATACTATAAGCGTGGCACACTGTCTAATGACACTTTTGGTAGAAGGAGGCCATTTTGAAAAATGGCCACCATTTTAACGTATTTTACTATATCTGGAAAGGAGTGGAGAGATTTTGTTCACATTTGGTATGTGAATACTATAAGCATGGCACACTGTCTAATGACACTTTCGGTAGAAAGTGGCCATTTTGAAAAATGACTGCCATTTTTGCTATATACAGGTGTACTTTGTTTGTAAAAATACCAGCCATGGCTGTTCGATGGGATTTGCTACGCTTTGGCGTTGCTGTTGTGTAGTTCTTAACTCTAATTGTATGCATTCATTCCAACCATAGGAATAATTCTTAACTCTAGTTGTATGCAATCATTCCAAACATAGGAATAATTCTTAACTCTAGTTGTATGCAATCATTCCAAACATAGGAATAATTCTTAACTTAAGTTGTATGCATTCATTCCAACCATAGGAATAATTCTTAACTCTAGTTGTATGCAATCATTCCAAACATAGGAATAATTCTTAACTCTAGTTGTATGGAATCATTCCAAACATAGGAATAATTCTTAACTTAAGTTGTATGCAATCATTCCAAACATAGGAATAATTCTTAACTCTAGTTGTATGCAATCATTCCAAACATAGGAATAATTCTTAACTTAAGTTGTATGGAATCATTCCAACCATAGGAATAATTCTTAACTTAAGTTGTATGCATTCATTCCAAACATAGGAATAATTCTTAACTTTACTCATATGCAATCATTCCGACCATAGGAATAATTCTTAACTTAAGTTGTATGCAATCATTCCAAACATAGGAATAATTCTTAACTCTAGTTGTATGCAATCATTCCAAACATAGGAATAATTCTTAACTTAAGTTGTATGGAATCATTCCAACCATAGGAATAATTCTTAACTTAAGTTGTATGCAATCATTCCAAACATAGGAATAATTCTTAACTCTAGTTGTATGCAATCATTCCAAACATAGGAATAATTCTTAACTCTAGTTGTATGCATTCATTCCAACCATAGGAATAATTCTTAACTTAAGTTGTATGGAATCATTCCAACCATAGGAATAATTCTTAACTCTAGTTGTTTGCATTCATTCCAACCATAGGAATAATTCTTAACTCTAGTTGTATGCATTCATTCCAAACATAGGAATAAATCTCAACTCTAGTTGTATGGAATCATTCCAACCATAGGAATAATTCTTAACTCTAGTTGTATGCAATCATTCCAAACATAGGAATAATTCTTAACTCTAGTTGTATGCAATCATTCCAAACATAGGAATAATTCTTAACTCTAATTGTATGCAATCATTCCAAACATAGGAATAAATCTCAACTCTAGTTGTATGGAATCATTCCAACCATAGGAATAATTCTTAACTCTAGTTGTATGCAATCATTCCAAACATAGGAATAAATCTCAACTCTAGTTGTATGGAATCATTCCAACCATAGGAATAATTCTTAACTCTAGTTGTATGCAATCATTCCAAACATAGGAATAATTCTTAACTCTAGTTGTATGCAATCATTCCAAACATAGGAATAATTCTTAACTCTAATTGTATGCTATCATTCCAAACATAGGAATAAATCTCAACTCTAGTTGTATGGAATCATTCCAACCATAGGAATAATTCTTAACTCTAGTTGTATGCAATCATTCCAAACATAGGAATAATTCTTAACTCTAGTTGTATGCAATCATTCCAAACATAGGAATAATTCTTAACTCTAGCTGTATGCAATCATTCCAAACATAGGAATAATTCTTAACTCTAGTTGTATGCAATCATTCCAAACATAGGAATAATTCTAAACTCTCGTTGTATGCATTCATTCCAACAATATGTATAATTCTAAACTCTAGTTGTATGCAATCATTCCAAACATAGGAATGATTATTAACTCTAGTTGTATGCAATCATTCCAAACATAGGAATAATTCTTAGCTCTAATTGTATGCAATCATTCCAAACATAGGAATAATTCTTAACTCTAGTTGTATGCAATCATTCCAAACATAGGAATAATTCTTAACTTTACTCATATGCAATCATTCTAAACATAGGAATAATTCTTCGCTCTAATTGTATGCAATCATTCCAAACATAGGAATAATTCTTAACTATAATTGTATGCAATCATTCCAAACATAGGAATAATTCTTAGCTCTAATCGTATGCAATCATTCCAACCAATGTTAACCTTTTTTCCAGATCTTAACGCTAATATAGAAGAAATCAAACGCAAGTATGAAAGAGATAGAGTAAGTATGGATATTCTAATATTTATCTTTAATAACTTTTATGAATATTCAATTACTGTTTCTGATTATTTTCATCACTGTTTTACAGAGTAACTTTACAAGATGGCAGATAATATAATTGTTCTTTGTTTTATCTACTTAATTAGGGGTTGACCCTTAAATTTCCAAAGTATTTAAAATATGTCCTATCCATATTGATTCAATCTGACCTTAAATTAATCGAAAAATGATTATTCTATGATTCCACAATAAAAGTATGACATGCACTTGGTGTTTTGTTGTTGGTTTTCTATTGTTTACTCACCATTTTGCTAAAAACAAAAACTGACAAAAATGAAAAGCATGTGTAAAACCCCCTTTATGGATTAAAATACACTACAATGAGCAGCCATCTATAAAATAATCATTGAGTAAGTTCAAGGGGGATATAGAAAAGCCATCCATCAGTTCGTCCGTCCATCCATTCGTGTGTCCAGGCAATAACTCAAATACCGGTTGAAGGATTTCATTCAAATTTTATAGCCTTATGCATTATGGGTGTAAGACCTCTACTCGAGAAGGAATTTTCAATATGGCGGCTTATTTTAAAATGGCGGCCATTTTCGGAAAATAATATAATCTTTGATAACTCAAATACTAGTTGATGCATTTGGTTCAAATTTTATATGCTGTTGCCTGGGTACAAAGGAGCCTTGCTCAAGAAGACATTTTCAAGATGGCCGCCATTTTTCGTAAAAAAATGCTATCTTTGATAACTCAAATACCATTGAATGGATTTGGTTCAAATTTTACATGCTAATGCCTAGGGACATAGCAGCTCTGCTCGTGAAGGGATTTTCAAGATGGCAGCTAAATTTGAAAATGGCCGCCATTTTTCATAAAAGAACGTAACCTTTGATAACTCAAATACCAGTTGACAGATTTGGTTCAAATTCTATAACAAAGAAGCTCTGCTGAAGAAGACATTTTCAAGATGGCCACTGAATTTAAAAATGGCCCCCATTTTTCGTAAAAAAACGTAATCATTGATAACTCAAATACCAGTGGATGGATTTGGTTCCAATTTTATATACTGATGTTTAGGGAAAAAGGAGATCTGCTTCAGAAGAAATTTCAAAGGAGTCAGCTGCATTTCAAAATGACTTCCATTTTTCATAAAAGAGGTAATCTTTGGTAACTCAAATACCATTGGACTTATTTACTTCAAATTTTATATACTGATGCCTAGAGATAAAGGAGCTCTGCTTGAGAAGAAATTTTCAAGATGGCTGCTATTTATTGAAATCTCCGCCATTTTTCATTAAACATGTAATCGTTGATAACTCAAGTACCAGTTGAAGGATTTGGATTAAAGATGTTGATTTAAGAGCAAAAAAGGCTCCAAAACTTAATGAAATATGTAGTTTGGATGTTCATTTATGTCTGTGGATTATATTTTATACCACAAACACTTTATAAATACCTGAAATTTGCAATAAAAGTGCCCAAAAATTGTTGTTTCGAAATTCCCCATTTTTCCTGTATCGCGCTAGTCACGTGACCATTACGGGTAGCAGTCAATGTACAGATATTACAGTACATATAATATGTTCAATATGGCAAACCATGGCGTAGAATAATGGAAATAGCGTCATGAATCCCGGGACAATGAATCTCGGATCCAAGTACGTCATTAATGGTCGAAAATCAAAATATTGACAAATTTATAACCTAAAAGGCCGAAAGATTATGCGGCAAATATTGAAACGGGGGTTGTCATCGTATTGTATTAGCTTTGATCTCTTAGAATCCGTTGAATCCTAAGCGATTGGAGTTGTTTAGATCACTTAACGAATGATATGAAATGATGAGGATTTGAGCTTTTTCAAAGTTTATAATGGCGGTCAATGGGGGATTTTAGCAAAATATCCCGAAAATTAAATCATTAAAAGGCCGAAAGATCTGTGGATGGATTTTGCTAATTTATATATCAAAATGAACACTTCGTTGAGTCTAACAAGGATCCGTTGAATCCTAAGAAAATAAATGATTTGCTAAAAAGTTATAAAGATTTTAAATTTTGATGAAGACTGCTCTCCATTGAAATCTTTGGACCATGAAATGTCGATTTACGCGCATGCGTTGTGACGTTATTTCCATTATTCTACGCCATGTTCAGCGATTCTGATTCCCGGGTTCTGGGAAATGACTATATAAATCGGCGAGAGGGTGTAATTTGAATGAAGACAATTTAAGGAGGGGAAATGTGTGCAAGTCTGGCAGTAAGAGAGCAGATATGGGGACTTTAAACAAGAACTATGACGGAGAATCAACTAAAAATGTGAGTTCTGGAATGAAGACCCGTTGCCATTGACTGAAGATTCCAGCGATCCTATTATCATACTCAGTTTGAATCTGGATGCGGAAAACAGATTATGAAAACAGGTTTTCTGCAAAGTTATCAAATTTAGAAGATATGGATCTTGTTTTTGAGTGGCTTAACAAGCATTTAGATACCAGACTTGGCGCTATCTCTTGTCAAATACATGCACTGGACTTGCAGTAAATTGGCCATTGCAAATTGCAAAATCAGATCGTCAAATTAATCGCTTCGTTTTTAAACCTACGCTTCATATCTTCTTCCAAAACTTTAGGATTCGATAGAGATAAGTTATAACTTGTACAGGAAAAAATGGCAGATCCTACCTTAATTTAGAATCGCTGATTTCTCTGGACAAATTCCGAGAAGAAATTGTTCAACATCGCGATCACCCCAGACAACATGTCGCGTGCGTGTCACTCTGAACTCACGTGATAAAATACGGTATCTTGATTGGTTACTACTCGTGTTGTCATGACATGAAAAGCAGTAGTAAACACTGAATATGTTAATGAACTGCCATATATGGAACAATTGTCTTTCTGATTGGTTAACTTTACACGCCTCCTAAATGAATATAGTAGTCGTAGTAAATGATTCATTGATAACTCTGAAAGTGGGCGTGACCAGCTTCATTTTGACACCAAATTCAAGATGTTTCAAATCAAAATGGCCTCGCAAGACGAGGTTGAAATATCAGTAATTTGATACTGATATGGTCTACGATAGATCAAAATTGACTGCCCCGCGTCACATGTCACGTGAGCCTATATTTGTTGAAAAATGAAAGAGATAGTGACACTTTTTAATCTTAAGTTTATACCAATATTACAAACACATATCTATTTTTTTCATTATATATTTATTTCTTCATAATACATACATTTGTTTTATACTACATTGATTTATTTTTGCAAAACCTTTGCTATTAGATCTTTAAATTGTCTATGCTGATGCCTTGGGACATAGGAGCTCTGCTAAAGAAGAAATTTAAAGATGACAGCTGAATTTCAAAATGGCAGCCATGTATCATAAAAACATATTCTCTGATAATTCAAATACCAGTGGATGGATTTGGCTCAAATTTTATATGGTCGCTATTTATCAAAACAAGTTTTGTTCGGTGGGATTTGCTACTCTGTGGAGTTTTTTAGTTGCATTAAATAAAGAAATGAGAGCATCTTATCATATTGTATAATGACATCGATCACCCATTGTATATGCATAAATTAAGTGTTTTCTATTGCAGCAAGAGATGAACAACAGGTATGAGTCACTACAGCAGGAAAATAAACTTCTTAAGGTAAGCTCAAAATTGCTAATGGGCATCATTATCTCTGATACATTTTTTCTGCTTCTCTTTAAATATTATTCCTCAAATAAATATGTATACATCTTAAAATATGTATACATTGTATATGTAATTACTTATGCTAATATCAAAAGACATTTCACCACGACTGCACATTGTGGAAGAATGCCACAGAACAGGATTTCAAGAAGATACTTTCAGTTTGTCTTGGGCATTCTATTTAACTTTTTGTTACCCTTAATATCTCCCAAATAGAAAAATAGAATAGAAAAAAGGAGTGATCAATTTTATTGACAATAACAATAACAACAAGTGCTGATCATTGTGTCTAATTGTAGGGCCAGCATGAAGACCTGCAGCTTGACTACAACAAGCTACAAGACAGTCATACTAAACTTAGGGAAGACCATCAGAATATCCAGGAGAAGCAACATCTAGAATACCAAACTCTTAAACAGGAGAAAGAAATAGAAATATCAGGCCTGAAAGGTGAGTTATCATGTGGTTTGAAGAAAATTCCCACCATTGGTCCTCTCCAAAAAGTAGGCTCTTGTTTTGCACCTCATTTACAGACTACATGGGCTATATTGTGGAATAGTTCGATCCATTTTTCATATATACATGTATATAACAGTTTGATAGTTTTCGAGGTGGACAGAATAAGTATGGCAGACAACATGGACCATATTAATATGTCTTGGACCAATTTTTCAAAAAGTCTACATATTGATGAAAATCAGTTTGTAATGCATAATAAACATATTTCTCTTTAATACTTTTCAAACTTATATATATATTTTAGACCAGCTTGCAGATCTGCAACGAAGGTATTCAGGTGTCCAGTCCAAGTTAAATGAACAGAGTTTGCTCAACCAGAACAACCAGGTATTTCATTAAACATTTATCACATACATGTCAGTAGTGCTTATTATGGTTCATTTCTTCAAGTATTACAGATAAGGTTGACTCAAATCCAACTTTGCTTTTATGATGACAAAGTTGAAAAACAGTTTAATTTTACAAATTGGTTTTTGCAATGTTTATGGGAAATGGCCTCCAGTACTATTGCTTTTTAGAACTTTATATCATAGAATATTCATGGCTTGTCTATTCTGTCCCATAAGTTTGGATACATTTTTCATAGAATATTCATGGCTTGTCGATTCTGTCCCATAAGTTTGGATACATTTTTCATAAAATATTCATGGCTTGTCTATTCTGTCCCATAAGTTTGGATACATTTTTAATAGAATATTCATGGCTTGTCTATTCTGTCCCATAAGTTTGGATACATTTTTAATAGAATATTCACGGCTTGTCTATTCTGTCCCATAAGTTTGGATACATTTTTCATAGAATATTCATGGCTTGTGTATTCTGTCCCATAAGTTTAGATGGAAATATCAGTGCATACACTGTTTTGTTAAATAGACTATAGAGAACTCTCCTTACAAATCTGCATACCCTCTGTAAAGAAAAAAAGGTGCATTGTCCTTTACAAATCATATCTTTTTTATTTTTTCGTTATTATCATACCAAACTTTCAGAGATATAATGTATGAATACTTTGGCCAAATGGAGAAAATTTCAAAGAATAAATATGGTAAAAAGTTAGAAAGGATTGAATATAACAACTCCCAAAATCGTGAGTGTGACTTTTTACCATAAATTGACGTCATAAATTTGAGAAATCCTATACCTAGCAATGTGTTCAAAAAGGGGATCTTCTGAGACATGAAGTTAAATTGTTAGTTACATTTAGAGGAATACACCATTTGAAAAAGTCTTCAATCCAATAAAACTTCGTAAAAAAGATCAGTTATAGAATGAAAGTCTGATTAATTACAACCATTTTGTGATAGAATTTGAGGTTATATCCTTCAGATTAAGAGGTCGATTGGTCGATAAATTGTCGAATAATCATGTTTTAGACAGGTATAGGCACCTCCATAATTTTCTGTCAGTGTGCCGATGTTTATTTCACTTGTCAGTTATGACCAGTTTGGAATGGGCTTTACAATGGTATGAAGAAAATAACATATAGAGAAGACATTAAAGACCTTAGACCTTAAGACTTTGAAAATGTTATGACTGATAAAGGACCGCACCTTTTTTTTTCTTTACAGAGGTTACATACATAGAAAAGTCAGATAAATCAATCATTGTTAATAACTAAACTTCAGTAAATAATTGTAAAAGAGCTCTTTTTATTGCCCAAATATCATTTAATCTTTCAATGTTGTATCCCTGTTTATTGTATGCTTGGGCTAGATTACTGGTGGTATTTGCAACAACAGCAAAAATAATGTTTTATTTCAACCAAAATGAAGGTTCTTGTCCCACCTTACACAATTCCATATTTTCCACCTTTTACACCATGTTATGTTATATTTAGCACCAGGCTCAGGCTGCAGAAGGAAAGATAAACGAGCTTACAAACACAGTTCGTCAGCTACAGGTTAATTTATATTATCCCTTCCCTTTATTTTGATGTCATGATTTTCATCTCTATAAAAGGGCTGTGTCCAATTGTCTTCAGCTGTGACAATGATTCATTTTATTTTTGAATCTTAATTTGAAGCCGTCCGCCCTCTGTCCGTCATTCTGTTTGTCCGTAAGATAACTTAAATACTAGTTCTGCACATTATTGAGTGTGTTAAACTGATGGGATGGCACATGTTTAAAGGCCATTCTGTTTTCTAAACATGGTTGGTGTAGCAGAAGTTGATTATGGAATTAGTGCAGTACCATTGAGACACATAACAAACTAATTTGTTGACACTTGGATATGGCCCCTTATCCTATGCCAAGTAGAGTTTTAGGGAGATAAGTTGGTAAAATATATCCCGTATCCTGATTTTGAGGTTTCCATATCCTGAACCTCCATATCTCCCGCCATATCTCCCGCTCCAGGGCATATCTTCCCACTTCGAAAAAAAAATTTGAAAAAATAAGTAAAATTGAAAAAAAGAAAAATGTGAAAAAATTGAAAAAAATAAAAAATTGAAAAAATTGAAAAATGTGAAAAAATAGAAAAAAATTGAAAGAAAATTAGAAAACTCTACTTGGTATAGGATAAAGCAGTTATGTACGGTCGGTTTGGATATGGGGTTCATCCCTCGTGAGATATTCACATCTACCTTCGGTCCCTACGGTCCCTCAGGTAGATATGCATATCTCCCTCTGGATAAACCTCATATCCAAAACCTCCCAGTACATAACCCTTATTTATGGATATGCCATCAGAGTTAGAAAATCATGCACATTGCCTTCATATTGCTGCTTAAGTGGTAAACGTCCTACTGCGTTTCTTAAACATACCATTGGTACCTGTTCTAGAGTAGTAACAGACCATAACATTTATGTTCAACCCAAAGCCTATAGTCTTTTTGTTGTTTATCTTGGTATTTGCCAGATATACTATTGTTCTGAAGTCCAAGTTTGGAGCATTAGTAGGAACTGGGCTATTTATTTAGTTAGTTCTACCTCCTTTGTAACTCCTAAACCTCATTACTTACATACAAAAACATCCTTGCTTGACACAAATTTCAGTTTCACTGCCAATAATGCTTCATAAACTCTTCACCAAGCACATCTCATTCCTGTTGTAATTCCTGTTCAGGCCTATACCTAGACTCATCTAACAGGTATATGGGCTATATTTTATTTAAATCTTGTGTTTTAATTTTTGTTTTTTTATCGTGGACGGATTCATATTAACATGTTTAACTAAAAAAAGTCAATTTGGGTATTATTATGTCGAGCAGTATGTTTAGTTTGATGTTTACATCTCTCTGATTTAATTTGGAAATTTCATTTTTATTTTCATTTAGCTTGGGTTTCTTCTATTTCCAAACTTATGTTTCAGTTATTCATTTGAGCTGTACTGTAAAGAGATACTTTGAAAGCTTATAGTGACTGGTGTTTTAATTATATTATTTACTATGTATATCTAAAAAAGGGAACCACTTTTTAACAAGTATTTCTCTGCAATATATTACTCGAATTCATTGAGTAATTTTAAAGTAGCCTTAGGGTATCATTAGCAAGTGATACAGAGATCGGTAACAAATTATGTGAGTATTGACAAATTCAAAAATGCATGTCAAAAAATCTAATATCAGAGCTGCTCAAAGAGACATTCATAGAGTTTGTGCCATTTATGATCAGGTCATAGCATCTGTCAATCAGTTTTAGTCTCAGGATAGCTTGTCTGTGTGTCAGGTTTATTGATTTGTTTCATTGCTCCCTGTATCCAGAATCCATTCTGTCCAAAAGGATTGGTATCGATATGGTGAACTTTTTGAACACACATTTTTCTTGACCCAGTCATCAAAAAATTCGAATAATTTTACACATTGTCAATTCAATGGTCATCTTTTGAATGGAAACAATATAATTTGAAAAAAATATACATTTATACATATATATACTTTTCCCTATATTGTTTTAGAAAACACATCAGACACTTCTTTTTTTGTTCTTGGTATCATATGTTCGGAATGAAATGAAACATCTTTCCAAACCTCATTGGAACAAACTGACATAAACAAAACGTGTTTAGATCTCTCAATAATGAAATTGTACAAAGAAAATTTTGGTTGATTTAAAAAAGTATCTTGTTAATTAGATAAAAGGTTTATCTTAATTTTTATCTATTTTGGTTTTTGTTTTTGTTTTTTGAATACTTTTTCTAAAATCAACCAAACTATCCTTTGTATAACTATAATATTGAGAGGTCTGAAAAAATGTTGTATATGCTATTTTGTTCCAACAACATCCGGAAAGGCATTTTATTTCATTCTCAAGAATTGGTATAAAGAAACAAAAAACAATTGTACTAAAAAACAAAAAATGTTAGCAAAAGCAGTTATACAAAATATATATAAATAATTTTTGCATTAAATTGTTGTCAATCAGTCAACATTACATAAAGGACCGTGTTCTTTTTACAGAATGTTTTCAATAATTGGTTTAAGAGAAAAACATTGTTTAATTCAGTTCATATCGATACCTATCCTTTCAGTTTAGAAGGACTTACGATGCCTTTCAGCCAAGGCTACTATTGAAAACTGTTTCAAGGTGAAAAGATGGGGTGGAAGTTGAATCTTAAAATAATTAAGGGCAAGAGTTGGAGTAACTGTAAATAGACTTATGAACAAAAATGCACTACATCCAACACACATTAAGGACAGGATAATTATGTCATTGGAGGTGATATCATTGGAAGAAATACACAAAAGCAATCCTGGTTGGAAAAAATGGCTTCCTTCAGACTGGAAAAGATAACTAAGGCATTGATATTGGATATTTTGGCAATACTAGCATAATTTATGACCGATTTCTTTCATGTTTGTATCATTTGCTAATGCTACCCTATAGTTCCAATAAAAATTTTCAAAGAATTTGGCTTATCTATTGCTGAGAAAATGCTTGTCAAAAATCATTAGTATCCAATTTTGGGTTATAGGGTATGATGGCTATAGTGAGGGGCTATACTCTATTGTACATATTGTTATTATTATAAAGTGCTGAATGTACCACATGCTTATTTCCTGCTATGTGAATTTTGATATAATAGCTTTCCCGCGGTGCACTAGACAGCTGAATAATAGTGACCTTTAAAACATGAATAATGAAATCCGTGGCTTACTTTTGGTCTCTAACTGTGTCTTTCATCAGTATCATCCATCCGTGCAAGTATTGGAGCGCTGAAATACTTCTTTTTCGATCAAGATCTTTTTGTTCATCGAGTGAATGTTTTTTCGACCCATTTCCAATATGGCGGTTTGCTAGGAGTGAGATACGCAACAAACAAAATGAATTTTGAGAATGAGTTAGGTTCAGACAACCTCCGGAGATTTAGGAAAATGTCCGAGCAGAAAACACCATATTGGAATTTGTCAGAAAAAACATTTACTCGACTAACAATTACAAGTCTTGATCGAAAAGGAAGTACTTCAGCGCTCCAATACTTGCACGGAAGGATGATAATGATGTATGACATAGTTAGAGAACAAAAGTAAGCCGCTGATCAAAGCTGTGTTTCAAAGGTCACTATTATTCAGCTGTCCATTTCTCCGTTGGTGAGCCATAAGTTTCAAAATCTAACATGGCTCTCGAAGTGAATAACCACACGCTACATAGGTTCGGGAACATGTATAAAAAATTGAGTCGAATACACCAAGTAAGATTTATTCATATTTGATATGTGAATACTCGTATGAATTGCATACTGTCTAATGACATTTTGGGTCGTAGGCAGCCATTTTAAAAAATGGGCAGGATTTTTGTAAAGAGTAGCTGTATAAAATAATTTTGTTACAAAAAGCTGGCAAAAAATTGTCCGTTTTTTTTTTTTATTTGTTGTCATTTTAGCCATCATTCACTTTGAGCAACACCATGTAAGCCCAGTACCCACGGTACTATTTTTTAGTATAAATGAACATTTAACACAATAATATTGTGTTTAATCGCTTGATGTTATGTGTTTTTATATTATTGTCAAGTATCAGTTGAATGTTATCGCGGAAAATGGTTTCGATAGATCCAGAACTTGCATCAAAGGAAAGAATAGTAAGGAGGTTAAACTCAATAATGGCCAAGAAAATTCCTCATAGCAGTCAATATGGTACAACGAAAATGGGACTTCTGCGCATGTTAAAATTTTTCGTCAAAACTCAACTTTTGTTCAAGTTGATACGATTGTCTTTCGAACTAGAGACTTACCTCATTCGAAAGATCATAAAAGACTTTATCTATACTGAAAATTTTAGATCCAAACATAGTAGAATACGCCGTCAGTCCGCATGATATGTACTTTTAATGATTAATGGCAATAAAATCTCTTGATGAAAAAAAAACAAACTATTTTTTAGTATAAATGAACATTTAACACAATAATATTGTGTTTAATCGCTTGATGTTATGTGTTTTTATATTATTGTCAAGTATCAGTTGAATGTTATCGCGGAAAATGGTTTCGATAGATCCAGAACTTGCATCAAAGGAAAGAATAGTAAGGAGGTTAAACTCAATAATGGCCAAGAAAATTCCTCATAGCAGTCAATATGGTACAACGAAAATGGGACTTCTGCGCATGTTAAAATTTTTCGTCAAAACTCAACTTTTGTTCAAGTTGATACGATTGTCTTTCGAACTAGAGACTTACCTCATTCGAAAGATCATAAAAGACTTTATCTATACTGAAAATTTTAGATCCAAACATAGTAGAATACGCCGTCAGTCCGCATTTGATTTTTTGAAGTGAGTTTCGTAGATCGTCAGATTTCTCCGACTGATATCGGGTTATCTCAAACTGGTTCGTTTATAAATACGAATTTCTTTACCGTTGTAAGGCGCATGCGCAAAATTGATTTATAAACGTTATTGGTTGATGGTTTTTCTCCTGCGCATGCGTGAAGTCTGATGAACACTTATGACGAAGACCGGAGCAAACATTACTAGCTCTCGAACGAAATTCCAAGATTCAGGTCATTTTGCCGTGTTTGCTAAGCGTGTACACGTGAATGACAAGCTGTTTTGAGTAGATCAGGTACCTGTTTTAGACACAACATTGATTTAGCTTGACATTGATGTGCACATTGGCACTTTTGAGCATGTTAATACAAGTTTTTACACTCTTAGCACGAGACGGGTTTTCGAAAAATCTGTTATCTGATTCACTCGATTATCGTATGGATATGTATTTCTGCTGACATTTCAACACCACATCACATAGAATTACGATGCAGAATGATAACAAAACACAAAACAACTACTAAATTCCACTTGTTATTTCACAGGAGGTAAAAATGCAAACTGCCTAGATTCTTTGTAAGGGTCGTCAGACATCGGATTGGCCGCCATATTTGAAATGAAAATATCACTAAATAGAGGTCTGCGCATGTATCAACATTTCGACTGATAGTAAAGAACGCCATTATTGAGTTTGACGATGGTGAACTACTCTCAAGTGTTGAAATCCATAATGAAAGGGCCTAAAATAAACAATAAAGCATGAAAGTATTGTTTTCACAATTATGGCGAGGCTCTGTAATATTGTTGAGCCAAAATTAGTTTATTTAGGCCCCCAAAGATCTCTGTTTAGTTTATGTATTCAATGTTTTTAGTTGGTATATGTTCTGATGAATATATACATATCCTTCTTTGTAGTTTGATAAACAGAAATATGCTGATGGCTTTCAAGAAATGAAGGGTGTCATTGCCCAGCAACAGGTTCATATATCTTTTCAGTTTTCTGGACTTGGCATGGATGGATTATAGGGACTTGGTTGATCTGGTGGCTGGATTTAGTTAAAGGATATTATAGCACTAGAGGTGTTTGAACAGTATTTTGTTATCTTATTCCTAAATGACACCTTTATTTAAGTTTACAGTTGATGGGTTGAATGGGAATTCTAATAGTCGTATATTTTGTGTAATATTTCCTACTTTTTATTAATATATAGGTCTGTTAAAAGAATGGTGGTGGTCATTCTTTGTGGATTGAGTTAATGGATGTACATGTAGACATGTATTATCCATGCACTTACACAAACAAAATACATACCTGTACAGTATGTTCATTCAAGCAGATCCTGCATGATTATGGGTCCTTCTTGATACATACACTTGTAAATATTATATACACTAAACCATTAAATCACTTTGCATGTCTGGATATTCAACACAAATTCCCAATATACACAGATCAGCTTATATTTTAAACTTCACATGAAGCATGTGTCAATAGTTACAAAGGTTTCATAAAACTAACATGACATTTACATTGATTTATTTATAAGCACTGTTATTACAGTTGCACTCTCTTTATGTCAGGCACAATGCATATTCACAAATTTATGTAAAATACAGCTGAATAAATACATGAGAGATAAGAGGAGGAACATTAGATACTTGGGGGAAGTAAACCTTTTTACCATTGACCTCAATAGTGAATAGTCAATCCCTATTTAAAGTCAATTTCAAACCATTTATATATCAGAGAGACATCTACCAGATACCATTGTGTCTAATCCTTATCTCGCAATATTTAATTTTTATCCCAACGAACGAAGTTCGTTAGGGATATAGTGAAGCCCTCCGTCCGTCCGTCTGTCCGTCAGTCAGTCAGTCAGTCCGTCCGTCTGTCCGGAAGATAACTCAAATACTAGTTGACAGATTTTCTTCATATTTAGTGGAAAGATTGGTGAATAGTTTTACGTGAAAAAAAATTTTTTCAAGATGGCCGCCGCTTTAAAAATGACGGGACTTTTTCGCAAAAATCATAAATTTTTCATTCTAAACCAAAGTAATTAATATTATTGTTTGAAATTTTGGTAGTGCATTCACAACATTTATCTATTTCACATATATTCCGTGTTTTTCATCCTGACCCCCAGGGGCCATGTATGGGGGGACAGGAAAACAGAAATTTTCGCTAATTTTTAGATCTTTCTGAAGTATAGCCTTATTATACTCAAATGAAAGGCAATTAAGAGTAGATTGCAAATATTGTATCTTTTTTCTGATTCGAGCCTCGTAAAATTCAAAATGGCCGTCTAATGTACGATTTCGCAATAATTTTTCGATCCCTTCAAAGTATGGCTAGCTATATTATACTCAAATTGAAGGAATTTTGGTGTAGATCACAATTATGTTATTATTTTTCAGATTTGTACCTCAGAAAATTCAAAATGGCTGCTTTGCAGGAATTCGCAATTCTAAAATCTAATTTTTTCATTTTCAACCAAAGTAATGAGTATAATTGATTGGAATTCGGTAATTGATATTTTGTTCGTTGGGATTTGCTACTCCGCGGAGTTGCCGTTATCTAGTTTTATTTAGTATTCATACGGGAATATGATTTTTTCATGGATGTTAGATTCTTCCCCCCAAAATTATATTATCCAGTTGTAATTTTTCATTATGAAATAATGAACTATGACATCATTATCAAATAGAGTGTCCAAAATATAATTGCATTACTTTCATAATTATCCTGCATGCAATTTTCTATGTCTATCTATGAATAGCATTGTTGATCTTTAAGTATTAAAAAGTCATGCATTCAGAAGATCAAAATTGAGATTTTACTGTAAAGATTATGTTCTGAAAATGTGAACTGATAACTTGGATATTTCAATACAATTACAATTGTTCTAACATTTAATTATTATGTACCCGTGAGCTAATCAGCTTAGATCTTTTAGTTATGTACATGTTGAGGGAAAACACATGACATGCAGCTGTGCTATAAGGTCTTATTTTTTCATTTCCAGGCTCAGATCCAAGGCTTCAAGAGTCAACAGCAGCAACAGCTGCTCCAACAACAGCAGGGCAACCAACAGCTAGTAAATCAACAGCAGCAACAAGTGAACCAACATGTAGATCAACAGCAACAACAAGTTAATCAGCAACAGCAAGTTAATCAACAACAACAAGTTAATCAACAACAACAAAATAATCAACAACAGCAAGTAAACCAACAACAGCCAATTATTCATCAACAACAGCAGCAGCAGCAACCTGTTATTAACCAACAAGTAATGAGGGGAGAACAACAGCAAAAACAAGTGATAGGTAAAAATACTCAACTTAATCAAGAACAATTGAAAAAAGAACAAAATTTTAATCAATTAGGTTTGCAGCAGCAGGATTTACAGCAGCAACAACAGAAAATTTTACAAAAACTACAAGAACAAAACATAGTAAATAATCAACTAGAAGAAGATGATTTAGAACAACAATACATAGATAAACAAAAACAACGTCAAAAATTAGATTTAGATCAACAAGCAGATCAAGTGTTGCAAGAGCATGGTGGTGGTAATAGAGGTGCCAGGAGTGCTGAAAGGCTTTTAGGTGGGTGAAGGTTGAGATTCTGTCTTGGAACCATATCTTAACTGAACCTTGTTATTTGGGAAGCTCATGTATCCCCCCCTTGAAGATTAAATCAACCTTAAATGTATAGATGGTTGAGTATCAAAAATACACTTCATTAAATTTATATAAAACAATATCATATAAGTTGTGTGGTCATAAAAAGTCATAAAAGAAGTGAAAGTCCTCTGTCCCAGTAAAGATGAGACAATTTATGCAGTAATATAAGATATGGTTTCAAATCTAGCTTCTTTAAGTTTCTCTTTTCTATTGTTCACCTTTATGTTATGTTTCTTATTTGCTTGTGAAGGTGTGTCTAAAGATTGCTTGTTTTGTTTGCTTAGACATGTTATAGCATTGCAAATCAGATTCTTTTTACAATATAGTCCCCTCCATTAAGGTGGGACTTGAATGATTGAAATCTTTGTATGCAATACATCAGTAATGTTAGCCAGGCTGCTAATTCTATTGCTTTATGCCCCTACAAAGTAGATAACATTTCAGTATTTGGGATCCATTTTCAAAGTCTGGTTGCTGCATGTTTTGCATTTATACCTGACTTTTCAAGAAGATAAAATGCATGGTTGGTTTTAAATTAAGGGATACTGTCCAATTGCTGGAAAAACAAGTTGATTTCGATGGTTAAATCCCCCAATAATGAAAATATTGCTGCATTTTCACTGTCTAATAGCATTTGCTGAAGTGCCAAAAATCAATATTTTATTTGAAAATGTCAGTTACTAAGAATACTTTGTTCTTCAACAACTGTTGCCTTTGGACACCATCCCTTAGCGATTGCAGGTACATCCTAGAAGAGTTATTATCCCACTGAAGTTCATAAGGATATGGAGGAGAATCCGTCCATTTGTCTGTCCCTCTATATATCAATTACAACCTTTTGTTCTTTATCTGGGCAGTAACTCAAATATCGGTTGACAAATTTTATATGCTCATCCCTTGTGGGTGTAGGATCTTTGCTCAAGAAGGATTTTTCAATATGGTCACTCAATTTAAAATTGCCGCCCTTTTTTGAAAAAAGTGTAATCTTTTTATTTTATTTTATTATTTATGGACCAAATTATGGAACTTAGTCCAAATTTCATACGCTAATATCTTATGGGCAAAGGAGCTCTGGTCAAGGAGGTATTTTCAATTTCATGTAAAGTTGCCCATTTAGAATTTGGTCCGAATTTTAAATGGTAATATCTAATGGGCAAAGGACCCCTGCTCTAAGAAGCATTTCAATATGTCCGCTCATTTCAAAATGGCCTCCAATTTTCATGATTAATGTAATGTTTGATAATTCAAATACCAGTTGACGGATTTGGATTTGAATTATGAAGATAGCTGCTCATTCAAAATGGCTGTCATTAAAAATGTAATTCTAATAACTTAAATACCAGTCATAGGATTTGGTACAAATTGTATTCTATCATGTTATGTTCAAAGTAATGAGATAATTGATAAAATAAGTTTTGTTCTGTGGGATTTGCAACTCCAATGAGTTGCTGTTTCTATTTAATGTTTAGTTTAGTTGCATAGTTTAAGTATGCATGTTTGTGTATATATAGACAACAACATTCTTCAACAACAACAGCAAGAACATGGGGAGGAAGTCCAACAGATGCAACAGCAGCCTCCCAATGACAAACAACAAGAACAACAAGAGTTAATTAAAGAACAACAACAAGAACTTTTGCAGCAAAAACAAGTAGTAGGAGGAGAAGCATTAGGTATCAGATATTAGGCCATATTACAATAAGCCATTCATAATGCTGAGAAATGTTTAGAATTTAGATATATGGTTTAGGGATAGTAATAGCTGATAGTGTTTATTAGTTGGGTTTGCAGCATGTGTATGCCGAGTCTGCTGAATATATAAGTTAGAGCATGGATATATTTGCATGAGAATTTTCTGAATGCTTGCTCTCAACATTTTCATCCATTAATATTTTTCATGTGAGGAAAGAATACATAAGAATATACTACTACATGTACTTCACATTCTGGAATATTCAACATGCATTTATAATTCAATGTTATCTCAAAGTGTCTACAGGGTGGTCCAAAAAAATTGGAACATTTGTTAATTGAACGCAAAACCTTTATTTTTTCTCTAAAATGCACCAAAATTTTACTGAGCATTGTTCAGTCACTCATTTATTTGATGTAAAGTTCATAGGTGAAAACAACAAAGTTTATGGATTAAACTAGACAATGTTTGATATGACCCCTCTTCTCCTGAATTACAAGTTCAAGCCTGGGACTCCGTTTTGAAATGATTAATTCTGTTTGCTGTTTGTTTGTTTTTGTCCAAGCAATCTTGATTAAAAAATTCAACTTGACCAAACTTCTTACATATTTGCCTTGGAAGATCAAATCTAGTTACATATTCAACATTTGTTTACCAAAATGTATGGGTATCAAGCATATTTTGATGGCTATTAATGGGTGTATTACTGATTGAATATTCTCAACAAGGACCAGAGCAGTCCGTTTTGACTCGTAAATGAAGCCCCATCCCCTTTCTCGTTCTAATAATAATAATATTCATTGAATATATCAAAATATGTATATCAATATCATAAAGGAGTCTCCCAGAACATAAATGATATATTATATGTGCTTAGAGGTGGTTTCTAATAAAGCCTCTCTAATAAAGCCTTGTAAATAACTAGTCAGTTGCCTTTTTACTGAAAATGGAAACAATGATTTTGTCAGTTTAGTGGCTGTACAGGTTATGCAATCGCTCACCTCTGACATGTTCTTTCTTTCCTACTCTTAAATAAAAATAATGATTTCGGATATTAAGTTTTTTTTGTTTTTTTTTTATAGTATAAACTTTATTGAGGTAAAGTCAATACATTTTCGGCCACCAATCGCCATATTGGCATTATAGGTTGGCCATCACTTACATGTAAAAAATTAAGTATAATATTTAGCTGTTTGAGGACGACTGTGCATCGAAGGGTATCCCAGGGACCAGAGGGGTTTGTGCCAAGTAGATGTGTAAAAAACAAAATAAATATATTATGAGTTCTCCAGGGCTTAGATGAGACCTCTTTGCTATGTCTTGTTGTCATGGAGAAAGTTGCTGACGATGATAAGAAGTTTACTTAATTCTGCTAAGGATAATGCCTCGTCACCATATAAGAGAAAATTAAGTTTATCATCCATGTTTGTTAGTTGGCTGATCTTATTATAGAAGTTATTGTTGACCTCTTCCATCAGGGCATGCCTATTAATTTGGCATAGAGGACACTTGAAAAATAAATGTTTTAGTGTTTCAGGTTTGCCGCAAGAACAATTAGCCGAGTCTATAAATGTAAATTGGTGTGCAAAAAGTCTTGCTTTCAAAAATAAGTCTACACGAGCTCTGTTGAGAGTGATTTCTTGAGACCTTGTTAAATTAATCAGGGACGTTGAACTGATTATTCTCTTGGGCAGGAAGTGTTTATTACTTTCTTTTTTGAACGATGGTAGGGAAAATTTTAAGGCATATTCTAAAAGAGGTTTAGGTAATTTGTTCCACAGTGATATTGCATTAGGAATAGGGGATTTAATAAATTGGGCAGTTGACCTTATAGGAATTTGGTATACTTCTGTATTGCTTGTTCTTCTGGTAGCTGGATTTTTGAATTCTTCAAATATTGAAGATACATAGGATGGTACCTGGTTTCTGATTACTTTGTACATGAAGTTAAGAATGTGTTGTTCCCTCCTTTGGGGTAGTGTGCACCAGTTTAAGACCCCCATAACTTTACCTGTATCAGAGCCATGGAGACACCCAGAACACAATAATGCAGCCTGATAATGCAACTTGCTAGGGATATTGATCAGTGCTTGAGTTGATGAATGATAAAGAATGTCTGCGTAATCAAAATGAGGCCTTATGAATGAGTTGTACATTGTCTCCAAATGTTTCGAGTTAATCTTTGATGTAAGTGCCTTCAATGGATTAAGCAGTTTTTGTACTCTCTTGACAATGTCATATATATGATTTTTGTTAGAAAGAAGATAATCGAAAGTATACCCTAGATGCTTATGAAGATTATTCCTTTTAATTTCCCCATTTCCAAGTTTGGCTAAAGGTGGCGGAGTAGGAAATACACAGCGCTGGCTTTGAAAGATAACTTCCTCTGTTTTTTCAGGCTTGAAATCTAGTTTCCATTTTTGAGACCAGTTAGTTATGATATTAAGATCATGATTGATTATATGCATGTCAGGATCAGATGGATCAAAGGGGTAATATAGTGATGTGTCATCAGCGTAGATAAAGGCCTTTCCCAAAAGATCATCGGGTAAGTCATTTATATAAATCAAAAATAAAATTGGACCCAGGATAGATCCCTGAGGGACGCCGCAGTTGATATAGTTTGCAGAAGAAGTATCCGATGATTGACCACCAACATTTACGTTGACTCTACGATTTGACAAATATGATTGGAGAATTTGATAAAATTGGCCTTCAATGCCATATGCTTTCAGTTTTGCAAGCAGCAGCTTATGAGGAACACGATCAAAAGCAGAGCTAATGTCTAAATATATTGCACGTACGGCTTTATGATCTTTGATATTTGAATGAAGAAAGTGATTTATTGCCAGTAGCTGGAATTCAGTGTTATGCCCTTCAAGAAACCCAGATTGGAATTCAAATATTAAATTATTAACTTTAAGGTGGGCATTTAGTCTTGTTGCTACAACACGTTCAAAGACCTTTGATAAAATATTTAAAAGAGTAATGGGTCGATAATTCCCAATGTCAGTTTTATCGCCTTTATTTTTAAATATAGGACAGATACTGCCCATTTTCCATATGTCGGGGAAGGTTTCATGGAGAATAAGTTTGTTAATGAGCTTAGAAAGTGGTAGAGATATAGTATGAGCAGTCAATTGTAACATTTTAATTGTGATCTCATCAGGGCCACAAGCTTTATTTGGATCAAGTTTGAGAATTATTTTCATAACCTCTTCTTGGGAGGTTCTAAGGTTATCAATTTTGTTATGACAGCGTTGAGGTAGGGTAGTATCCAAAAACGAGTTATCTGAATGGTATTTACTTGAAAAATGTTCTAAAAAAGCATTTGCCTTATCTTTAGAGCTAGATGAAGTTTTACCTTTGTGCTGGTCATAGAGGGTGGGAATGGTGGTTTGAGAGGAGTTTATACCTAATAATTTCTTGGTTATGGACCAATATTGTTTAGAGTTTTTAGAAAGTTCAGTAATGGATTCTTTACATTTGGTTTCGTATTCACGCTTAGCAAGCTGTATTTGTTCATTTAAAATTCTAGTCTGGGTAGTATATTTTTCAAAATTTTCTGGAGTATTACTATTTTTCAACTGGGTAAAGAATTTTTTCTTTTTGTTGATTTCGTGCTTTATTTTGTCTGTAAACCATGGTTGGGTGTTGGCCTTAACAGTTATTGTTTTATGAGGGATAAAAGTCGAATATATTGTCTTGAGGGCATAGATAAATTGTTCGGTTAAAGTATTTGAATCAATGTCATTATCTAAAATACCATTCCAGTTTTGTTCTCTAACTGCGTTATTTATTGCTTGAAGGTTGACCTGGTCATATTTCCAAACAGTTCGTTTAATAGCTGGTTCCTTGGGAATTTTAACATTAAGTTTGACGATAATTGTGCAATGGTCAGAGCCACCTATTGGAGAGTCAACTACAGCTGCAGACACAGCCAGGGGAGTATTTGTAAGAACATGATCTATGCAAGTTTTAGAGTTATCTTTTATGCGTGTTGGTTGGTCAATTAGCTGCAAATAGTTGAAATCTTGAGTGACATTAAAAAGAAGGTCACCAGCCAGATTATCTATTGATGTACCTTCGGCATACCAGATACTATTCTTAGCATTAGTATCAGCAGTAATCAGAACACTATCGAATGACTGGTTCTCAATTTTATTAAGGGCCTGTCTAAGTTTATTGAAGAAGATTCTCGTTTCGTCTGCGCTTTGGCTAGGAGAACGATGACCAACTCCATATAAAATTTTCTTGTGATTTACTACAATTTCCACAAAAGCAATGTCTAGGCCATCAATTTCAATATCTCCCCTGTTAGAAAATCTCAAAGACTCATGGATATAAATAAGTATACCCCTTCCCTTATTGGAATAAACTGGCATGTGAAAATTAGATATTTTGTAATTTATAAAATCTTGATCATGGTACCCAGCTTCACAGATTCCAGCAACTTTAATCTGGTCTAGTTCTATTCTTTGGGTGAGTATGTCAAAACGAGCACCGTTATCAGAGCCGATACTGTTTATATTGCTGAATAAAATGTTCAAATGATCAAAATGTACCACATTTCTACTCAGTGGACCTGGGTTGGTATGAATATCGCCAGCCCTTATAAGTAAAACTTTTAAAAGATTGCAAGATAAGATAAGATAGATGAGGTGAATCCACGAATAAGATAATGAAAAAATGGTCAAAAGGCATTTTCTAATTCTGGACCATTTTCTGAGCCTCGTGTATTTAAAGGTACTAAAGGGAATGAGTAACGCCATAATTGAAATGTACGTCAGAATAAAACAATTTTTCGTAGCAACAAGTAATTGAGCTAACGACAAATGCCATGTTAAGTCGATCATAACTACTAAAAGCGTGAGACAATAAATCATAAGTAGATTGAATTTTAGCCAAAATAAGGAACCACAATTGTTTCTTTTGCTGGAAGTTTTAAATCCGTGAACAGCATTAAAGGAGCCCACCCTTGCCCTATATTGGAGTAAATCAATATTCATTTAACATATACCTGACCTTCCCCACCCAGTCCCAAGGATCCCCCCAGATGCACATCGTCCATGAAGAATCAGCTTTTGGTAATACATGCAATCAGAAATATAGTCATCAGCAGTGCAGCTGTAACAAGTTAATATTAAATTCAGTTATTCCAAATTCTTAAATATCAAGAAAATGCTTATTTCCAGAGGACAGTCGGCATAGTAATACAAGAATATATAACATATAAAGTCTGCCAATCTACTTTTAGTAATACTCATTGAGGTAAAAGTAAAATCCCAGACTAAATTGCATTGGGCATCTTACATATGGAATAGTCCTGGAACTATTAACTCTGAAATCAAATGATGCAAACCATGAAATCATTAACTTCAATCAAAGTCATGTACATTGGCAATCATGGTCTAAAACATGTTAGGTAGCTTTCTTATACAGTAGAATAGTTAAGGTACCAAAGATTATTATATTTACATTGTTAAAACAGTCATGAGATTATAAGAAAAATAGGGAGCATTTAGTATGGTTGTAATATGCTAAGACTTTGGTTGGGCAGCTTTCTTTTAGTATAATAATGATTGATACCATAAATTACCAAACTTGAAAACCCATGTCTCACTAAGTTAAGCAATGTTAATTAATCGTGTCATTCAAGCAAAAAAAGTCACGCAATTTTAGTTGAGTCATTCAAACATTAAAACCTAAGTCACACATTAGTCAAGCAATGCTAACTAATTGTGTCTTACAAACATTAAGACCTAGATCACACATTAGTTAGGCAATGTTAACTAAATGTGTCATTCAAAAATGATGACCTAAATCACATTTAATCAAGCAAACCTAGCTAAATGTGTCATTCAAACATTAAGACCTAAGTCACACATTAGTCAAGCAATGTTAACTAATTGTGTCTTACAAACCTTAAGACCTAAATCACACATTAGTCAAGCAATGTTAACTAAATGTGTCATTCAAAAATGATGACCTAAATCACATTTAATCAAGCAAACCTAGCTAAATGTGTCATTCAAACATTAAGACCTAAGTCACACATTAGTCAAGCAATGCTAACTAATTGTGTCTTACAAACATTAAGACCTAGATCACACATTAGTTAGGCAATGTTAACTAAATGTGTCAATCAAAAATGATGACCTAAATCACATTTAATCAAGCAAACCTAGCTAAATGTGTCATTCAAACATTAAGACCTAAGTCACACATTAGTCAAGCAAAGTTAACTAATTGTGTCTTACAAACATTAAGACCTAGATCACACATTAGTCAGCCAATGTTAACTAAATGTGTCATTCAAAAATGATGACCTAAATCACATTTAATCAAGCAAACCTAGCTACATGTGTCATTCAAACATTAAGACCTAAGTCACACATTAGTCAAGCAAAGTTAACTAATTGTGTCTTACAAACATTAAGACCTAGATCACACATTAGTCAGGCAATGTTAACTAAATGTGTCATTCAAAAATGATGACCTAAATCACATTTAATCAAGCAAACCTAGCTAAATGTGTCATTCAAACATTAAGACCTAAGTCACACATTAGTCAAGCAAAGTTAACTAATTGTGTCTTAAAAACATTAAGACCTAGATCACACATTAGTCAGGCAATGTTAACTAAATGTGTCATTCAAAAATGATGACCTAAATCACATTTAATCAAGCAAACCTAGCTAAATGTGTCATTCAAACATTAAGACCTAGATCACACATTAGTCACTAAATGTGTCATTCAAAAAATGATGACCTAAATCACATTTAATCAATCAAAGCTAGCTTTAAGTCAAACTTAGTCAAGCAATGTTCAGCAGTGCAGCTGTAACAAGTTAATATTAAATTCAGTTATTCCAAATTCTTAAATATCAAGAAAATGCTTATTTCCAGAGGACAGTCGGCATAGTAATACAAGAATATATAACATATAAAGTCTGCCAATCTACTTTTAGTAATACTCATTGAGGTAAAAGTAAAATCCCAGACTAAATTGCATTGGGCATCTTACATATGGAATAGTCCTGGAACTATTAACTCTGAAATCAAATGATGCAAACCATGAAATCATTAACTTCAATCAAAGTCATGTACATTGGCAATCATGGTCTAAAACATGTTAGGTAGCTTTCTTATACAGTAGAATAGTTAAGGTACCAAAGATTATTATATTTACATTGTTAAAACAGTCATGAGATTATAAGAAAAATAGGGAGCATTTAGTATGGTTGTAATATGCTAAGACTTTGGTTGGGCAGCTTTCTTTTAGTATAATAATGATTGATACCATAAATTACCAAACTTGAAAACCCATGTCTCACTAAGTTAAGCAATGTTAATTAATCGTGTCATTCAAGCAAAAAAAGTCACGCAATTTTAGTTGAGTCATTCAAACATTAAAACCTAAGTCACACATTAGTCAAGCAATGCTAACTAATTGTGTCTTACAAACATTAAGACCTAGATCACACATTAGTTAGGCAATGTTAACTAAATGTGTCATTCAAAAATGATGACCTAAATCACATTTAATCAAGCAAACCTAGCTAAATGTGTCATTCAAACATTAAGACCTAAGTCACACATTAGTCAAGCAATGTTAACTAATTGTGTCTTACAAACCTTAAGACCTAAATCACACATTAGTCAAGCAATGTTAACTAAATGTGTCATTCAAAAATGATGACCTAAATCACATTTAATCAAGCAAACCTAGCTAAATGTGTCATTCAAACATTAAGACCTAAGTCACACATTAGTCAAGCAATGCTAACTAATTGTGTCTTACAAACATTAAGACCTAGATCACACATTAGTTAGGCAATGTTAACTAAATGTGTCAATCAAAAATGATGACCTAAATCACATTTAATCAAGCAAACCTAGCTAAATGTGTCATTCAAACATTAAGACCTAAGTCACACATTAGTCAAGCAAAGTTAACTAATTGTGTCTTACAAACATTAAGACCTAGATCACACATTAGTCAGCCAATGTTAACTAAATGTGTCATTCAAAAATGATGACCTAAATCACATTTAATCAAGCAAACCTAGCTACATGTGTCATTCAAACATTAAGACCTAAGTCACACATTAGTCAAGCAAAGTTAACTAATTGTGTCTTACAAACATTAAGACCTAGATCACACATTAGTCAGGCAATGTTAACTAAATGTGTCATTCAAAAATGATGACCTAAATCACATTTAATCAAGCAAACCTAGCTAAATGTGTCATTCAAACATTAAGACCTAAGTCACACATTAGTCAAGCAAAGTTAACTAATTGTGTCTTACAAACATTAAGACCTAGATCACACATTAGTCAGGCAATGTTAACTAAATGTGTCATTCAAAAATGATGACCTAAATCACATTTAATCAAGCAAACCTAGCTAAATGTGTCATTCAAACATTAAGACCTAGATCACACATTAGTCACTAAATGTGTCATTCAAAAAATGATGACCTAAATCACATTTAATCAATCAAAGCTAGCTTTAAGTCAAACTTAGTCAAGCAATGTTAACTAGTTGAAATAATAGTCATTATCATCAAACAACAAAAGGTCCACAATGATGCTCAGTGATAATAATAGTTCATGACAACTAAATGAGCACGTATTTAAGTGGCAGCATACTTGTATTATGAGATTCAACAGTTCTTTAAGTCAAACTTAGTCAAGCAATGTTAACTAATTGAGTCATTCAAGCATTAAGACCTACGTCACACATCAAACAATAATAGTCATTATCATCAAACAACAAAAGGTCCACAATGATGCTCAGTGATAATAATAGTTCATGACAACTAAATGAGCACGTATTTAAGTGGCAGCATACTTGTATTATGAGATTCAACAGTTCATGGACATATGACTCTCCATAAGTATAATCAAACTGTCAATTTGTTGTTTTCAAAGTTGTAAGTGAATTGTTAGTTGGGCAATGTGGTTACATTGACAAAAATAGTTACTCTACTTTTGCTCCAAGCAGAGATAAGTCATCTACAACTGTAAATACTCTAATACTACCAGATTTGGACTTTCCAAAGATCTTGCCATTACTGGACCAAGCCTGATCAATACATTCATACTGTTTAAGGTTGTACAGCAAGGTTGACAATAACAAAATAGTTTTCTTGTAAACCAGAGATGTAAATACCTCTTGTCAAGTGAATATGATTTTATAAAATGTATATAGCAATCATCATGTTCATTAGAGCTTTGAAATAAAGAATACTTGAAAAAGAAGCGGCAAAATTGACAAGTGTATATTTAAGAAAAGGGAGTCCTATGAAACATTGACTAGTTTAATGCATTAACTTTGTGGTTTTCACCTATAAACTTTACATCAGATAAATAAGTGACTGAACTATGCTCAGTAAAATTTTGGTGCATTTTAGAGAAAAATAAAGGTTTTGCGTTCAATTACCAAATGTTCCAATTTTTTTTGGACCACCCTGTAGTGTCAACCAAAAAATTCTAAAGACCTTATGTTAATGTCCTGTTGCAGAACCCTTATTTCAATACTTTGAAACAGAAATATAGACATACAAAAATCATAGTTCTTCAACAGGACATACAGGACATGACCTTAAAAACAGTTATGCTCTAATTTTGGAATAACTATGGCAAATATAGTAGAATCTTTATGAGTTTATTTGTGTACAGTGTTCAGTGGAGAAAACAGTGGTGTACTGCTTACAGATTGCATTTATGATTTTTATATATTAAGAGTAATCGCATTTTCTTATCAGGTATGTTCTCATGGGAAATCAACCAAAAATGTTAAAAAAATCCAAATTTCTGAAATTGTGTTACCAATAGTTACGATTTCCAAGGCCATTTTACAAAACATACTCCAAATGGCGAAACATATCAAAATCACCTAATATGAACCCCCAGAATTTTACCTCTGAGAGTATTTCAAAGACAATATGTAAGTTAACAGCCCTAGACGCATCAGAGAGTTGGAACAAGATGATTTCAAGTTTACCTCCAAAGACAAGACCCATTTTGAGCATTTATTGTTAAATGGCCATAAAATCATGACTATTTGGAATTGACCAATTAAACTTGAATGAATTAAAGTTGGATGAAAGGACATTGAATGGTTCTATTGTACCATACCAAATATGACTTTAAGCCCATACTTATAGATTACTGAGTTATTAAAATTTGTTTGGGTTACCTTTTTTTGGCTCACCTTGTATATATTATCAGTTATATGTAATATTATCTACCCATTTTTCTAAAATGATTTTGTCAAATATGATGAATCATGACATGGTATCTTTACTTTGAAAACAATATTAGAATTTTGTTTTGTTTGCTCAATGTGGATTCATTCTAAGATTATCAAGGTGAAGTTGAAGCAACTGGAATCTTGTGAATCAAGATGTGATATCTCTAAAGCTCTAACAAGTTGATGCTATATAAGTACATACACATCAATGTTTCATGAATTGCACTTCTATCTACACAAAAAATCACAAAGATTCTTTCATAATTGAGAATGTTATTCCAAAACTAGAGAGTAACATTTTTTGTGGTCAGCCTGTATTTTGGGATTTTCTGGGGTTTTGGTTAGTACTCATCAGTGACAACCAAAAACCTCTGAAATTACTGTTTGTTGTTTTTAATTAAGGAAAGATTATATTTGACATTGAAATATCTAGAAATATTGTTTTTGTTTCAGCCGAAAGAGTTGACCCTCAACAGGTCCAACAGAACCAAGTTATTCCTCCTGACTTTAAGGAAGATAAAAAAGTAAGTTTAGTATTTAATATTACATTGTGAGTCTGAATGCACAAGTATTCTTCACATTCACACTTATTAGAAATCAATCCTAACATTGGCCATTAGATGGATTTCCATTACAGTGAAAGGCTTCTAGTCAGACCAGTATAATTGTTCTCATTGCTTTGCTTTAATAATAATTAAAATGATATTATTGCTTTATCTTATCCTACATACGTTTTATAATTTAAAATGTAGAGCTACAGTAATGCAGTTGATTTGACCAAATGACCTAGATTCATTGTGAATTAACTGTAAGGAACGCCAAGACCTGTAAATATGGATTCGTGACACTTTGAGAATAGGCTCAAAAGTGAAGATTATCACATTTTATCATTCCCGAGTGAGTATGACAGTGTGCTGGAGACTAGACCTACTCAAAAGTTCACTTGTATAGATGAAGCAATAATTCTGATTTTTATATGATATGAAACTCTATTTATTCATGAGATTTTTGGATATTTGCCCATTCATTAGATTGAATTATATTTATCTCATACTATTAATTTATCATACTTTGATTTTGGATTGATGAGAACTGGAGATTGCTAGATTACTTTTCTTGGGGTTTTTCATCTAGGGTTTTCTTGACATTCTGTGTGTCGACTTTGTGTTTAGTTGACCTAGGATTGACTTGACTTAGGATGACTTGACCTGGTATTGACTCAAAGGGCTTACTTTCATAGCACCTTGTGATTTTAAATAGTACATTGTTGTTAAGATATTTAACTTTATTTAGGATGTGATTAATTCAATACACATTTGTAATTAAGGAATAAAGACCGAGATTTTATGATTTATGGCGTAATATATGACCGAAAATTTTATTCTGTTCATTGTTAAAAGACCGAAACCGTGTAGCGATTAATGTCTTTGGCAATGGCCACAATGAAATTTGAGGTCATATGTTTGACATGAATCATAAATTGAGGTCTTTGTTTTACGATTCTAATATGATAAACAGACAAGAAAAACATATATTTGCATTTATGAAATAAAGCGGTCATGCATACTCCAATATAGACCGGTGAATTTATTGTTCTAGTTATTGTGACGTAAACGTATCATATTAGAATATATCATATAACATGATAAATAGCTTGTAGTGGTGATTTTAATTTAAATATGATAAATGTATAAAATCAGGTCATGACATGACTTCTGAATTCATGCTTTGTTGAAAGTGTTAACTTGCATGTTTTCGGCTTCACCTTAAGTAGTGCATGTATTTATTTCTGATTTAACAGTAGGTTGCACTCTAATACTGCTCATATACTCATGTATATGTTTTCTTACCTATCTTATAATTTTCTCATCGATTAATAGTTCTTTGATTATGATTTGCATGATGGTTACAAAAGGCTTTGTTGAACTGAATTCTAAACTGTAATTCAGTATGATAATTGCAGTATCATATTAATGACATCAAATATAGAATCCCTAAGAACATGATATGATTTGGATTTTTAACAGAAACACCCTGAATACATGCTTTCCTTTATCGATTGCACACCTGGGAACCATAAACGGTTGCTTTTAAGCATTCAGAATATTTATACTAGGAAACATATATCCCATTCTTGTCTTGCTCATATCACATGTTCATCCCATTAAGTTTTAAAATGTGGCGGAATAAGGAAAGAATACCATAAGGTCTAATGATGATTAAATCTTTATTTTGATTTTCTCTCATTAAAACCCACAGCTGACCTAAATCCCACTTATCTCCACTCCAACTGTTTTCATCTATGTGTTGCAAACACAAAGTGAGGGCAGCACTTTCATGTCAGATGGTGACCTTTATTGGACCACAAAGTTCAACTGGTTACAACACTTTGTTTGTTGGAGGGGACTTTTGGGCCATCGGCATTGCTGTGTACCTTGAATGAATGAATTGAAATTATCTTCAAATCAACTTAATTATTTTAGATAAGACACATACTTTTAATCCATTCTGCACGGGGCAAAACTTAATCATATTTAGACTATTTATTCAACCCTAGTACATGTAGTACCTAGACAATAATTCTTTGTGTGTCAAACTACACATTATCCACTTCCAAAGTGCTTGACAATACCATTCAGCGAACAAGTATACTATGCATTATCCCACATTAGTATTAGGATTTAGGAAGCATAATATGGTGGAAGTTTAATCTCAAGACAACCCTAAAGACTATTTTTTTGGCTTTAATCATACATTCTGTACATACAAACATAACAAGGTAGCACCTGTTATAGGAAAAACAAGGTAGGCAGTTAGAGGTAAAGAAGTCTACAAGTAGAGAGTTGCTACAAGAGAATGGTGGTGGTCATGGGAATGGTCTCCTTCGACAACACAGGGCCTCTAATCTTGAATCACAGGATGGTGTTGGTATACCACAAGCCAAAGCACCTAACTTAGATTTACATGGTGGAGGAGAAGGGTATGATAAGAATGAGGGACCAAAACTAGCACATATTAATGAAGTTCTTGATCCTGCAGGAAATCCCCCAGATGTAAAGGACAATGACAAAGTAATGGATCAAGCTGAGTCTGTGCAGAAAGATGATGCTTTAAATCAAATAGATAGACCAGTAAATGAAAATGAACAAGAAAATGTTAAAGGTGATGATGATACTAAAAAGGCTGCTGTGGATGTTGCTCAGCAACCAGTTATAGAAGTACCACATAATAAACTAGCTGATGTTAAAAATAATGAAGATCGTGATAACGGTGATGAAAAACCAAACATGATGGAAGCAATAAGACATAGGAATGACATAAAATAGAGATTGAAATAATGAAAAGTTTATGATAAAGTACAATGTACTAATATTCATATCAGCCTGTCTAATCCTCATTGCCATAATGAACTCCTTCATAGATCTTACATGTTTGTCCAGTAAATCATAAACATGATATCAACTTAGTTTGAAGGAGCTTTTTATGGCAGTCATTCCAGATCTGGCATTGAAAATATTTGCTGCCTTGGCTTCTAATGTGATATGGTAGAATATTTCTAGGTAAAATGTAGTGATATACAAAGATCCCATATTTATCACCATAAAGGAACATTTTGGTTTTTTCTTAAGAATCAATATCACATAAAAGAGAAATCAGAATTCACGATTAACATGAAAGACACTTTTACATGTATATTAATTTGTAAAAAGCATATAGTGAAGGGGCCAAGGGTTTAAGAGTGCTTTTTCGATAATCATACATATGGGCGGTACTCAAGTGGTGTACTGTACTTTGTTTTGACCACAAACTGCACGCCTTGCAATATTGCATCATTTAAGTTGGAGTCTGTGTTTTTCAATGTTATTTTAAGACGTCTATACTCATGTGTTGTCATCGAAAAATTTGTCCAGCTTGATGGAGCATGCTATTTTTCATAAAAACACTTAGAAAACTTCACAAATTATTTTTTAACTCATATGTTTTGTTATACCAAAGAGAATTAACTACTCCATGCAAGGGCTTATTTAATACCCGGGGCTTAGTTGTGTACCAAACGAAATGACACGACATCCAGGGCTTTGTTTGGTCTTCATTAGACAATGGTGTATTGAGGGGTAGGTTTTCTCAGACCTAGGTACCTTTTTCTGTACCGTTTTGCGGTTATTTCACTCTATGGCATTGCAATCCGTTCACATCATTAGCTACGTAATTGATTATCTTAAATATATGACATGTAAAAAAGGATTGATACGAACAGAATAAACAGGGAAATGTAATTTAAATGGCGATTGTGTTTTCTGCTAATGTGTTCATGACCATGTTTAATTGGCTTATTCAAATCCGATGCAGTAAAAAACTGATGCCAATTTGCAACCATTCCGGGTATTACGTTCGCCCTTGCTCGATGCAATGAGTATATCATTTGTGGATAACCTACACTTCTGTTTGAAGTTCAATAATGCTAGGAGTAAAAGCTATTGAAAAAGGTGCCAGCGTATCATACTCTGAAATGTACCATTTCTTGTTTTACTTTTAAATGGCACGATTATAGTGACATGATAATATTTATATATGTTTTTAGCATAACTCTGAAGGTATTAATGAGATCTAATACAGGGTGTTCCAAAAGTAACAGGACTGGTGTTGGTGTTTTGTTAATTCTGAACTGAGTGTGTTCAAATTTTCACAAATTGTACTTTGAAGTAGTGCAACTAAAATTCTAAAGTTTCAGAAAAAATTATTAAATGCGGGTAGAGTTATGGTTGCTATACTAACATGACATCACAATACCAGGGGCAACTTTTTCATGAAAATTTAATATCTAACATTTTGGTTTTACTGAAGAAAGATCTGATTTATCTATTACAATACAACATTTCTTGTTTGTTTTATTAGTTGCTTTGTAGTAATGGTGTTGCTATACAACTCAGATTCAAATATGATTTCATAATAATAATATTTATTCAATTTATTGGAATTTCACTATGTATGACAGTCTGCACAATTCACGGTTTAGCTTTTGAAAAGACCCAATTTAAAGCCAGTTATCCACCTTGATAATGTGCCTGCCTGCGAGTCAGCATTAAAGACCACTGCAGCTATTGAGGAGACAGGTCTTGAGGACTTAAGATCATGCACCATATTCTTCTGATCATGCAATATCTAATTTTACTTTACTTTACTTGAGAATGGAATGTTAATCAGCATGGTAAGACCTTTAAAGATGAGAATGCCCATCTCCAAGGTGTCCGATGGACCCTGCGTGACACGCCCGAAAATGGGTTCACTCATATGTTTGAGTCATGGATAGGGAGTACTACTCTTGGACTGACCAAAGAGGAGCCTACTTTTCAAAGTAGAGGATACATAGGAATATCAAATGATGTAATTAGCAAATGTAATTCCCACCAGTTGTTGGATTTTAACTTTGATGTGGGGTGTACAAAATGCTTAAAGTCTCAGTAGCTTTCTGTTTGGAATGTTGTCCCGGGTATTGTGATGTCTCATTACCATAGCAACCATAACTCTAACCGAGTTTCATAATTTTTGCCAAAACTTTGGAGTGTTAGTTACCATGCATAGAAGTACATCATGTAAACTGTTGAAGATGATTGGTGCATATTTAACAAAAAACCAGCACCAGTCCTGTTACTTTTGGAACACCCTGCATATTGGGTCTTTTTAATTTTTTTATAAAAATAATGTTTAATTTTTTTGTCCATCTTGATGGAGCAGTTTCAAATGTGAAATACAAAATTGCTCCATCAAGCCATCAAGCTGGACCCAATACATCTAGATCTCATTAATACCTTCAGAGTTATGCTGAAAACATATATAAATATTACCACGTCACTATATCGTACCATTTAAAAATTAATAAAGAAATGGTACATTTTAGATGATGATACTCTGGCGCCATTTTCAATTTTAATTTGTCAGTGTTTCAAACGGTATGCCTAGTAGGCATGCCTTTTGAGTATCACACCGTGATACAGTATTAATGTTTTGTGTTTATAGCTTAGATGTAAAAGTTAGCTTCAGCACACCTCTCTATTGTAAGTTATTACTGACTGCGTTCAAAATAACCTATATATATTATTACACACATATAGTGTCAACCAACATTTTTAAAGAGACTCCATTTAGATTTTATGTCCTGTTGCAGAAACCCTGTTTTTAAAACTTTGAAACAGTGATATAGAGTCCTTGATTTATTTTTATAGTTATTGACAATGTAAGCAAGGGTTTATTTCTTATTTTTATTTTGTTTATAATTCTTTTGTTTCAAAGAAATCTACCCCAGTGAATCACTTTTGACTTTTAGAAATGCAGAGCACCATGCAAATGTATACCTGGAATATGTTTAGAGATAGACACATCAAGAGAGTTTGAGTATTTCTTTAAAAAAATATTTTGTAACTGACATATTTTTTATCTAAATATATGTTTTTGAACAATTTCTCCAAAGGTAAAACAATTTTAACAATAATTAGTTTAGTTCTTTGAACAACAAAAAGACAAAATTTGGCCTTATTTATTATTTTCTAGATAAGAATTGATTTTGATGTTTACCACTAAAAAATGTGATGCCAAACACTAATAATAGAGTTTATTATCTTATCGGATGATTACAACATTAGACAAACTATATTTTTCTGACATTGTAAGGTTCTTTAATGATATTTTTTGTGAAATAATTATGTAGTCTGTGTATTGACTTCTTTTAAAAATATTTTTAAATGATTCTTGAAAATTACCCCTTGCTGAATTCCTCTATAACTTTAAAGCTTCAAGCGATTTGCTTTAAAAAAACAGGAGTCAGTAGAGCAATATCAATCCTAAAACTTCTGAGTAATAAAAATTAGGGTTCTGCAACAAAACATATTTTTGGATTTTCTGAGGTTTGGTCACTACTAATATGTGGTGCAGAAATGTAATGTCAGATGAACTTAAGAATATGTTCTTAAAAAATAACATTTAAAATTTGTGTTTCAGAATCAATGTGCTTTTATTTGTTGTAGTGTTTTACTTGGAATTGTAGAAGTGTAAAAGAAACCATGAATTAAAATCAATGTGAAAGTTATTACAATTGAAAGGGAATTGAGGAACAATAATATTTGTCACCATAATTATAGTAGTAGAACATGTTGCATGTTCCTTTATCTAACCATATTTAGCTGTCTGTGATTGTTGGTGTTGAGAAGGTTTATTGTAAGCCCATTTACATACATGTATTATTATAGCCACTATTTTTCAATATCTGTGACAAATTGTTACTCTTTTAAAATTGCTACCAGGGGCTTGTTTTTGTACTGTTCGTAGTTAGGAATGTTTGAAAGTCATTTATCGCAAAGGTATGAACGATTCATGAAATTACGAAAATAGTGACATCATGGTTGCTTTCATTCGTAGATTTAATAGCACCTCTGACCCTTTCGTAACTTTGCGAATGGCTTCTTTTTATTTATTCATTTATATTGTGATTTGTGTTGTTTGTCATTCTAAATCAGAGAACACAAAGGGCAACACTGTGATCAACTTAATATCAACCTATTTCAGTATCTCATGGAATCTTTGCTTCTTTTACAAAGTTTTTATTGTATGACTATCTATCCTGACAATGGTGGAATGTGACATCAACCCTTTTGTAAATCTAGCTAACAGAAATTACGAATGACTTATGAAAGCGTACAAAAATGGTCCATTTGCAACTTTACAAATTCGTAACTCATTCATATGAATATTTATGAATTGCTTATGTTTGTTAATACGAATGGTGCAAAAACGGACTCCAGGTGGTTAAAAGTCTATGCCTTGTTTACAACTCTTGAAATAGGTATTGGCTCTGATAAAGCATATTGGGCTTACATTATGATCAGATTCACTACCAGCTTTAATTCTAAGTTGTAATATTAATTAAAATTTAACTACATGTACTAGTATTTAATAGGCAGAATAGTTGAACAGAATGCATTGAATGATGATGTTTATAAACTCTAGTGCTCTGTTCAAGCTAGTTACCTTGACACTGAAAACACTGAAACATTTGAGGCACTTAGATATAACCTGAATTAAGAGTGAGGCTAACCAATTAGAAGAATGGTATAGTACAGGTGTATTCTCTTCCATGGGTAGATGTTTGTAAATAGTGGTGGCTTTCTATGATCTTTTAGTAAATAAAATATTTACCAAAAAATGTTTGTTTGTGTTTCTCAATAAGATTGGCGATGCCACAGAGAGACTTGACATATTGAGTTCAAATACTTGATAATTGATTGTGTATTTATAATTGAGTCGTACACTCCCCAATAGTCTCCCCTATTAATTTTATGTGAGAATGATTTATGATATATCATAAAAGAGCCTCCCCTTGACTACGTAAGACTTTGTAATAAATTTATGATATTTGTGTTTTGAAATACTTCCTATCTGCACTTTTTTATGTCACCACTACAACTTGTGACATATGGTTATAGTCTCCAACTTTTTTGTGGACGGTAATTGCTGTTTGGCATTCGGCATCTGTAACAAATGGCTGATGGTGACATTTTGCATCGTAATGCCTTGTTATAGATTTATGTTGAAGAATAAGCATAACATATCCTTGTTGTTATTGTCATATACTGTAAGCTTATTGTCATAACTGGAATTTCCCGTTACATCTAGAAGAAAGTGACTAGAGATTCTTGACTCCACATCAGCCATCTTATTTACCATTTTTGTGTTGTCTATTGCCCCAGATAAGGAGGGTGGCTTTTAATGTATTGCTAAATCATGAAAATGTTCAAGCCTTTGCAACCATTTTGCATAATTGTATTAAAACATATGTTTATCCTTGTTTGTCATTAGTAGTAGCCATTTCCTAGATTTAGTTTGTTTATGCTGCACTAACAAACTGTACATGTGTGTAAGTTCTGCATCTGACTGCTCATTTAACACTTTTCACATTAATCAAGGTATGTTGAATTTTGTTTTATTCTATATATTTAATAACCAGTTTAGCGCTTTTGATGTTTTCAGTGCTTGTAATATATAAGGTCCCTACAGCCTGGAAAAATGGGATTAATTTTACAAATTACTAAAATAGTCAAAATACTTGAAACTTGGTGAAAAGAGTAAAGTATTGAAATAGTCAATTTCCACATTATCACTACATGTATTTTACATTGATTTATAGTCATCATTATCCACATAAAGTTTTATTACTAAATATTTAGTTGTTCTATTCATCACAGCCAGGGAAACTTAGCTTGGTTAGGGAAAATTTGGAAAAGGTCAGGAAATGTATTTGTCAGCAATCTGTAGGAACCTTGTTTTTTGAATCTAACAGTTTTAAGATACAGACCAATCACACTGGTACTCACCTGTTACCCTGACGATACGTCAGTGTAACATGGCGGATCAACTTCCGGGACCAAGTTTCGGTACGATATTTTAATTTCTCGATTTACACCTACTTATAAGTCACGCTGTGGATAATAATTTGGCTCAAAGTTAAGGAAGATAGTCTAGTTTGAGAATGTATTGGTGTTTTTAGGTCTGGTATGTTAATGAAGACGCAATTCACATATTTAGTCCCTCGCTTTTGTTACACTGACGAACGGCCAATATTGGCAATATTCATACCGATCGTCAGTGTAACAAAAGCGAGGAACTAAATATGTGAATTGCGTCTACTTTAGAATACCAAACCTAAGACCACCAGCACATTCTCAAACTAGATTATCTTCATTAACTTCTAGCCAAATTATTATCCAATACGTGACTTATAAGTAGGTGTAAATCGAGAAATAAAAATATCTTACCGAAACCGAGTCCCGGATGTAGTTCCGCTATGTTACACTGACGGATCGTCAGGGTAACTAGGTGAGTACCAGTGAATCAGAAAAAGTTGTCAGTATGATGTACTATATCATTCGTCATTAAGAAAAAGGTGACAAAATGTGTTAAACAAAAGTGACCAATAAAAAACAAACAGAATGGCGCTCCATATTAAAGGCTTGACTAACCCCACAACTTTGAAATATACTCCTTTAAAAAAGTTAAGGACCAGTGTTTTTCCTCATAAGTTTACATGTTAACCCCCATAATTGTTTGAACGACTATTTTCTAAGCGTGGAACAAAAGAAACCCCAATAAAGTAAATAAATCTGTATCTTGATTCTATTCTCTATAAAGTCTGCACAATTCATTGTTATATCTCCATTACAATAGGTCAAAATTTGATGTCGAAATTGATGAATTTCATGAAATGTAACAAAAATGGCAGATCCCATGTTAAACAAATAGGAAATGGTGGCTTAGGGGCAACTCAAATTTTGGAATATCTCTTCAGTAAAACATTTGTTAAAAATGCTTTCTGAGTAGAAAATCGAATGGTTTTACATTTGATATGCTAAATTTCTCTCTTATATTGTTAAAACAGCTTTAAAGTAATTTTGACCCCCCCCCCCACTGACCACCTGTGCTATTTTAATAAAAGGATCATTAAAAGACTTATTGACTTTGAAACCATTAACTTTTGTAAAACCTGGAAAATTAAATCATATTTTTTAGCTTTTAACAATTTAGCTTTAATTGTCTCATAAAATTTTTATTTTGAAAGCAATCGGAGGGATGGATCGTTCCTCATATGACTTATGGCAACCCAACCATTTTCCATTGGTTTACATGGGGTCTGCCATTTTTTTGGCTTTGTATAAAAAACCTCCTACCTCATATCTACCTACCCACGTACATGGGACATAATACAGTCTTTGAAGGGTTCAATTTTAAAGATCTTAGTTTATTAAATCTTAGTTTATGATGCATTATAGTTGCATTTACAACGACCCTTGATAGCAAGTTGCAACTACATCCCAGCTGGGTTCGATTCCCACTCGGGGCATCGAATTTGGCACACTTTCTTTCAATTTCTTTATCTGGCTTGTTGGACCTATGCTCGAGGTCATTAGTTATTATTTATTCCCCTGGGGCGCCCTCGGGTCATTACACATTAAAATGCATCCATATGCCTTTATTTATGGAATTGTCATCTGTCTAGTCACAAAATAAAGCCGTAATTGTAGAAATGTTAATAATTTGAGCTATTTTGAGATTTAATAATCTTTAAAATTGAACGCTTCAATGACTGTATCATGTTCCACATAGGTGGGTAGGTGGGTATGAGGTAGGAGGTTTTTTATACAAAGCCCATTTTTCTAAATTTCATGAAATTCATCAATTTTGACATCAAATTTTGACACATTTTGTTCCAAGCCGAGAAAAAAGTCGTTCAAAGAAATATGGGGGTTAAGATGTAAACCTATGAAGAAAACCACTGGTCCTTAACTTTTTTTGAGGAGTATTGATTAAAGGCCCACTTTGCATATTTTCAACGTGTTTGGGCAAAATAAAGACGTACTTTTGAATTTCATAGTATGTCCAATGTATCGATAAGAACCTTATCTTTCATTTGACACCAACAACAGCTCAAACAGACCACATCAAAGCTTACAATTAATTATCAAAAAATATTTTCGATCTGTCAAGCTTTATATATCAAGTTTTTCTCAATGTCATTGAAAGATGGCAAAGTTGTTTGTATTACATGATACATTCATTTTTATAGAAGTGTCTTTTAAATCAACTGTAATTTAAAACATGCACTTTGTTTAACATGTGCATGCATGTCTAATGATCTCTGAACTTCATATGCTTTTTCCTATGTGAGTTATTTTTTCTTGGTTCAATATTAAAGCAAATCAAACTTTGTGTCTTATTTGAGCGAGTGTGTGAGTAACATGTTTCAATGGTTTTTTTTCTTCTAAATTAAGAATAGTGGGCCTTTAATAGTGTTTTCATTCTTTCACCAAAAAAATAACAAGACAAAAATGTTTGCTGTGTTCTGTGACATATATAGTAGTGTCAAAATATATCTGCGTTTCCTTCCTGCGTCCTTCCGTAATCTTAGTTTACTTTACTCTTAGCACTTGTTTTTATTGAGAAGTTGTAAGATAGATAATTGTTGTTTTAGGACACATTTGAAGCTTTGAATGAATATCCTGATAACATGAGAGATTCTGACTCTCATTTGCAAGAGAAATTAGTAAGTTTTTGTCACGTGCATTGTAACTTGTATTTTTGGTTGTGATCTTGCTTTTGCAAAACATTATTACACATGGTGTCAAATAAGTTCTGTTCTTGCCTCTACAGCCAAAATATAATTTCTGCAAATTTCAAGACTTCAAAAAATGTATGGTACCAACAAAAATTTTAGACCTTCCTCTACAACATGTGAAAATAGGTAAGGTAATAATGGAAATATAAGCCTGTTGCATCAGTTCACTTTTTTGGACCATCCTGTATATGGTACCAAGTGTAATATTTCATTGGAAAGTCCATCCAAAGTTATGTTGTTTGGGATATATCCAATATATGTCAATCAATGTCACAAATAGGTATATTGTATCAATTGAGGTGACCATACACCAAGAAATATGGCAGTTTGGCCTATTTGTAAACAGTGGAATGCTAAATATCAACATTTTGCTGTATTGCTGAGATCATATGCTTCTCATTTTGACGCTATAAAAGCTGCTTATATTTGACACCATGTGTATCTATGCACTTTTCTTGAATGAATTATTTTTTGGTTGTTTTGCTAAGCTATTTAGTTTTTGAATGTGATCAAACTTAAGTGAATGGTGTTCAACTGTGTAAATGAACCCAGGAGTATTAGCTTTTTCATTTTATATCCTCGGGAAAATCACTCATGCTCTCAAATTATATAAATAAAAAATATGTGTAAGCCACATATAAAAATAATGATATGAAATATTTTCTGTTGCCTTGGTAGAAACTTGATGATACTGATGATTCCCCAGTAAGGATGGAAGGTCAAGGTCAAATGAAGTTCAATGAGGCCCTTAATGCTCACGGTGTGATCCAAGGTGCAGAGGCTGGTAACATGAAAGAGCAGGCCCCATTAAGAGGTCCTGAGATGTTAGTTAAGAAGGACCAATATGAAGAGCATTATCCAGGGGATGGTGTTGTTCCAGATCAGCACAAGAATAAGCAGAATAGAAATAATGAAGAAGATGATTATGGGGACCAAGTTCAGAGACCTAATAAATTGAATGCACCTAATCTACCAAATAATGATGAAAACCAGGTACTGTGAAAAATATGTCAGTATATACTCTTGGATTGCTTTCTCTCTTCTCACTGGATTCAAAATTCATGTCTCATTTATTGAGACTGTCCGCACCTTATGATTTCCCAAATTATCAACTTAATGGATTTACAACTTTACTCAAGTGAATATCACAAATGCTCAACTATGTGCAGTATCTGTTTACCTGAATGTTTGGTATTTATGAATTGCATGTGCCACATTCAAAATCCCATTAAAAACTAGCAAATACATAGTGAAACTAGTGAAATAACAAATGTGTTGGTACCTCCTGACCAGAGACCCAAACCTGTCTGTCTGTAAGCCATGTTGCATAGTGTGACTATTCTTTGATAAAGTACTGTTAAATGCACTGTATATTCTAGCTTCCTAACCCTGTAGACTATGGGGATGATGATAATGATGGGGATGACCGGATGAAAGAAGGGAAACCTGCTGATCACTATGTCAAGGATGATGAAGGTAAATAGTGGGAAATATCACTTTTAAATTAGGTGTAATCATCTGTGTAATTGAATATGATTAAGGAATAAATAATGATAGGCCATTCAATATGGTGAAATTCAGCACGAGTTGGACAGAATGTTGTACAAAGCACGAACCGAAGGTGAGTGCATTTGTACTAACATTCTGTCCAACGAGTGCTGAATTTCACCATATTGAATGGCCTATCATTATTTATTCCGATTCAAACATAAAAATTAGTAAAAGCCGTGTCTGTGGAACGGGCATGAAGGAAGAATACGCACGCTGTAAAGATTCTGAAGTCGGCCGGAAAAATTTTAGAATTTGTTTGGGCTGTTCTATTTTACTCCCCGTTTTAGATTTTATACGGTGTATGCAAACATGGGGTGTTAAATAGTTACAGTAGTTACGGAGGGAGTAAAAAAGAACAGCTATCCCCGGACAGAGCCCCAGATAAGCAGCTGAGATGTGACGTCACTCAAAACAATGCAAATTGCAGATTGAATAGAGCATGGTCGTGCATCTATGGAGAATTAGAGAACGTTCTATATTGGCTATGCTGCATTCTGATTGGTTGAGAAATTCGAATAGAGCACGGTCATGTTTGAATATGAAATATAGGCACATTGTAAAAGAAGAGGTCCATTTAACAGACTATTGGTCAACTTAGACTTTTTCCAAAAAGCGCATTCTTCCATTTACTTTCAGAACCGATTGCAAGTTGTAGATCAACCTTTTTTCTTGAGGTGTGCAATTTCAAAAATTGGCATTAGTTCTCAGTTTCTTTGAAAAATTGGCAGTAAGAACCCCTATCAGAAGACTGTCTGAATATGGGTACACACTATGTTTACCATCAAAATAATATCAAAACTTATCATTACATAGAATTTATTATATGGAACATATGGCATACGAGCATTCAGAGTACAACATTAAAAAAATCAAGCTATGTATGAAGTTTACCAATGCAAATCTGGAAAACATTGTCATTTTTGTTCACTTTGTTATCAAGTTTTAGCATGGTGCTAATTTCCTTTCATTGAAAATTTAACCATCAGCCCATTCTCCCACAAAAAAGATATTGAAACTGTATAATGCAGAGACTGTAAAGTAGGTTCTCTGCAAATATCATTGTTGTGGGAGTTTGGGCTCACCACTAAAACTCAACTTTTGTGATGAAAATTAGGCTGACTGGTTTATGTTTTCAATATGGCTGCTAACCTGGGCAAACATGTACACTACATAACTGCATGTACAGATTAGGCCATTAAAAATTAATTATATGTTGGCATTCTGATGAAGGGCCTTATATTAAAAACTACAAAACCTTTATTTATTTAAAGGGTTTTTTATATTATTTAATAGTGAAAATGCAATAACACATAGTAGAAAAGCAAGTAACACCTCTTGATTCAGATGACCTTGTTAATGAAGACAATACTAAAGCTTATATACATGTAGTTTTTAATCAATCTTGGAACTCATTTCAATACAATATAATTCATGATTACAATTCCCTCTGTCATTTATATGCATTACAAGTACAGACTACATGGGGACATTTTGTTTTTTCTGAAAACATAGAATTTAGTGACATTAATTTTTTTTTTTTTTGAATGGCCTAAGTGTTTTTCTAAACAGGGAATAAGTAGAAATTATTTTAGGCAATCTTTTGAGTGTCATGCCATTTATACATGATGCTGCCTATAAAATTTATGATATATATTGAAATTCAGATATGGGAACTGTAAATTGGCAAAAACTTTAAAACTAAGTCTCCATACAGACATTTAATTTCAAATTCCAATGTAGATGCCAATGGGCATCTAGATTGGAAATGCCCATGACATGGGCATTTAAAATAATAATCACATCCCAACTCTTAAAACATGCTTATATTAGGATACTGTTAGAGTCTCAAAAGGCAACAAGAACATTCATTTTTGAAACAGGAAAATTTAGTCCCCCCAAAAATGCCCATATGGGGATTGATTCTCAAGATTTTCATGTAATTGCCCGTGAGAATTTATCAAAAATATTTTTATTTCCATTCACATGTTTTGTTATCAGTCAAAATCAAAATTAAGCCAATTGCTTTCATTTCTTGTATAAGAAAACGTCAAAATTTTGACAAAAATAGCATCTTTCAAAGTTGACCTTTAAACCACCCTAATGTCAAGGTCAAATGTCTAAATTCTCAGAAATCACATTTTAAGTAATAAGTCATACTTCCTCTTCAATTCCATGTCAATATATACTTGTTTTGTAGGGGGGCTAAAAGAGGGGTTTACCGCCACCTGTCCTTTGTGTGGAAGTGTTATACAATGATCATTCAATGAGGAATAATATACAGGCCTAATAAAAATGATGCCATGTAATGTTTATGTTTTACCTGAGTTGTATTGCAATAATTATCCCATCGAACGAAGTTCGGAGGGATATAGGGAACGCCTCCGTCCGTCCGTACGTACGTACGTACGTACGTCCGTACGTACGTACGTCCGTCCGTCTGTCCGTCCGTCCGGGCAATAACTCAAATACCGTTGGCCCGATTTTGTTCATATTTTGTACACATATACCCTATGGGGGTAGAAGTTCTGCTCGAGAGCAGATTTTCAAAATGGCCGCTCATTTCAAAATGGCAGCCATTTTAGTGCCGATTTTACAGTAATTTAGGTGCAATGTGTAAAACTGTAACAGCAATATGTTTTAAATGTAAAAAAATTATAAAGGACATTAATAAAGCTAGAAATGTAGATATTAAAAAAGCACATGGCAGCCATCTTGAAAATTGGCGGCCTTTACTTGTTATTTTACGATTTTTGCTGTAACTCGAAAAGTAGTGGAGCGATTTTGTTCATATTTGGTATGTGAATACTATAAACATTGCACACTGTGTAAAGACACTTTTGGTAGAAGGCAGCCATTTTTCAAAATGGCCGCCATTTTAACGTATTTTACTATAACTCGAAAAGTAGTTGAGCGATTTTGATCATATTTGGTATGTGAATACTATAAGCATGGCACACTGTCCTATGACACTTTTGGTAGAAGGCGGCCATTTTGAAAAAAAATTTGAAAAATGGCCGCCAATTTAACATATTTTACTATAACTCGAAAAGTAGTGAAGCGATTTTGTTCATATTTGGTGTGAAGTGAATACTATAAGCATGGCACACTGTCTAATGACACTTTTGGTAGAAGGTGGCCATTTTGAAAAATGGCCACCATTTTAACATATTTTACTATTACTCGAAAAGTAGTGGAGCGATTTTGTTTATATTTGGTATGTGAATACTAAACGCATGGCACACTGTGTAATGACACTTTTGGTAGAAGATGGCCATTTTGAAAAATGGCCACCATTTTAACATATTTTACTATTACTCAAAAAGTAGTGAAGCGATTTTGTTTATATTTGGTATGTGAATACTAAACGCATGGCACACTGTGTAATGACACTTTTGGTAGAAGATGGCCATTTTGAAAAATGGCCCCATTTTAACGTATTTTACTATAACTTGAAAAGTAGTTCAGCGATTTTGTTCATATTTGGTATGTTTCATATTTTATATGAATACTATAAGTATGGCACAATGTCTAATGACACTTTGGGTAGTAGGCGTAATTTTATAGGTGGCTACTTAAAAGCATATTATTTCCTCTGATGACAACTTGGCTAGTGAGCAACCATTTTGAAAATGGTGGCCTTTCTGGTGTGTTGTTTTATGATATTTGCTATATATTTTGTTTGTAAAAATGCCAGCCATTTCTGTTCGATGGGATTCGCTACGCTTTGGCGTTGCCGTTGTTCTGGTTACCTTTATGTTGTTTCAGACAACCACCTAATTGAGAATAAAGATGATGAACAAGATGGTCACTACCAGGAAGATGATGAAGATGATCAAGACAACGAGGCAATTTAAAACATACACTGCATTATTATATTGGAACTATAAATAGGCTACAAATAAAAACAATTAAAGACCAGTCCATTGTCATTGAAAGGCTACTTTTAATATAGACATAATTGGGTATAGGGAAGTAACATTGCAAATAAGTACTATAGAATCAAATGTAATTTGGACTTTGTGGTGTCAGTTCTTAAAATGATCATCAGGAGCGTATTATTTTTTGTGATGTACTGGACAGACTTTGTTGGGTGACCAGTTGTCACATTGTTTTCCTAAACACTCTGCAGTTATATTCACTGATCATTGAACAAAAAACCAACTTCAATTTGTGGGCAAATGGGACTGCCTGACAATTATTTTATCTGAAACCCCTAAAAATTATAGTTACTGTACCTAAATCAGTACTACAGATAGTTATTTCACATAAAATGTGAACTGAAATCTTTTGTTTCAGCCTTCACATTTTAAACTTAAAAATATATTAGTGATATTTTTATGAGAATTAAAGGATACTCCCTCATATGTTTGAACATGCTGACTTAATTACAGCATCTGGGCCATTTTCATATAAATATAAATGAATGTCTATGAAATACACTTGTTTAAAAATGATTTACTGTGTTTCTACTTATTTTGGTGGATTTGCTACTAATTTGGCAAACTTGCAATATTGAAATGTACCATACAAAATGATTGAAGTATGAAATATTGAATTTAGCAGCTACTTAATTTGACTGACTTAAACAAATTAGCAGATCCCCCAAATTAAAACGGCTGCCAAATTAAGAAGTACAGTAAAGGAATCAAGTCTTCAAAGATGTGTTTTTATTGTATATATTGATATTTTATGTACATATGGAAGCATTAATATGAGGTCAAAGTTGACTGGAAGATGAAGTGACCTAACTCTATTTATTAAAGGTATTTCATTTACCATTCAATTGTGATGTGAAGCACATTGAGCTGAGCTGCTTCAGGGTGTATTGTGGCTAATATATAAATATATATATATATGTAATATGTATGTATGGTAGAGGGTATAGTTATATAATGACACTTTGGGAGAGGATGTCATGGGATCTAGAATACAAAGTAAGGGGTCATAAAATGTCAGGGATCATCAGCATCTCTCGACACACTCACATTTTCCTATGTCATTGGTTTTCTTGTAAAAATCATGTTATACATATCAGTTTAGTCATGGTTTGACAGATATGTAGATATTCAAGAACTCATAAATATTTAGACATACATATGTAATTTATTGCAGGATGGTTTCATATCTCTTCACTTCTGTTGTAAATGACCTGTGTTGTGAAAGATGATATTGAGAAAGTTGTAATTACCCTGCAGTTAGCAACAGATTGAGTTGTAAACTGAATAGATGATAAGACTGCCTTCATGTTTTGTGAAAGGCATTTTTAGGATATATTCAGCATTATACACAGTATTAGTTGTTTGTGTTCCCTTCTGCATGAGTTTTGTTTTCGTGCCATCATTCCACTTATTACCATTTTGTAATACATCATTTTCTTTATTTTTAACAAGGCATTAATTCACTATAACCAAGAATTGTAACTTTTCTTTTTGTGACCAGTGGTCATCATTCAACTTTTTTAACAATTGTTACACTCTTGTAATTGCAACCAAGCAGTGACATTTTGTCATATTAATGCATTGTTTACTATTAGTACTATATAAATATTATTATATTATTGTTTTGAAATTGTTTTCTATTGCACCACTCAGCCAGCTGAAACCTACATGTTTTCTTCATGACAGCATTTCATAATCAGCACCATCATGTCTTAACAGACTGACACATGATTGCAAATATTTGAGAATAAAATTGTACATGGATTAGACAGAAAGTCAAATGGTGTTCTGTGTCATAAAATCTATTTTTATAGAAATCTAGTAAAGGGTAATATACAGAAATGAAGTGTTGTAAATTTGTACATTATGGAAGATGAAAATGTAGCATTGGTGTGGTTAGTTACATCGTCATAGTTATTACTGTAGGACGATTTATGGATTCTTGGTTTATTTGTGATAAGTGATTGAAATGCTGATGTTCTGTTATGTATTTATATATTCCCACCTCATAACTCATAACTCATTATTTCACAAGCTTTCTAGAACCTAACATTTTAGATAACATTTGAAGAAAATGCATTTTATCAAAAGAATGTATAATCAGGAAAGATGATGGCTAGGTATTTCACATAAATGCTTACACTGTGCAAGAACATTTGGTTGTTTTCAATGACAATATGTTGCTTGTACAATACATATTGAAATCTACTTTTTGAAATACATGGCTAAAGCTAGTCAAATTCAATTGATGTGTTTATGTTTTATGTTATTTTCCCACCGAATGAAGTTTGTGGGGGATATAGGAAAGCTGTCCGTCCATTCGTTAGTTTGTTCGTCTGTCCGGGTGAGAACTCAAATACCGGTTGATGGATTTGATTCAAATTTTATAGGCTTATGCCTTGTGGGTGTAGGACCTCTGCTCGGGAGGGAATTTTCAATATGGCCGCTCATTCAAAATGGCCACCATTTTTCGTAAAAAATGTAATCTTAGATACCTCCAATACTAGTGGATGGGTTTAGTTCAAATTTTATATGCTGATGCCTAAAGACAATGGAGCTTTGCCCAAGAAGAGATTTTTAAGATTGTCGCTGAATTTCAAAATGGCCACCATTTTTTGTAAAAAATGTAATCTTTGATATCTGAAATATCAGTAAACGGATTTGGTTCAAATTTTATATGCTAATGCCTAAGGACAATGAAGCTTTGTTTGAGAAAGAATTTTCAAGATGGTGGCTGAATTTCAAAATGGCCATCATTCATCGTAGAAGAACGTAATCTTGGTTAATTCAAATGCCAATTGACAGATTTTGTTCAAATTTTATATATTGATCCCAAGGGACAAACGAGCTATGCTCAAGAAGGAATTTTCAAGATGGCGTTTAAATTTTAAAATGGCTGCCATTTTTCATAAAAATCTGTTAAATGAAAATATGACCACGATGATAGAGGAAGAAAAGTGCCTTAAAATGCTTTTTATTTGAAGCTTCTAGCTGAATTTTGAAGGAAGTTACATACTTTTTTTGTATATTCAAAACAAATCTTACACATTTTCTAATGGTCTAATTATGGTGTATATTCGTATTTTTCGTTTTTTGGGTACCCGGTTTTTCAACTGGGTACCGGGTACCAAGTTTGAACCCAGCATGGAGGATTTACTACCCGGTATCCGTTTTTTCTACAAACCCCCAGATACATGTGCCACATAACTGAGCTCAGAATCATGCACACAATATCTTGTTACATGTAAGATAGTAAAATATCTGAACAGTAACCTCCATTGACTATTCAGTGTTTTTCAGGCTTTGGCAGTAATGTTCACTCCTGATGTCAAATCATCAACAGAACTTTATTTCATAAGAAATAAATATATATTTTAATAGCAATGCACATGAAATACAGCATATAGTAAACATATCAAAAATTAAATAAAAAATAATAATTCTCATTTAAAAGAGATTCATTCTTGGAAAAAGCCACTAACATAAGTTTTTTAAAAATGGTCTACTCATGTGTTGGAACACATGAATACCTTATGTAAGGTAGAAAGGTCACGTGTATGACACTTCCTTTTTAAATAGTAACATCAAGTATTCAGACATCTCTAGTGCATTGTAACTATAAATTGCACTATTACTAGAGGTGTCACACTGACCCGAAGTCGACCCAAATCTCGGGTTGGAAGGTATAAATTGCAAACAGAAAATAATTTAAGTTCTTCACTAACGCTTTAATGCTAAGTTTCTATCATTTTTCCTTCATCAAAGTATCATATGCAGTAATGCAGGCTTAAACAGTCTCATAATGTGCCGTTTATTCACCCAGTCGTTTCAATTCAGTTACTTCTGACCCGACCAAAAATTACCTGACCTGCACTCTTTTTTCTGTCCTGTCCTGACCCGAAGAATATCTGACCCGTAACACCTCTAACTATTAATATTGCACTAATTTAATAATATACAATAGTGTGCTGTATTCCATACCTGATGAGGTTTCAGGGACATACAGGGCGTCAAATAAGTCTGTTCTCCCCCTTAACTTTTTTATTTCAGAAATAACATAGGGTTGGTATATACCATCTTAAAGGGAATTCAATTTGCTGATCACACACCAAATTTCAGAGTGATTGGTTAAATTCCCATATTTTTAGAGTGTTTTTAGTGATGTCTATATTTCCCTTTTTTAATAGTTTGTATGTCTCCCCCAGCAGCCCAGATGGCCTCAATTATACAAGGATATGATCCCGTTAAAATCATACAGAACGTTTAATTTTGGCTGATATCAACTATTTTGTGATGAAAGATGCCCCTGCTTCAAAAGCTCCCCTGAATGTAACACATTTTACTCTGTAACGATATTGAGAAACATCGGAGTCACCCAATGTTGGCATTGTCACTGCAGTATCATTTTCACTTTTCAATCACAATGACCTGGTAATATTACTTGTTTTGACGTAATCAAAGGTCAACTACAACTTTACAAGAAAAATTGTAGCAATTTTATTAGGAGGAGTTTATGATTGATTTTTTGTGGGTGATCAGCATTTTCCATAAGCTTCAAAATGATATATGGGAAAGTATGATAAATTTAAAGATAAAAAAAAAAGTTAAGGGGGGAGAACAGACTTATTTGACACAGGGAATATACTTCAGTACATGTATATTTCAATACTGAATTAAATAATAAAAGACAAAGATGAAAGAATGGAGGGAACAAAATTTAAACTTTATAACAAATAATGTGGATGAATTCTTAGTAAACACAAAAAAAAACCGAACACATGGCAAAGTGGCAAAGAAAACTCATTTGGATGCTCAAGTACTGAAGGAGTACTTGGCCATTAAGGGGGAACTCCTACTTTAAAATAATTATATATATATTGTAAGTTAATACATCAGCATATAGATACATTCTTCATATTTCAAACCTCATCAGGTATGGAATACAACTTTTGTACAGTTGGTTTTGATGTAGGAAATATCCCTTCTATCTCAAGTGGGTGCATACTTCTTATTTTCATAATTTAAACCAAATTTGGTCAAAATATCCCTATTTTTCATGATTTTCTCATTTTCAGTTGAGTGCAAATGGATTCTTGTTAGTTTTCAGATCTACCCCTGAGGTGGGCGCATACCTATTATTATATTGTTTATCCCTTGGGATATTCCAAATCCAAACATCCCAGTGCATAACCCCTATTTATACATTACTCATTATCATCAATATAATCATCTCTTGTGACTGTTTAAATATTAACAAATTTTTGTTGAATGTCAAGATATAACACAACTTCACCAATTTTTAGCTCAAAAATGAAGTAAGTGATAATACCAAAATATGACATTTATGTAAAAGTCTTCCTGGTATTACCTGGTTGTTGAAACAATACCATTTAGAACTAGAAAAACAGCAACTCCATGGAGCAAATCCCAGCGAACAAAACATGTTTTGATAAATAGCGGCCATATAAAATTTGAGCCAAATCCATCCACTGGTATTTGAATTAACAAAGATTATGTTTTTATGAAACATGGTTGCCATTTTGAAATTCAGCTGTCATCTTTAGATTTCTTCTTTAGCAGAGCTCCTATGTCCCAAGGCATCAGCATATACAATTTAATCCAAATCCATCAACGGTACTTGAGTTATCAAGGATTTCATGTTTAATGAAAAATGGCGGAGATTTCGATAAATAGCAGCCACTTTGAAAATTTCTTCTCAAGCAGAGCTCCTTTATCTCTAGGCATCAGTATAAAAAATTTAATATGTCCAATGGTATTTAATTTATCAAAGATTACCTTTTTTATGAAAAATGGCACCCATTTTGAAATTCAGCTGACGCCTTTGAAATTTCTTCTGAAGCAGATCTCCTTTTCCCTAAACATCAGCCTATAAAATTGGAACCAAATCCATCCACTGGTATTTGAGTTATCAATTATTATGTTTTTTTACCTAAAATGGCGGTCATTTTGAAATTCAGTGGCCATCTTGAAAATGTCTTCTTGAGCAGAACAATTCTTTGTCTCTAGGCATCAGCATATATAATTTGAACCAAATCCATCAACTGGTATTTGAGTTATCAAAGGTTACGTTCTTTTATGAAAAATGGCGGCCATTTTGAAATTCAGCTGTCATCTTGAAAAATCCCTTCTCTTCCCTTCGTTCGGTGGGATAATGAAATATAGGTCATTTGCAAGAAGTCTTCAGTGCATTTAACTTTCCTGAAGTATCTCCATAGCAACTGTGTCATATGATGGAGGTGGTTCTATATTAGAAAGCGATGGAGCTGACAGGTTCACCTCTACAGGATATGTCTCTTGTGGGAGTCTTGCACCTTGTGTTGGATATTGCACATTATGTGCAGGAACACTCTGGGTAGTGTATTGTGCTCCTGGTGGCAATGCTTGTGCTCCTTCAGGAGATCCAGGGTTCTCCTGTGTGACAGCTACTGGTATGTATATCACTTTCTGTTGCAGAACTGGCTCAGCTACATATGTTGGCACTGCGTCAGTATCCAAACATGTGCAACTACAGCAGCCTTCTAGGCAACAAGCTCCATGACATGATAAGCTGGATGCAATCAGAGCAACAAAAGCCATTACTATGTGATTAGTCAGAAGAATAATGTTAAATACACGCAATGGTTTTTTTATAGCATAATCTCTGTTGATAGCTATTGTGGTAAATGTCAAAGTAGCTATGAAGATTATTATTAAAATGGTATAATTGAATGCCATGTAGCAAACAATCCGTGGGGTGTTTTTAATTTTGGCAGCAAAGTACCCAAGCAGTCCGGTGAAGATATAAAACAGGCCTGCCCATATGCCTGTATAGTACTCAGCACCGCCTATTCCAATTACAGAGCCAATGAGCTGGAGAACAAAGCAAAATGTTCCTATACCCATCTGTATATAGGAGCAGCGTCGAGCTGAATCATGTGCCCAACCAACACGTCTCATTTTCCTTGTATCATCAGACACAGGAACTATTGATATTTGAGGGGTCTGTACACTACATCTAGGTTGATGTACAACATGCCCCATGGGTGAAGCATGTTGGCCTGATTGATCTCGAGACATACTTCTCTCCGCCATTCAGCAAATGTCTGGAATCAAAATAAATAGTGCTAAATGGTCAACTGCCATGTTTCATAATTTCGTGACTTTGAACATGGGTCTAGTTGAAAGCCCATTGAAACATTGCTTTGAAACATCAACCAAAGTGTAAATTGGCTTGAAAGGAGTAAGCAATGTTATCCAGCTTTCAATACATCTGTGTGTTCCATTTTTAAATAGCATATATACAATACATGATTAAAAATTACAAAAATATAATATCATTTACAATTATTCTAACAGAAATTACAGTATACATTTTATATCTCTGTGTTCCTGACATTTTTGTGCACCTGGTCCAGGCACCTGGTAGCCTAGACTAACAGTAATTATTGGTATGAAAAGTATACCCCGTAAATCACTGTTCCACAACTAGTTACTTTGACGGAACATCAATGTAACAAAATGGATGAACCTCCTATATACGACCTTTTTGTTTTCTCAATTTAAACTTACAAACAAGTCATGTCGAAGATTATCATTTGGCTATAAATCGGCTATACTTTTCCCTTGGCCTTTGTTACCCACAATGCAAAACTCAAAGAGAACATTTTGATTTTTGATTCACCATGCAAAATACGCACACTCTGGCATACCAAATGAATTTGAAAAATTAAAAATGTGTTAAAATGCATTAATTTATTTGCGAATTTATTGATGCCGGACCCCCTGCGATGCGCGGCCTTTGGCCACGCAATCAGGCATCCCAGAGTGTGCATACCAACTAAAAAATATAGCCCTACGCCCATGTTTATTGGCCTTTGTTGTTTACTTTTAAATGAGATTAATCATGTTTCATGTTTTAATCAAATTCAAAATTGATTTTTCTTCAAGATAATGCTACCTTTATACCTTCTATACCAATAGTTCTGGAAGAAGGATGTTTCCTATATGATCCATCTTTTTGTGTTGTGTCTTATTATAAGTAGTTGGTAGTTGTTATAATGCTCACCAGACATGGGTTTAGAGAATCAGCTATGGTAGTGGTACATCTGGCTGGCTAAATGTCTGTCTATTTCATTCTTGAACTGGTTGATACTTACCATATTCTAGCTATGGCCACTGAGTTGGCTAGAGACTCGAGTAAGTTGATACAGCTGTACCTTCCACATCAATGGCAGACTGGGGTAGACTGTTCCAGGTGTTACAATTCTGTTGCCAAGAACATTTTTTCTCACATCAAGTCTGCTATATCTATAATTTAATTTTTCTGTATTTTCTCTTGTCCTGGTATTATCTGACTTCTGGGCGATGTCACTGATTTGGAGACCCTATCTGTTGCAAGACTTATGCCCTGTTTTGAGGCTACCTATGGAAAACACCGACCGGTCGGTGGTCGGTGGGGTCGGTCTTTTCCGTAAACCCCTGTGGTACAACCGTCACCATGTTATTATAGTGTTTTTAAGTTTCGCAAGGATCCTGCCATGACCGTGGTAGTGTTATCGTGATAGCCTGGTATGACCGTGACAATGCTAGATTATATATTTCATGGCCTGTCATGACCTTGGTAATGTTAAAGCCTGATATGACCGTGACAATGCTATACTGACAGTCATATAAGACTTTAACATTACCACAGTCAGGACAGGCCTTGCAATATCATATACAGCAATTGTCACGGTTATACCAGGCTTTCACGATAACAATAACACGGTCATGGCAGAATCCTTGCAAATAAAACACTGAATAACATGGTGACGGTTGTGTCAGGCATAAGTCTTGCAATAGATAGCATGTGCTGATTTGTATTCGGTAGTTATCTTTGAGAATCTTGAAGATTTGGAGATCACCTTACTGAGAGAAGTCTTTTTGGCTTTTGAGCCATCTGTGTTTAGACTAGATCTAGTAAAGATCTCCCCTTGTTTTTCTATACAGTATACTTTATTTTTGAAATACTACCAATAAAGGGAAGCATGCCACCGCTCATTTTGAAGTTCTCATGTAATAACACAGAGTTGAATACACTTCTATTGAATGCCCATGAGAATGTGTTTTTTTCTTCTATGAAACTACTGAAATTGATTTGCACTGAACGAAAAAAGGTACACTTAGGCTAATCACTGCAGTTTTGAACTTCCGAGAAAAAGAGTAACACTAAAATATAAACAACATAAGTTTACTATGTAATACAGATTCTCATAATATCTTACGTTTTTACATTCATTACATTTTATATGTTATAATATTGCAAGTCACAAGTTAGAATAATTAGATATAGTTCTAAACAGCGGAGTGATATATAGGATCACGTGATTGTATCGTGCCAAGAACGACAAAGATGGCGGATCTTGAAAAAGGAGGAACTATGGTTCGTGACTTTTCAAAAGTTATTTTGACACTAGATAACGTTCTTATACCCCCAGATAAGTTGTCACCTACTCCTTCGATGTCTGATGGATTAGACAAGGACACCGAAATTGATTTGCGAATCGTAGGATGTGAACTAATTCAGACTTCAGGAATATTGCTCAAACTTCCGCAGGTTCGTAAAAAATTCGAATTTTTGTCCAGTTTGTACACCCTCTTCACATTATTTGAAATATATTAAATATTGCATTTAGTATCTTCAATCAATAAATAATGTGTTTCTGTATTTTAGGTAGCGATGGCCACGGGACAAGTTCTGTTCCAGCGGTTCTACTATTCCAAGTCCTTTGTCAAACACAATATGGTGGTAAGTTACTCACTTCGAGAGCCATGTATTAGCTAGATTTTGAAACTTATGGCTCTCAAACGGAGAAATGGATAGCTGAATAATAGTGACCTTTGAAACACGAATTTTCTGTGTTTTCTGCTCGGACTTTTTCGTAAATCTCCGGAGGTTGTCCGAACCTACTCATTCTCAAAATTCATTTCGTTCATTGCTTATCTCGCTTCTAAAGATAAGTTCATATGGTAAAAATAACGAAATAATGAAATGTTACCGTGTGTCTACTTAGCAGTTTGTTCTATGTCATCCCTCCTGCTAGGTTACATTGTGGAACGCAGCCAAACACGACAATGAAGCCAACAACATGTCGATATTGATCTTAGCAGAATTTTGGGAAATTTAGATCGTCCATTTTGCAACGTGACTGATCGCGTAACACGTGTCTGATCACGTGACTAGTAGTGGTGGGACTCGTGTGAATTATCCTACTCGAGTAGAGGCTCTTGAACACTCGATTTATTCGCGATTTAAATGTATGATTTTGGAAAAAAAGTTCAGAAAAACTTTCTTCGGAAAGTTACAAACTTTCACTTCCGGTAGCAATGTTTTCAAGTGTTCTCGGCTCAACCTACCTTGAATAACTCCAACATACCCATCAAATTATTCAAATAGAATAACTCAATACACTTTATATGTTCTTGTTTTGCATTGAAAAGTAAATAATTTAGCAATTTACGCTAATTGGTTTGACCTCGTTAAATATTGCATTGCACATGCGCAACCGGATGTAATCAATAAATAAAAACAAACACGAGAAAGCCTATCGTATTTGATTTATTATTTCAGTTAAGGTATCAAACTACAATGCTATATATTAAGGAAGGCATCATTGCTAAACATTGTACAGAAATGTTGTACATTGGATGTGTTTTTTTTTACGTAAATTGCGGTTGAAAGGTGGGTAAATCACATTTTCTTCATCATTTTTTCATTTTTTTTTCAATTCGAGTCAGAATTTACCAATCGATGAATCGTATTTACAGGGTTTGGCGAGTAGTATTCGAGTCCACGAGTCAATCGTTGCTCCACTAGTGACTAGTTACTGTATCGATAATGATGTGTCACCCAACCATGTCTTCAAAGAAAACGGTAGTAAATATTTTGAAACGCTTGCTCCAGTGTCGTGTTTGGCTGAGTTCCACAATGTAACCTTGCAGGAGGGATGACAATGACATAGAACAAACTGCTAAGTAGACATAAGGTAACATTTTATTATTTCGTTATTTTCACCATTTGAACTTATCCCGAGAATAAGTGTTTTATCTTTATCAAACCGCCATATTGGAAATGGGTCGAAAAAACATTCACTCGATGAACAATTTACAAGTCTTGATCGAAAAAGAAGTATTTTAGCGCTCCAATACTTGCACGGATTGATGATACTGATGTAAGACATAGTTAGACCAAAAGTAAGCCGCGGATTTCATTATTCATGTTTTAAAGGTCACTATTATTCAGCTGTCCAAGTGCGCCGTTGGAAAGCTATTATATCAAAATCCACATAGCTTTCGCAGGAAGTAAGTGGTAAGTTGATGAGACGTTACTAACATAGGCCTTTTTTTAGTTGCTTCTTTTTTGAGGTTTGGCTACATGAGATTGATTTGTTGTGGATCTATTTGACCACAGGGATGTTTCCTTCTGTCGCTGATTTTTGTCGTTTTTTACATACAAAACAAGTCTTTTGTAGGACTTCATTATGCTCTAAACACCTTCCTGTCCGACGGTCAAAAAATCAATTTTTAGAATTAAATGCCTTAATTGAATCATTAATTTTTGGTCTACTTACAAAAATATGTACTTGCCTTATTTTTTGAAGTCAAATGCGTGTCCAATCCATAGTAGGTAGAGGTGTCACTAGAGCTGGCATCAAATGTCGGAATGGTCAATTGTCAGTCGAATGCTCTCTGTGACAACCATGGCGACACAGCGCCTCTTGATCGACAGTCGGAACTCACAACATAATAAGCTATTTCCCCGTATGAATTAAAATCCTTGTTACTACCTGCTGTATGGTGTACTTAATGGAAGTTTTACCGACTACATTTTCAAATTTTCTTTTTTGTTTTGATCGACTTCCTGCTCTCGAATTAGGTCTCGGGGCCCCTCGAGATTTACCCTCGAGATTTATTTTCAATGGCTGCCCGTAAATAACAACAGAAATCGTAGTTTTATGTCTATTTATTGCTTTTTCGTCAAAGTCTGATACTTGAACATGGTTTACCTGTAAGTTAAATATAAAACATACAACTGAGGATGACTATTGTGCATCGTATTGCTAATTACAAGCCTAGAAAATCTAAAATTCAGACTGATTTTCTTCAAATTTTTTTTTCATTTTTCGAATATCATTGGACCTGACAATGTCAATAGCGTTGTCGATTGAGAGCTCCGACATGTCGACATTAAAATCCTATTCGATGCCAGCTCTAGGTGTCACGGATACCCGATTTAGTTGCGATCTGCGGAATTATGCCTTCGGAATGGAACACAGAACAAAAAATAAGAATTTCGGTTCCGGAACAAGAACATTTTACCCTTTCACAACTTCTGGCCCTTGAATTTCTTTCAATATCTTGTATCAAAAGAGGTTCATTCTTTTTACTCCTTCTCTTTGAAGAGTTTTGAAGAGCTTTTCGCTACCAAATAGACCTTGATGATCAAATTATTTTAATCTAATACACGCAGTCACTCTGTTCCGACAAATGTTCTGAATACTTAATTCAACTTCCCATTGATTTAAACTTCCTATTGAAATAAATCTAAATCTTAGATAGGCGAGATCTAAGTCCAAGATGGCCGATCCTGGAAATAAGAATTATTGGCTATGGTCAAAATGATCCCATGGTAAAAGTAGCCACACAACATTCAAAAGATAGGGTGAAAAGGTTCCCAAATGATATGTATGCAGACAGTGATAGGATGTTCTGCCTCATGGGTGTAGCTGGGGGGGGGGGTAATGGGTGCAATCGCACCTCCCCAAATAAAAAAGAAAAAGGCAAATTTGTAATTATAGTTTGAAATGCTTAGAATGCACCATATACGATGTAATTTAAAAAACTTCCGGTTGTGAATCCTTGTACCCCTTTTTGAAGCTCGCTTCTCTTACAGTGATGCAAACCTAAAAAATTGCACTCCCTTGACATTTGCTAGCTGCAAATTTGTTTGCTGGCCCTTGTGCCTTTTCTGTCAAATAGTAGTAGATCACAGTAGAAAATCCAAAAAAGGTTGCTATTATTAAAAATGTGGAGAAATGCCACAGAACTGGCCTTTTTTTTCCTTGCAGAATTGACTTATTTCTCTTACAGATTTCAACTTGTAGAAAACTAGGGAGAGTGATAAGAAATGAATTGAAGGGGATCTAATTTCATTGAGAAAGTTCAATCTGATTTGGTTTGAAAGTTATTGTTGTGTGAACACAAATTGTTATATATTAAATGAATCATTCTGATTTTATAGGTTGTGGCAATGGCATGCATAAACCTTGCTTCAAAAATTGAAGAATCTCCAAGAAGGATCCGAGATGTTATTAATGTATTTCATCATGTCAAACAAGTTAGAGAGGGCAGGTTAGTTTGGTTGAGTTGAGTTGGAAGGCATTCACTCGCGAGTTAATCATGGTTAAATTGATAACTGCTAAATCGAAACTGGAACTAAAACAAATTTTTATTCCTCAGCAAGTTATAATGCTTTTCACTGATCATCTTGAGACAATACTTTTCATGTAAGTTATTCTTCAATGTTGCATATCATTCTCCTGACATGGCTGTCAGAAAATGTCGGCAAAACATGTTATTTACTGATGAATGAGTGAAAACAAAGTTTTTAAATTGATTTGATCTACTTTACAAAACAAGTCACTACGCACAGGGCGGGCTCTCACCAGGAAATATTAAGAGTGTGGTGCTAACATCTTCAGAATGACCATTCAATCGTGATAAATCATATTTATGTTATGTTTTATCCTTTTTACATGCTATTCAGTCAAGTTTAGACTGTGGAAACAGTCATGATTTGCTAATAGGGTGTAGAGGGAGCTAAATAGAGTGTGGTGCCACGCCACAGTCTAAAAGTCTGGCGAGAGCCCTGACGCATGTGCCTTACATCCTGTAATATTTTATTTTTTGTTTTGTTATTGTTAGACAGAGTCACTCGAGTCACTCATTATACCACTATTAATCATATTTTACAACATAAGCATTGGTCAGTTTCAATGTGATCTCAGTTAGTTACATTCTCCTATCTATTATGTATGAAACTTGTTTATTCCTTTTAATCAGATCACCTAACCATACACATCTTAACTGAAATTAAAGCGAGAGATAGATAATAAACATAAGTTTAATATCACCTTCATGTCTAGTCCCTCATGATTTAATATTGTTTTGCAGGAATATTCAACCCTTAATTCTAGATCAGAACTATATCAACTTGAAAAACCAGGTGATCAAATCTGAAAGACGTCTTCTCAAGGAACTTGGATTCTGTGTCCATGTGAAACATCCACATAAGGTGAGAACATATTATTTACCCATGTGCTCTTCCCACCTCATTGATTCCTCAGTTCCAACTATGTAGCTCATTTATATTAGTTGGGGAAGGCATTTGTGAATATGCTACATTGTTTCTTGCTCGTATAATGAATTATTGAAGATTGGCAAAAAGTATACTTAAACATCTTTCAGGTTATCTTGTCATTCATTTTCAATCTTTAAAAATGAGCAAGTTAGCTGGCCAAGTATTTTATTGATTAGCAGAAAACTATGCCTCACCCAAACAAAACTATATATAAAAGGGCTACCAGTATGTTGGACAATCCCTGTGTAGCTCAACCCACTTTCAGTGAAATCCTTGAGTTGCAATACCCATGTCCAAGGTCTGGTTTATAAATAATAAATATCATAAAAAAATAAATGTAGCAAAAATTCAAGCTATGAGGTTTGAAGATACACATGGGTTCATTTTTGTGTACTGAATGTCTCAACTAATCCATTTTCTCTATTTTATAAAAGTTATATTTTTTTCATATTATAGTGATGTGGCTTGTGTTGTGTATCCATACAAGCCTTGTAAAGATGGCACCAGTGTGCTGGTTTCAGGCTAATTTAGCAACTATGATGGTTGTATTAAACACCTTGGTAGAGTATGCAGACATTGAACACTCAAACATGGATTAACTTGTACTTTTTCTCTCCAGGTGATTGTAATGTACCTCCAAGTATTGGATTGTGAATCCAACGTGAAGCTGGTGCAGTGTGCATGGTAAGTTTCACTTAGTAACTCATTTTAATAACTTATTCTCATATAAAGATCCGTTGTCTATCTAGAGTTATGTAGCATAATGGTATACTATTTTTTAACACAAGCTTGCAGAATTGTATGACATCCTTACAACCAATTGACTTAACACAACTTGCTTAAAAGCATTAACGATTAGGCACAAATTGTTTCTTTGTATAATGAATTCTGCTGGGCAATCTATATATTCATATTTTTATATTATTAAGTAATTCATTCACCTACTCATTAAATATTTTTTGATCATGTATTTATGATTCTTGTATATTTTGTTATCTTAATGCATGTACAATTTTGTAAATGTGAGTGAAATTATAGAATTTAGATAGTATACAAAGTTCTTATTAGTAAAATGTCATTGCCATTGTATGATACAGATGAAGATTCATTTGTATGTATTTGTTTATTGCTTGAAGTTGTTATTTTCCCAAGAATCGTATTCATATCATAAACTTTGTAAAAGTAGGTGGCTGAATTGCAATGATTACAAGTTCACACATTCTGCAAGTCTTGTTGCTGAAGGTTGGATGGGCGCTTTGCAACTCTGAATTAGGAATGTGCTTTTTGCAGGGTGCAACAGAAAATTCACAGGATGCTGTTGAGTGGATCAATGCATTTGCTGCAATTTGTTCACTTGTTGAATAATAAATTGTTCATCTAAACAGGTTACCCTGATGGCACTCTCCTCTTAGGGTTGAAAAGCGTCTCATATCCATCTCCTTAAATGTACAGTAAAGGGCCCATATTAACTTGTTATTTTTATTTTCTCTACCCCAGCTTAGGAGGGTAGAAATGTGCAAGAAAGTGCACCAAACTGTATGCGTGGACAACTTTGTTGCCCTGGACTTGGTTGGAAAGCTAGTGTGATGCTGAACGGGAATACCCAAGAGCAGAAGGGACCCCTCAGCCTAACATGTTCCACCCTCACTACTCGCAAGCCACCAGCTTCGCAGCAGCGTGGAGGATACAATCTAGGTTGCCAGAATAAGGCATAGTGCCATTGGGTTGTGTTAATTAGAGCATAATATAAGATCTATTTATAGATAAACTATTAGCTTTAATCCTAGTTGTAAAAATAAGGATTTTGGAAAGCTAGAAATGGATTAAACAAACATCAATGTTATAAAGTAACTTTTGCATGGAGCAGTTTGATATTCAAGAACTTTGAAGTAAAGACAATAACTTAAAAGTTAAAAAGTACACATTCTGCATAGTTGTGCCAAGAATGTCCCAATGCTAATCTCCTGTGAGATCCATGTGTTTTAGTGGCCCACAGAGATCCCGGCTGGACCCAAAGATGGAGTTAAGCTACACATAACAGTAAAATCCACCAGTAAGACTATTGCTATATATTCTGCATCAGTTGCTGTTAACGTTTTATTTTAGAGAAAACATTGGTTTATTGAAATCATGATCTTCTGATATATTCAATTTAAATAACATAAAAATACAAGTAAATATTGATACATCTTCATATAAGAACATTGACTAAAATCACATTAATTTTGAACCATCTTCCTTTGCCTTTGATAAAAATCCATATAAAAGTTTATCAGAACAATTTCATATGTATTTGTTTTCTCCATTTTTGAGTATATCCGAAAATCTTGATTTGATTAACCCAATGTCCAAAGACCAGATATGGTGTTCTGTGGAATTGATTGAAAAGGTAATTATGATTTTCACTTGTTATATGGGCCCTTTATATTCGAAATCATTACATATAAAGTACTGTATACAAAATACTTTCAAACTTTGAAACTGTATCAAACATCAATCTATTAATCTTTGGCGGCACTTATTTTTGCATAGTAGTTCAAATTGAATCTCAAATGGAAAATTGATATAAGGCACTATGGTTTAAAAATAATGCTTCAAAAATTGATAGATTAATGATAGTTAAAGAGCAAGATAAATGTATACTCTTTTGTTATAGGAACTACATGAATGATAGTTTCCGAACAGATGTCTTTGTGCAATATGATCCTGAGACGATAGCATGTGCTTGCATTTACCTGGCTGCTAGACAGCTACAGATTCCCCTTCCTTACAATCCACCTTGGTTCTCTATACTAAACCAAGAGGAACACCATATAACAGAGATTTGCCTTACAATCCTCAGGCTCTACGCCCGCTCAAAGGTAATCTAAAGTATACTGAATTTTATTCAGAATTTCAAATCTTAATGGTTGACTGCTATCTTAGATTAAGGAAGGTAAAATTAATTATCCCATCAAACAAAGTTCGGAGGGATATACCGTTGATCCGATTTTGTTCATATTTAGGGGTAGAAGTTCTGCTCAAAAGCCGATTTTCAAAATGGCCGCTCATTTAAAAAGGCGGCCATTTTAGTGCAGCACCCATCTGACATTTTGAAAATAGGCTTGCACCCACCTGAGATTTCATTTGCATGCACTTGAAATGGCAAAAATCATGTTTGAATGGGCATATTTTGACCAATTTTGGACTTTAATTGTTAAATGAAAATTTTGCACCCACTTAAGAAAAAATCCTGGGGAGACACTGCATATTATCAATAATATATTAAATCTTAACAACCCACTTTTATAGAACAGATTCATGAACTTGCAATTTTGGATGAGAGCATTGATAGATGAAAAGTGTACAATCTCTCTTAACCCCAATGTTGTTAATGCCATGTAAGAACACCATTGCTTCATGCATTGAACACTTCACTTTACAAGAATATCCATTGTTTATGAAAAAGTTTTTCCAAAATTGATGATCGCATTTTTCTGTCCCCCTGTATTTTATACTCTGTATTACCTGTTGGATACTTTGATGCTACATAAAAAGTATTGTATATTTTAGCCTAACCTAGACAAACTTGAAGCAAAGGTGAATGAGTGTAAGAAGCTCCATGTTGAAGCCAAGCTGAAGATGAAGGGACTGTCCTCTTCCAATACTCCAAATTCTACACATAGTAAGCATTAACATTTTATATTAGCTGCCATACTTTTGCCACCACAGCATGAAATCTCTCGGGGCACCCAACCTTACAGTGCTCTTAATACAGTTCAGTTACAATGTAAAGATATTGCCTTACTCACTGGTGATCCACTCGATTACGCTGGTTACCAAAACGGTTCGTTTTGGTAACAAAATGTCGGAACATCCGGAAGGTACGATTTTTCTCGTTTCCTTATTTTACACGTTGTAGGCAGAATTCTCACGACATTTTTTTAACACAAACGTGTATCAGGTATCATATGTTTAAGAAAGTGTACATATTTGCGAACAAATAGTTCAGAAGACAACAGAATCGTCGATTTACTTCCTACTTAAGTTACATAAACGGTTTGGGTTAAAAGTGCAGATCTTAACTGTTTTTCGAAAAAACCGTTTATGTAACTTAAGTGAGGAAGTAAATCAACGATTCTGTTGTCCTCTGAGCTATTTTTTCGCAAATATGTACATTTACCAAAACTGTTCGTTTTGGTAACCAGCGTAATCGAGTGGATCACCAGTGTTACTCATAAGCTGGAGGTCTAAATTAAAATGTGAAATGTACTGTACAGTGATTTATTGTAGCTAATTTTGTATACTCAAATGGATTTTTTGCATCATGACTATGCCATTTTCTTACTGGCTATGCTGAGTATCTCAGATTGATAAATCATGATTTGTTGTTTTTTTAGACTCTCCCAAAAATATTAGTCCTTCACCTCTGAGTGTCCAAAATCTGAAGAGACAGAAGGACGAGGACACATCTGATCACAGTGGAAGGTAGGAATGTAATCAAATAGGATTCCATCAGCTGTTGTTTTACTTAGTATTATGGTTAGATGTTCAATAGTTTTGAGTTTATTGGGACTTTATTGGATTGATTTCTCTCCTATTCCATGGTATTTCACCTCAATTTCACAAGCGCACTGTGCGCCAATAGGTGATAATACAGTGTTTGTTTTTGTTTTATTATCAGAAATTCTAATGAAACTTCAGAGAAATCTTCAAATATGATGTAGTTAACGTTGGATTTCTTTTTTATTGGCAAAATAGACTCAAGATGAGCCAAGTAAAAAGTAATTGATTATATTACTTGTAACTTTTACATCATTTAGGCTTCCATACCGAGTTCATGCGCAAAAAATGAATAGTAAAATCGAATGTACTAAAATTTTGTTTTTCAGTGGGCGTAACAATTATGTGTCAAAGAAAAAGAAACGTCATTATAGTCGAAGTCGTTCAAGGTATGTGTTTTTGTTGTTTTTGAGAGAAAATCGGTAATTCCACTGTGACGGGAAATATGGGAGCTGTTCATCTGTCCAGGCAATAACTCAAATCCATTTCATGGTCTTGGTTTGATTTTTTTGGGCTGATGAATATCTGTTCTAAAGGAATATTCAATGTATCCGTTCAATTCAGAATGATCACAAATTTTCATATAAAATGTTATTTATCTTTGCCTTGGGTTGGTGGATTTAGTTCAGATATTATATGCCCATGCCCTCGGGACATAGAAGTCATTTTCAAGATGGTCTCTGAATTAAAAGTTAATTTTTTAAAAATGGCCACTATTCAACACAAGAATTATAAATTCTGATAACTTAAGTACTAGTTATCAGATTATTTGGTCTATTTTAAATTAACATAGTGTCACAACTTTTCTTAAGAAGATAGTCCTCCTAAAAAATAGTACCCACAAATGGTTTTAGTAAGAATTGCAAACTGTGCTTTTATGTGTCAATTAAAAAATGTGCTTTTATGTGTCAATTAAAAAATGTGTTTGATTTCAGGAGTTTCTCCAGTAGGAGTAGAAGTCGCAGTTTCAGCTCATCTCCACGCAGAAAATATAAAAGTCCCCATAGAAAATACAAGAAAGAATCGAAACGAGATGATTGGAGTAGAACTCGGAAACGTAAAACCTCAGTGTCTCCATATACAAATAGACGCTCATACAGTAGATCACCAGACTATAAAACTAGTAAGAAGTCATATTATAAAGACAAGGACCGATATATTTCTGCAGATCGATACACCAGTGATCGTAGTTTTGAGAAATATGATTCCAAGTACTATGATAAGCCCAAGGCTAAGAAGCATAGTAATGGACATAGACGTAGTCGTACCCCCGAGAGATACAGGCGGTGAAATAATGAATTGTGGATTAAGACACTGGATTTTGAATGAGTGCAGGCTTTGCCCTACAATTGCAGTATGTAAATGAAATACCTAAAAGGGCAGTGACAATAATTCGTATTTAACAAACACATTTCAACTCTACTACAATAGTTATCACACCCTTGGGTGCTACGTTGTTAAAATATGTTTGTTGAATTCTTGCCTTTTCATTCATTTTTCAAATTGAAATTAGAGATTTACTTTTGTGAAATTGAAATTGATAAGCCGTTTTGCTGAGTGTGTAGAGCATACCTGATCTACAGTATATTTTTTGTTACATTCACTACTTGTAATGAATATATTCAGTAATATACCTCACAATTTATATACACTTCCAATTGAGGTTGATTTCTGTTCTAGCAACCGTTTTTCAATTCATAAAGTTGATTTATGTATTTGTCAGATTGCATTTTTATTATTTATTTAGGTAAACTATAAATACTGATGGATTGTGGTATTGTATCAAGGTATAGCAAAATTATAGACCAGATTGGTGAATATTTTTCTCAACTTTTAATGACAATCAGTATTTAGTTTTGTAATACTAATTATAGCAAAATTGTTTCATTTATGGCATGTAGTGTTACATTGGCCCTATTATACTGATTTTAATTAAGAGTTTACTCATTAAGAAAACAACAAAAACTAAATATTCTGAATTTTATTATGTAAAAACAGATGTATTTGAATAAAATTGTTTGATTTGACAGTTTGATGAAGAAACTTCATGCATTTTTGGCATTGGAGGGTGTAAACTGCTTAAAATGTATTTTTATATATAAGCATGAATGATGTATATATACTATCTTAAAAATCATGTTCCATCTATCCTAATTTTAGAGAAATAGTATTGTGAAAATTAATAAAAAAAAGTATCATATGAAAAACAATATGCAATTGCAATGTTCCTGTTACGATTAGATATGTGGTGGATATTGTATCTGAAGATCTGAAATGAAGAAATTGTTCCTTATAACTAGTTATTATAGTTATGTCACCACCAAGAAATGGTGACATTTTGTTATGGTCTCCGTTTTTTGTGGCAGCGGTTGGTGGTTGGCGCCTGTAACAAATTCTTAAAACTTCAAATTATTTAACAAATACTGTTTAGATTTTTTTCCCAAATCTACAAGTTTTCAAAAGTTCAAATCTGACTTAAAATTCAAGATTTGACCTTTTCAAGATCAAAAAAGGTCTTCTTCAACTTGCTTCAAATTGACCAATTTTTTTTCAAAATCATCTACAAGTTATCAGAAGTTCAAATATGACTTTAGATTTAAGATTTGACCTTCTCAAGATCAAAGAAAGGTCAAAATGTCTTTTCAACTTGCTTCAAATTGACCAATTTCGTTTTTCAAAATCATGTACAAGTTCTCAAAAGTTCAAATCTGACTATAGATTTGACCTTCAGTGACATTCTCAAAAAAAAGATTTGACCTTCTCAAGGTCAAATAGGACTTTTTTCAACTTGATTCAAATTGACCAATTTTTTTTCAAAATCATCAAGTTCTCATTTTATTAAAATTGTGTGTTTGCTGGGGTGAAATTTCAAGATAAACCTCTCTTGGCTTCTAATGATTTTACCTTATCCTTGATTCCATAATAATGATTCTCCTCTATTATTTTCCTTGGAAAACGTATATGGAAACTTCTACATTGTATTTAGCTCCCAGTTCCCTGCAATGCTGGGAGAGCACTTTAATGTAACTCCTTTTTTTTGATTTTAAACTTAAGTAATTTATCAGAAAACCCAATGGAGGATAGGCGTATCCCAGTGAAGTTTCCTTGATTAAGCATAAACAATAATTTGAGTTGGTACAGTTGACTGTTTAATAATTCTTTTGAAAGAACAATGTGTTGCTGAATCTTGAATTTAAACTTCTGTACTAATTGACCCCAAAGAACTGGTAAAATTTTAAATGCAAGCCATTGACAAAAAAACTGAAGAACATTTAACAGGCACCAAAATTTGTTTATTACTCAAGTGCAAGTACATTTTAATGCGTCAGATGAAAGAAACATTTTTCGATAAAAAAAAACTCATTTAAAAAATATTATTAATACTTTGAACTATGTTTGAATCAAAGATCATCTTACAAGCATTAGGATTGACTTGTGTTATGCAAATTCAATACAATGTCAAAAACACCCTTGGCTGATATGAATTATTAATGAGATTTTTCTTTTAATATTTGGATGATGAAATCGAAGGATTGTAAGTCTATTAATTGGAAAAAACTTATAATTGATGAAAGTCTCTTCATTATTCAGTTTTAACTCACAATTATGAGGTTAAATAAAATATGGACAATTTTTTACGCTGAATTTTATCATGCGGAATGAAAATCAGAAATGCTCATAGCAGTCAATTAGTATTGGAAGAATCAAAATTTGTAAACACTTGTTTGGACTGAAGATATGTTAAACTCAAATTACTTTTTATGGATTCTTTCCATGCTGATATCTGGACTTGGGGAAATAAGGGGTGCCATACACACTTGTAAGTGGATTTCATAGAAGTATTGCTAAATAATGAATCAAATATATTTTGGTAGATATTTCTGGTTAGTGTATTTGGGAACCAACAGAATTGTCTCTTCTTTTTTTTTAACTTGATGAGTTATCAAATGTTTTACTGTGGGTATTTCCTTCTACATACAGTATCTGGCTTCAGTAAGCTTAGGTAAAATAGAAGCAACCTATACATATAAGACTCTGAGTGCTTCATCTTAAGGATTAAAATTCAGGTTCAGTGTTAGATGGCTCAAGGAAGGTGGAGTTGCTGGAGGGAGAGGTGTATACAATGTCTGTTGAGCAGAAGTTGAATGGACAGCCCACTGGTATGATGGTGAAGTTCTACTGTTCATGCACTGATGGCTGTAGGAGAGTAGGCTTTGATACTGCTGTGAAAGGTACAACAGCTAAAAATGGGGAAATAGTATTTTCATTATTTTAATGTTCAGTGCATTTACAGAGGAAGTGCATGGTATTTGCAAAAATGGTGATTAGAGCACACTTCACTTTTTTTCTAATAATATATCAATGTAAAGGGGCCGATATATCAGAATTATTGGCAACCATTGTAGTATATATGACTACATCCAATAGTTAAGGTCGTTTCTGAATCAGTACGTTAAATTGAAGCTGGGGCCTGTAGACTGAATATAGCAGTTCAGATTGTTAATGGTCATTTTCTTTTCAGCTGATTGTTTCTACAGTGAATGGGAAAGCTGGGAGTCATCTCAATGTGTGCCTGCCTGTGGTCAGGGGGGACATAATATACAGACTAGGAAGAGAATCAAGACATCTAAGTACACTGGGGAGCCTTGTAGGGAACACCTAGTGGAAATAGGCAACCCTGTGTCCTGTCCTGATCAGCCACCATGTCCTGATTCTCCCAGAGGTAGGAATGAAAAATGGAATGTTAAAGGTCAAGAACCAAAGATATGTTACTGAGGTCATGGCTATGGGAATTATATACATGTTTCATGAATTAAATGAAGTAACTTTTGTAGAGAATAAACATGATAGCTATATGCACATATGCAGATTTTGTGTGTTAGTTATAATGTGAGTAAGCTTGTATTTGCGAATGTAACTTTTTCATTTATATTTAAATAAGCATAAATTGTTTTCTGATTAAAGCTTTGAGTATTTATCCCATCGAACGAAGTTCGGAGGGATATAGGGAACGCCTCCGTCCGTCCGTCCGTCCGTCCGTCCGTCCGTCCGTACGTCCGTCCGTCCGTATGTCCGTCCGTACGTCCGTCCGTCCGGGCAATAACTCAAATACCGTTGGCCCGATTTTGTTCATATTTTGTACACATATACCCTATGGGGGTAGAAGTTCTGCTCGAAAGCCGATTTTCAAAATGGCCGCTCATTTCAAAATGGCGGCCATTTTAGTGCCGAATTTACAGTAATTTAGGTGCAATATGTAAAACTGTAATAGCAATATGTTTTAGATGTAAAAAAATTATATAGGACATTAATAAAGCTAGAAATGTTGATATTAAAGAAGCACATGGCAGCCATCTTGAAAAATGGCGGTCTTTACTCGTTATTTTACGATTTTTGCTGTAACTCGAAAAGTAGTGGAGCGATTTTGTTCATATTTGGTATGTGAATACTATAAGCAGTGCACACTGTCTAAAGACACTTTTGGTAGAAGGCGGCCATTTTGAAAAATGGCCGCCATTTTAACGTATTTTACTATAACTCGAAAAGTAGTGGAGCGATTTTGTTCATATTTGGTATGTGAATACTATAAGCATGGCACACTGTCCTATGACACTTTTGGTAGAAGGCGGCCATTTTGAAAAAAATTTTGAAAAATGGCCGCCATTTTAACATATTTTGCTATAACTAGAAAAGTAGTGGAGCGATTTTGTTCATATTTGGTATGTGAATACTATAAGCATGGCACACTGTCCTATGACACTTTTGGTAGAAGGCAGCCATTTTGAAAACAATTTTGAAAAATGGCCGCCATTTTAACGTATTTCACTATAACTCGAAGTGTAGTGTAGCGATTTTGTTCATATTTGGTATGTGAATACCATAAGCATGGCACACTGTCTATTTCTAATGACGCTTTTGGGAGAAGGTGGCCATTTTGAAAAATGGCCGCCATTTTAACGTATTTTACTATAACTCGAAAAATAGTGGAGCGATTTTGTTCATATTTGATATGTGAATACTTTAAGCATGGCACATTGTCTAATAAAACTTTGGGGAGTAGTCTGCCATTTTGAAAAATGGCCACCATTTTAATGTGTGTTTTATGTGTGTTTACAAGTACGTGTGTGATTTTTCAAAAATTTTAGAGGTGGCTACTTAAAAGCATATTATTTCTTCTGATGACAACTTGGCTAGTGAACAACCATTTTGAAAATGGTGGCCTTTCTGGTGTGTTGTTTAATGATATTTGCGCTTCGCTTTTAAAAACGCCAGCCATTTCTGTTCGATGGGATTCGCTACGCTTTGGCGTTGCCGTTGTTCTGGTTGTTCTATTGGTTCAAATTCTTTATGAAATTAATTATCGCACCCTTAGGTGCTATATTGTAATCAGTTTGCCAGGCAGGCGGGCGGGTGGGCGTCCCGAATAATCTTGTCTACGGGTTTCCAGCCAAACCGTTTGAGGGATTCATTTGAAATTCTCAGAGATGTTTCTACCTATGAAAGTTTAGGACTGATTAGTTTTTCTGCATTCTGGGTAAATGGTAAGGCGACCATTTTGGATTTTCCGTCCTAACATCTTGTCTATCAAGGCTTGTCTACAGGTTTCCAGCCAAACCGTTTGAGGGATTCATTTGAAATTTTCAGGGATGTTTCTACCTATGAAAGTTTAGAACTGATTAGTTTTTTGGCATTCTGGGTAAATGTTAAGGCAGCCATTTTGGATTTTCCGTCCTAAAATCTTGTCTGTCAAGGCTTGTCTACAGGTTTCCAGCCAAACCGTTTGAGGGATTCATTTGAAATTCTCAGGGATGTTTCTACCTATGAAAGTTTAGAACTGATTAGTTTTTCGGCATTCTGGGTAAATGTTAAGGCGGCCAATTTGGATTTTCCGTCCTAAAATCTTGTCTGTCAAGGCTTGTCTACAGGTTTCCAGCCAAACCGTTTGAGGGATTCATTTGAAATTCTCAGGGATGATTCTACCCATGAAAGTTTAGAACTGATTAGTTTTTCGGCATTCTGGGTAAATATTAAGGTGGCCATTTTGGATTTTCCGTCCTAAAATCTTGTCTGTCAAGGCTAAATGTCTACAAATTTCCAGGCAAACCGTTTGAGGGATTCATTTGAAATTCTCAGGGATGTTTCTATCTATGAAAGTTTAGAACCGATTAGTTTTTTGGCATTCTGGGTAAATGTAAAGGCCCCCATTTTGGATTTTCCGTCCTAAAATCTTGTCTGTCAAGGCTTGTCTACAGGTTTCCAGCCAAACCGTTTGAGGGATTCATTTGAAATTCTCAGGGATGTTTCTACCTATGAAAGTTTAGAACTGAATAGTTTTTCGGCATTCTGGGGAAATGTTAAGGCGGCCATTTTGGATTTTCTGTCCTAAAATCTTGTCTGTCAAGGCTTGTCTACAGGTTTCCAGCCAAACCCTTTGAGGGATTCATCTGAAATTCTCAGGTATGTTTCTACCTATGAAAGTTTAGAACTGATTAGTTTTTCGGCATTCTTGGTAATTGTTAAGGTGGCTATTTTGGATTTTCCGTCCTAAAATCTTGTCTGTCAAGGTTTGTCTACAGGTTTCCAGCCAAACCGTTTGAGGGATTCATTTGAAATTCTCAGGGATGTTTCTACAGGGCTGTCAACTTGGGACCACCTAATATGAGTGACTTACAAATGTTGGACACCGAAGTCCAAATCTGAACACTTTTGTCCAAATTTTGAACACCTTTGGCCAACTTTTAAACACCTTTGGCCAAAGTTTGAGCACCTTTGCTAAACTTTTATAACCTCAAATTTTTCGCACTCGCTACGCTCGCGATGTCGTCAACGGGGGGGGGGGGGGGGGGGGGGGGGGGGGGGGGGGGGGGGGGGGGGGGGGGGGGGGTAGGTACGAAAATTTCCAATGAACATGCGTGACATATACGGGATTCGCGTGACAAATCCGAACAAATTGCGTTCGTTTTTTTTCCGACGTTCGTATTTTTACCGTATCATAAACATATTTTGAAAAAATTTTTACAGAAACATATTTGCGTGACAATTACCAGGTAAAATGCGTATTTGCGTGACATTTTGTGTCACGCAAAAAAAACTGGCGTGACTTCAAATTCTTCAGCAAATGCGTGACAAATACGCAAATTGCGGGACAGTTGACAGGCCTGTTTCTACCTATGAAATTTCATAATTGATTAGTTTTTCGACATTCTGGGTAAATGTTAAGACGGCCATTTTGGATTTTCCGTCCTAAAATCTTGTCTGTCAACGCTTGTGTATAGGTTTCCAGCCAAACCGTTTGAGGGATTCAATTGAAATTTTGAGGGATGTTTCTACCTATGAAAGTTTATAACTCATTAGTTTTTCGGCATTCTGGGTAAATGTTAAGGTGGCCATTTTGGATTTTCCATCCCGAAAAGTGTATTCTGTTCAAGGGTGCGATTCTGTTCACCGTGTGGCTTATTTTTTCTTTGCTTCCATTTTTTTCCTTTTTGATTTGATTGCTCTTCATATGTTTCTTTCTCTGTGTGGTTTAATTTATCATAATACATGTATTTCAGTGTGTAGAATATATGGGAGACAAGTATCAGAAGATATGACAAGTGAGCTGTACACGGCTCCCTACCCCAGTGACCCTAGGTTCAACATTACAATACACATAGGATGTGTACCTGATTTGAAGGGCAGTCTTCGGGGAGTTGCATTTCGCAGAGAATATCCAATTGTCAATTCAAATTCAGGTAGGGATGGTATGGTTTACCCCCGCCCCCTCCCCCCCCCCCCCCTCCCCCTTTCCCTCACATAATGCAATTTTCAAATGATTTGTCTTTCTCTTGAATTGTCAAAAATCATAATTTACCCCTCACCCTAAAAAATCAACTTTGTTCTTCCACGACATTGTTGATAATTAGACATTCACCCAAAGCTAGGCAAGGTGTGTTTGCTTCCAGCTAATCCGAAAACAGTATTTCATATACTGCACTGTATTATATATAACCAATAACCCACCAAAAGTCACTCGTTGAAAGGTTGTCAAGGTGAAACCTTGACTCTACAGATTGAGTTTGCAATGTCAGGCCTGTCAACTGTCCCGCAATTTGCGTATTTGTCACGCATTTGCTGAAGAATTTGAAGTCACGCCAGTTTTTTTTGCGTGACAGAAAATGTCACGCAAAATACGCATTTTACCTGGCAATTGTCAAGCAAAAATATTTCCGTAGAAGTGTTTTCGAAATATGTTTAAGATACGGTAAAAATACGAACGTCGGAAAAAACCGAACGCAATTTGTTCGGTTTTGTCACGCGAATCCCGTATGTGTCACCTAACCCCCCCCCCCCCCCCCCCCCCCCCCCCCCCCCCCCCCCCCCCCGTTGACGACATCGCGAGGGTAGCGAGCGCGAAAAATTTGAGGTGTTCAAAGTTTGGCAAAGGTGCTCAAACTTTGGCCAAAGGTGTTTAAAAGTTGGCCAAAGGTGTTCAAAATTTGGACAAAAGTGTTCAGATTTGGACTTAGGTGTCCAACATTTTGAAGTCACTCATATTAGGTGGTCCCAAGTTGACAGCCCTGCAATGTGTGAAAAGAATTTAAGCCCAAGACTTGATGCATTGTGGCTGATTCATTCCGATCCACTCTGGTGTTATTTCCTTTGCATCTCATGCACTGGTTCCAGGGCTTAAATCCTTAAATGTACCTATGGATCAGGTTTCTAGATAATCAATATTCAATACACAATGCTGACTCTGCTTGATTGCATTATTCAAGGGCTTTCAAATGTAAATTAGAATATTTCTTATATGTACATGTATTTTGTTAACTGTTTTTGTCTAGAAGAGGGACTTTTAGAGGCCACCACTCCATAACACTCATTAGTGGTACTTTTTGAGAAAAAAACTAGTTTGCCAATGGAATGGTTTTAAATATTTTATTATTTAATTCACTATCATTTTTTGTTGTATTTATTAATTTACAACACAAAAATTAAAAATAACCTTGGAACAATTCATGAACTGTCAAATTTCATTTTTGATAAATGATAGTACAATGTATAGAATATCAGAAATGATTGGCAGTATAGATCTACATAACATGTATGTTTATGTTAACTTGTTACTGCATCATCTATTCTTTTTTAATAACAAATATGAGCTAATTCAGCAGAATTACAATACATGTATTAGAGTACTACTGACATTTTCTGCATTCTCTAACTTGTTTCTAGGACTTCAAAGTTTGAATTGTTCATTCCAGTTGACTGCAAGTGGGGTGAGTGGGGTGTCTGGGAGCAGAATGACTACCCCTGCAGCAAACCCTGTGGGGGTGGTGTCCATATAAAGCAGAGGTTTAGGGAACATGTCCAAGTTGCAGCTAATGGAGGGGTAGAGTGTGAAGGTGAGACATGGCAGGAAGAAGTCACTCCTTGTAATACATTGCCCTGTCAAGGTAAGAGTTTAGCTTCCTATAGGTCCATTATATTGTCTTCTGCTGTTTGCAAAATGTTCTTCATAGTCTGAATCACTTATTATCCCATCGAACGAAGTTCGGAGGGATATAGGGAACGCCTCCATCTATCCGTCTGTACGTCCGTATGTATGTCCGTCAGGGCAATAACTCAAATACTGTTGGCCCGATTTTGTTCATATTTTGTAAACATATACCCTATGGAGGTAGAAGTTCTACTCTAAGCTGATTTCCGAAAAGGCCGCTCATTCAAAAATGGCGGCCATTTTACAGTAATTTAGGTACAATTTGTAAAACTGTAATAGCAATATGTTTTGAATGTAAAAAAATTATATAAGACATTAATAAAGCTAGAAATGTAGATCTTCAAGAAGCACATGGCAGTCATCTTGAAAATGGCGGCCTTTATTTGCTATTTTACGATTTTTGCTGTAACTCGAAAAGTAGTGGAGCGATTTTGTTCATATTTTGTATGTGAATACTATAAGTGTGGCACATTGTCTAATGACGCTTTTGGTAGAAGGCAGCCATATTTCATAATGGCCACCATTTTATCCTATTTTACTTTAACTCGAAAAGTAGTGGAGCGATTCTGTTCATATTTGGTATGTGAATACTATAAGCATGGCACACTGTCTAATGACACTTGTGGTAGAAGCTGGTCATTTTGAAAAATGGCTCCCATTTTTGCTATATACTTTGTTTGTAAAAATGTGAGCCATGGCTGTTCGATGGGATTTGCTACGCTTTGGCGTTGCTGTTTTCTAGTTCACTTTCATTAGTAATATACAATGGTTATAGGAACACTCTAAACACCAAAAGGCAATTATTTTGTTATAACGTACATGCTTGTGTTGCTGCATCAGTCAGCATTTTACATTGCATTACAACCGACAAATATCAATATGTAATACATATTCTTTATTTCCATTGTAGACATTGACTGTGAGAGTGTTTTAGCTGTACGAGGTGAGGATGGTGTCTGTGTTTGTAAGAGTCCCAACCCATGTGTTGTCAATGCTCTGTGTCGCCCCATGGAGATGACATTTACTTGTACCTGTAGACTTGGATTTGTAGGCAATCCAGAGGTTGAATGTTTACCTGGTGAGCTACTTACAATGATTTGTTAAAGTTGTAGCTAGAATATCAAGTTGATCAATATTCAATCAACTGTAAAAGTATTGAACTATTATTTCGTACTTTAAAAAATCTAATTTACTTTCTACTAGATTTTGATAAAATCTATTCTTTTAAATGCTTGAAAATGTCAATACAAGGAAAGAAATATTTACTTTATTATGAAAGGAATATAACATCCATTTATTTGAGATAAAAGAATGGTTAATGAATTTTATTGAAATATCCCACACGCTTACCATAATGATGGGATAACTATTTTAAGTTGGACATTTTGCATGTGTAGGTTATGCCCTGATGTGTTCACCCAATGATGAGGCATGCATCTGCAGAGATGGTTATGAAGGAAATAAAGAGAGGGGATTCTGCACAGGTAAATGCATGTGAATATGCGTGTTACATATAAGTCTCTTCATATTGTTGTTCCCTTGATAAACTCCAAATACCATCAACCTTTACTCAAACACAATACTCATTGGTGAGTCAATGTTTCGTTTGGTGGATGTACTTGATACTTAAGTAACACTGATATATTTGGTCTGTGCATTAAACTGTCATTATGCTATTTTTGTGTTTGATTCACAGTTATCCAATTATTGTCTGATTTTTAATTTTACTTTGATAGATATTGATGAGTGTGAGCTGCACATTGATGACTGTGACACAAAGACCTCCATGTGTATCAACCACAATGGCACATTCTACTGTGCTTGTCACCCTGGATACGAGTCTCTCGCAGACAACAGTTGTGTTCTCAGTAAGCTGAGTTTGAATATTTTAAGATATAGTGGTACAAACATTTGTGGGGTATTTTGCACATAGGTGGTGAAATATGATATGTGGATTTCTTGTGTATGTTACATATGGCTGGGCTATATGACACAATGATTGGGTTTATGACACATTAGTTTAAATGACACATGAGTGGGATATATGACACACAGGAGTATATGACATGAATGTGGTGAAGTTATGTTGTAAGTTTGGTTTTCACATAGACGACTGGCTTGGATAGGAGAGAGTGTATGTTGCACATTATGTATATGATGCAGATTGCTTTTCAGTAAATTCTCTAGATAAGATAAAGTTATATAAAATCAAAATACAGGTCATCCAAAAAAATGTTAAAGTGTAATAACTCATTCATCTCATTCATTATTGGCATGACTGGTCTCAAACTTTCTGAGATGACTAAAAATTGATGCAAGTTTTGTGCATGAAAGTGGTTTCCATGTACATCTCTGTGTTTTTGGTAGCTGCCAATCAAATCACTTTGTCAATTTTAGTATTCCATCTATACATTAAGTATTGCTAGGACACACACAGTGAAGTAATCAATATCTCGTTGAATGATGCCCAATGGTAATTGGTTGATGTCATGTCACCAGTTGTGTTGGGATGGTTTTTGAAATTCCTATATACTTTAGGTCTCCCCAAAGACTGGCGTCTGGAGAGTATGGTGGCCATATGTTTGGGGTCCTGCATGAGATAAGCCTGTCACCAGATAATACTCCCTTTAGATATACTCGGCTGCTATTAGAGCAATCCATCCTGCTTGAAGATGCCATTTTCATTATCATCCATCTGTTCTGTCTTGAGGCAGGTCGGAAACACTCGGAACTAGTTCAGGTTCTAATACCTCTGGAAATTCATTATTGTAGGTTTTCCTTGGGCACTTCGAACCAGAATGGTATGGCACACCATACTTGTACTTTCTCAACACTAAGTTGCATATCTTGTGTCTGTGTAGGGTTGTTAGCAGCCCAGAACCTAATGTCCTGCTTGTTGACATGTCCAGATAAGGTGAAAGTGAGCTTCGTCACACAAGTCATTCACTAAAATGGACATGATGATTTCAGAGGCAGCCACCGAAAAACTACAAAACTACTAATATGGAACAAAACTTGCATCATTTCCTAGTCATCTCAGAATGTTTTAGACCACTCATGCCAGTAATAGATGAGTTATTACACTTTAAAATCAGTGACATTTTTGGACCACCCTGTATGTCCTTCATTCCAATGTAACAAAACTGAAAAATACATGATCCTTACATATTTCTATTTCAGTTCAGGAAAATTATTACAAAGGAATACCAGGTACAAACATGATCAGCCATCAGGTAACATAAGTACACCACTGGTAACATGAGCATGATCAGCCATCAGGTAACATAAGTACACCACTGGTAACATGATAATGGTAATTTAAGTATCCCAATGGTAATAGAAATAAACTAGGAGAAATGGACATGTAATGTTATTGGCACATCATTGGTAATATCAGTGGGCCAAATGTGCTGTATTAAGCAGGTAGGAGCATAGCATTTAACAGAAACAAAACTGTATAATTCTATGGTAAGTTGTCTCGTGCTTTTGTGCTCCAAGAATAATGTCTTGGGTAAATAAATAAAACATTGTCTCAATCGGAATGCACCAAATGTTAAATGTACGTATATGTAAGCACCATGCTTTTTCTTTCTGTCAGTGTGAATATACTCTTCTCTGCTTCTGTCAGTGTGAATATGTAAATACAGTTTGGATTGTTTTAATGATTCAGGGAATCAATATTTGTACAGCCATGTGTAATCATTGGAGGGATAACAAAAGCATCTGATTATCAACATAATCAAAATAATAACAACTTTACAATCACACAAAATAGCAATATCACAGAAGCATTTGATGACACAAACAGCAAAACTAGAACAATTTAGCAAAACAACCACAATTGCTTTGGAACAATCCCAATCCCATTGTAGTAGGAGCTAGATGCAAGCCCACATGTTGAATTGTATGACTGTTTTGATGGATATGTCAATCAAGGTTACATGTATCAATTCCATAGAGGACAGGTAACCATTTAGGGAGGATAGTGGAATAATGTATCCATTATTCTGTTCCCTCTCTAGCTGGCAATTCTCATAGACTATTTCTAGATGTAATGAGTAATTTATGAAGATAAACCTGCATTCAGGAAGAGACATTCATTTTTGAAGATTTTTGTAGCATCTGCCTGAGTGCCTGTCATAACTCATTAAATTGAACGTATGTTTTTTCAGTTAATGTCACGTTGTCTACCTTCTGTCATGGGGCCCACTATGTCCAATTTCTGATGATTAAATGAACTTTGGCAGGACTTCAGAAACAATGATGGGAATGGAGTAGACTTATGACAGATATTACACTGGTACTTGTAATATCAATCAAAGTGAAGTTGATATAAAGCAATATCACGTTTCTGTCAAAATGAAGTTGATGCAATACCACGTATCTATCAAAATGATGTTGATATAAAGCAATACCACGTATCTGTCAAAATGAAGTTGATATAAAGCAATACCACGTATCAATCAAAGTGAAGTTGATATAAAGCAATACCACGTATCAAAGTGAAGTTGATATAAAGCAATACCACGTATCAATCAAAGTGAAGATGATATAAAGCACTACCACGTATCAATCAAAGTGAAGTTGATATAAAGCAATACCACGTATCAATCAAAGTGAAGTTGATATAAAGCAATACGTGACACAAATTCAAGTGTTAAAGACAACAAGGAAGGGCAATTTTGTCTCCACTATTTCTTTTTTATAATCATTTATTTCATATATAGAATACAAGCAGTAATACAAATAATAAGGTTTGACAAAGTTAAGAACATTATTGTCTCCACTATTATTGTTATCTCTACTATAATTAATTCACAATCAAATTAACAAATTAGACACATTCCATATTATAATGTCAATTTAGCATGATAGACTTATAAATTATGTTAAGAAAATAAATGAATATGTTATCCATTTACATGTACATTGATAGATTAAGTACAATAAAAGCTAAGTCAACCATGTAGGCCTTGTGCGTTTTGTCTCATTATTTGTTGCATTTGCACATACCTTGACACCTCCTTTTTTCGAGGGTATTTTATTTATTTATTTCTGTATTGAAAAATAAATGAAGCCCTTTGATGAAGGATGAGTTTCAGGTCCGAAGTCAGGATTTGTCAAGTGGGGTTAACTTTTTGGAAAATTCCATGGGAATTTGGGCCCAAAAATGGCCAAAATCACCTGAAAAGTGCTCAGACTGGTGAAAACTGCACAATTTTAAAATGATTTTAGGGCCAGGTGGCTACAGCTACAGGCCTGAGTTTCATGTCACTTTTTCCCAATTAGAAAACAAAAAACCATGTATTGTCATGTCATGTGCCTTTCAAAATGTTACCAGTTGAATTCTTTTCATTGTAAAGTCATTGTTTCTTGTGTTATATTGCAATATATTCCAAAAATTTATAACGGACATGGCAAAACAATTTTTGAATGCATAAGAAAACAAAATGAGATTTAAGGATTTAAGTCCTGGACTCAGTGGAATGTGGAATGACCATTCCTTGAAGGTGTTAGTTTTCAAAATTTGCATGAGATGCGCAGCACCAAGTGCTAATTTATTAGGAAAGGAATGGTCATTCCACAATGCATAGAGTCTTGGGTTTAAAATCTTTTCACACATTGCAAAATATCTTCTACAAAAACAGCTAAATGATATTGTTATGATTCGGTCAGTGCGTAATTATATTTAATTATATATATCCAATATAAATATTATTTATATTAAGCTGATATTCAAACATTGTAAAGATCTTGCTGCATTCTTATGATTAATGACTATTTAGACCTCAGTTTGTTCTAGTACAGGGGAATCCCTACGCTACTATATTGGGCTAAAATAGACATATATCAATGTAATTCTGACAAGTTGTTATTTTCAACTACCAATCATAACACAGAATTGCAATTTGAATCTTGATTACATAAGCATGATATCAGCAGTATTCTTCACTTATATTTGCACAATTTTGACAGGTAAAATAATGCATTTTACCTGGTATATAAAGAGCACAGCAAAATCTGATTATTCAGTAACTTTTACTATAGGCTGACTGTAATTCCGGTTATACGGTTTCGGTACGGAATTGAGCATTTACCGGTATTGAAATTATTAACCGGTTAACCGACGATAATCCCCGGGGAAATAAAAGACACGTCGTTTTTTGGTTATTTCGTTTAATTTCCACTTTCACGATGCGTAAATTTACATAGACATTTAGATGTCCATGTTTGGCAGTTCAGGTGTGATTTCCATGTTTGGCAGTTCAGGTGTGATGTCCATGTTTGGCAGTTCGAGTGTAGTAGCTTCATGCTCAGGCTCAGATTTGGTTGTAGTTATGTTTGGCAGTTCCGGTGTAGTTGTAGTGCCAACGTCAGATCCAGAAACTGAATTATGTATTTGTTTGTAATAGTCATTTACGAACAGCAAGGCATTGACAATAAGTTGAATTGATATAACCTACATTTCATATTATATTTGTAATATTTTGTGATAGTATCTGAGCTTTTAATTGTGAACAAAATAAAGTACAAGCTCTCTGCTAAAGTACTATTTAGCAAACAAATAAATAAAAGAATCTGAACTCCCGTGCCTTTCGTAAGTTTTATTTTTAAATTTAAGTATAAACGAAATATATATTAACATACGTTGGCAATTAGAGCCCTTATCATCTTTTTGTAAGTCGGATGTAGGAGGGTTGCTATAACGTGTGGACGGAATAACTCATTATTGATACAGTTGAGAAATGGTTTGAGATGTATTTCGTGAAGTTCATCAGTATGAGTTCAAATCGGTCTTGCACCATGTATGCATATATAGACTTGAGAAGCTATGGAGAGAGTTAGAAACAAAGTGGGGTGGCAGCGCATTGGCATTTTATCTTACATATTTTTACCGGTATTTCGGTAACGGTACGGATATAAGCGTGACGGTTACCGGTACCGGTACTTTTACTCGATAACAACAACATCAGCAATGCTGAACAACTAATGAAAGGAGAAACAATATCAAGCCCACCGAAGTTCTGCTGGTCGAATCAATCTCAAGGACAAGAAGAATTGGAATACAAAATAAAATTAGGAAACAAATCTGAATGAGTCGTGTTAGATTAGAAGGAAGGAACCTCGCGAGTACCGAATGACCACAAGATCCCAAAGCAAACAGTTACGATACGTAACAATATGAAGTCACGAAAAAAACATATTTTCAATGAAACTTTTTGCAACGGTCAATTTCAATCTGTAGAGTCCAGTTGTCACCTTGACAACCATTTAACTAGTGACCTTGAGTTGTTATTGCTTAATAGCGTGTTCGGATTGACTGGAATCTGACACACCTTGCCTAGCTATGTGTGAATCTTATTTATTGAGTAGGGCAATTGACTCTTAACTATAAATAAAAGTGGGATTAAATAAACATATAATTGATAACAAATATTCTGGCTTGTGGCACTCTTAAGCAGGGCCTGTGTAGGGTTTGAAAATATGTTTTTATCATTAATTCACTATTTTCTTAGAAAAGAGTGAAGATATGGTGAACTTTTTGAACACGCGTTTCTCTTAAACCAGTTATCAGAACATTCTGAAAATTTTACACATCGTTTGAAATATATTCATATACTTTTCTCTATATTGTTTTAGAAAGCACACTAGATACTTCTTTTGTTCTTGGTTTCATATGTTCGGAATGAAATGAGACATCTATCCGAACCTCATTGAAACAAAACGACATAAACACAACGTGTTTAGGTCTCTCAATATTGTACAAAGGAAAGTTTGGTTGATTTTAAAAAAGTATCTTGTTAATGCAATAAAAGGTTGAGGAGGTTTTGTTTTAAGTTTTTGCATACTTATTGTAAAATCAACCAAAATTTTCTTTGTATAACTATAATATTGAGAGGTCCAAGAAAATGTTGTATGCTATTTTGTTCCAACAAGGTTCGAAAATTTTTTTTATTTCATTCTCAAGAATTGGTAGAAAGGAACAAAAAACAATTGCACTAAAAAACAAAAAATGTTAACAAAAACAGTTATATAAAATATATATAAATAATTTTTGCATTAAATTGTTGCCAATCGGTCAACATTACATAAAGGACTGTGTTTTTTTACAGAATGTTTTCAATAATTGGTTTAAGAGAAAAACATTGTTGAATTCAATTCACCATATCGATCCTATCCTTTTTGAAAGTTGTCAGCTTTTTATTTCTCAAATATTCAAATTTCCTGCTATTTTTCACATAAAAGTTCAATGATTTGCCATGCATTCACATGTGGTCATGTTAGGGTGAGAAATCCTTCCATATGCACAGTGGGCCAAAGTCGTCTCTGGACCAGGTTTCAGATATTGCAAAAGTCAGTCCAAGGGCTTAGTGCTAATGGAAATCCTCCTGACCTGAATCGTTGTGACTTTTTCTTTTGTAGCTAGCTCAGGAGCAGGGTGTTAAACGTTTCTCCATAAGATATTGCAAAACTTCGAAAAAGAATTGCCTTAATCAGGCGGCTGTTGCTCCGCCTTAACCCAAAGAGTCGGGGCTGAACCATGCATGGCATGGGGAGTTGAGCGCATTTTTTATGTGCAAAGAAGTGGTGGCCATGTGGAGGGGTATATGATGTATTCTTATAAGAGTATGAGTATGAACACTTTACTGTCTATGCCACATCTGTCTCAACTTCTTCCAAATGTCCTGTGCACTGACTTTTGCAATGTTTAAAACTTGGGTCCGAGCTGAATTTTGCCCCACTTTGCGAAATTAATGATTATTCGGCCAGCCATGACTGTGTGAATGAATAACATTCTATTGAAAAGAGGAGTAATTTGGCTTTTTGTTGGTACATTGAATGAAAAGGATGCAGTCATCATTGGTTTTATGTTTTATCTTCCAATATTGCATCAAGCCCCTGCACACTGACTTTCACGTTATAACTTGGTCACAAGATAATTTTGGCCCACTTTGCAAAAAAATGATTACTCGTGCAACCATGACCCAATATCAACAAATGATTTGAAACCAACCATTTGAAAGAGGAGACAAACGGCTTTATGGCACATTGAATGAAATCAATGCTGTTGTCACTATACCATATTATTGTACCATAGGTTTCTATGATAACTAACATTTTGAAATGCACTTCTCTCTGAACCATTTTTATGTTCATGAGGGTTCGTTTCTAGCTTTTCTTCATTTTCTTCATTTTTTCTGCAAAAATGGGGATGAATGCTACAGCTTTTATTTGGGTGAATCATCGCTTATTAAAAAATATGTGTGAGCTCTAGATGCATGGGCGTAGCGCCCGGTACGCTGGGTACGCACAGGCGTACCAGATGGTTGCAAATTCGCTCCAAATACAACCTAGGCTTAATTTCCAAATTTTCCTGGGGGAAAACCCCCAGACCCCCCTAAATGCTTGTTTTTTTTATTCTTGACTCTTGTTCCTGTTGTGGTGGCGTACTACTAGGAAAAATAGCGCTACGCCCATGAGATGATTGAGTTATAAATAAATTCAAGATTTTTCAAACAAAAAGTCCTTCAAAAACCATTTTTTGAAATCAAGTTTCATTTTAAATATCACACACTGATAACATTGCCGGGTTAAGACTGTAGTGGTTAAAACTTTATGTGGGGGCTTTAAAGGCCCCGTGTAAAGTTTGAAAATATAGTTTAATCATTCAAATATTACTTTTTGAGACATATTTTGATAATTTTTAATATTTGAATTTCCCTCCATTTTAGAAACAAAAAGTTCGATTTTAAGATCATCAAATACAACACTTAAATTCTGTAAAACACAAAAAACGTTTTTCAAAATCAACTTACGCTGGACTACACATATTCAAACTATTGTATCCAAAGCCAATAAGGTGCTTGGATTTCTCAGGCGCAACCTCCATCAATGCCCTGAAAAAGTGAAGGCTCAGGCGTATAAGTCACTAGTCCGGCCTAATTTAGAGTATGCCAGCTCGGCATGGGATCCATACCGACAAAAAGATATTGATATGTTGGAACAGGTACAGAGAAGAGCAGCCAGGTTTGTAACCAAATGTCACTCAAGGGAACCAGGCTGCGTCACCAAAGCTCTTCAAGACCTACAGTGGGAGCCACTGAAGGAGCGTCGAGAGGCTGCTAGAGTTTTCCTTTTCTACAAAGGAAAGCAGAACCTAGCAGCCATCGACGTGCCTCCATACTTCCGCCAACAGATCAAACCAACACTAGGTTGTATCATCCTTCTAAGTTCATACAACCATCAACAAATTTAGCTATTTCCCTAGGACAATAGCTAAATGGAACACTCTACATGGTGACATCTTAGACTGTGACAGTCTAAGTAGTTTTAAATCATCATACTATGCCTATGTCAATAACTGCAATTAAATAGGTGTGTTTTTAATATAGATCTATGTTTTAATGTGAGGGTCCCCAGTGCACAGCAACAAGCCTGCACTAGGTTACTGGTAAAGAGGGGTGATGTCAACGCGGTAGCTTGATAGTCTCCCCAGGTAAAATGAGTTGTAAACCATAGATCTATTTTTAAATGTTAAGGTTTTAAATTATATTCTATTCAAATTCTATCACTGTTAAATTATATATCTGCTTTATATGGGCTTATTAGCCTTTTGCAGATTATTGACATAGACATAGAACTTTTTGAAATTAATTTAAAAGTTTCACGAATCACATTACACATTTTGATAACATTGGACTTTCCTGCTTTCGAAGTCCGAATTATTTGCTAACAGCTTATAGAAAAGGATCATCAAAACAATCGTACGATCCCACCCCAAAATTAAAGAACAAAACATCCGAGCGCGCCAGGACTCGAACCTGGAATCTTCTGCTCCGTAGGCAGACGCGTTATCCATTGCGCCACGCGCCCCTGTGGCGTTTCTCGGGGGAAGTATTCTATATTCGTCTAACGGTTTATCATAACTTGGAAATATTCAAATTTGTTTTGATTACTTATTATGATTATATACTCAAAGATTGCTTCAAATTTGTGAAGTGAATAACAGATCTACAATCTAGGTCTTTGAACAGTGATTGCATTTGCATCTGCATCTCTGGAACCACGGAATTCCCCCTGTAGACTCGTTTTGAATTCCGATAGGGGATCCCTAATAATGGCGGGGATAAACATTTCCCCAAGAATTTCTTTTATATGGATTTTAGTTACGTTGTACCTAATATTTCAAATAGAACTATCAGCAGGTAATGTAAAAATAACTGTTTCTACGCTTTTGCTGTCTCATTTGTTCGAGTATTTCACTGATTAGTCTATATATATTTTCCAAAAATTATATATCTTTCAAGACTCAGTTTCAACACTTAGAAATTCTCCATCTAAAATGTCACTCGACTTTTTTGTGATTATGAGTCAAAGAAAGCATTCTTGAGTTTCAAATTGACTTCTGTGGTAACTTGAAACCATCTTCTAATTTATTCCACTTACCTTTTATTGTTTCTCCAAATATATTCTTTGAAAATCGGATTTTAGGGTGTAATCAGCACGGACGTCAAGTACGTTTCTGGCGAAAGCTGGAGCATAGATTATTTAGAGGACTGGAAACAAGATGGCAGTCTATTTAAATTCTGGCAGTTCATTTTGGCCTATTTCTCACTATTGACTCAGTTGTTCATCTAGTTTTACTTACATGTACCTTAGATGCTTAGTAATCTATAGTATAATTTTGTTTCCAAAATTATTGTCATTTGCGATAATTAGTACTAAAAGTACTTTGAACAAATCAGCTGCCATTTGCTTGGCTTAATCGTACCACTCCACAAAAACAGTGAAATCATATTAAAGATACCAATTAAACTTTAAAATCGAGGCAGATGCGAGGAATGTACTAAAAACCCTTCGACCCTTCGACCCTACGACCTACGACTTACAGGGTGTCAAGAATTTTTGAAATATATTTTTATAAAAACCCTTCGACCTTCTAGATATTTCTCAGTCCATATGAAGTTGCTGGAAATATTACTTTGTGTATAGAACTTAAGAATCTGTCCCAAGAGAGTTAAAGATATTTAAAGCTGGACTTCGATCGGAACCGTCGATATGATTTTGGAAAGGTTTCTAAATGAAGAACGTGACGTCACTTCCGAATCATAGCATTCAAAATAAGTAGCGTTTAATTACTTCCATATTGCGTTTTGGAGCGATGTGCAGGTTTAATGTATTCAAGCACATTCGAATGTGAACGTTTCTTACCTCCTCAGTAAAAATAGTTGTGCTTTTCCCATCACATTGTAGCATGCAAGGGTACAAGGAAAATAAACACAAACTCAAGAAAAAGTTTGCAAGCTAGGTCATATCAGGTTCGTATAACCAGCTTTTGCCAATTTAAGTTTTTCAAAAGGATCAAGGGGTGAACATTTGACAATTTTCAAGTGGCCCAGAAATCTTGAAAATGCTCAGAATCGTGAAAAATTGTACTGGTTTTGAGAGAATATTTGGCCAATGGAGTGGTCCACTTGAACCCACGAATGTCCCCCCCCTGAATATATACATTTAAAGGGCAAAAAAAAAAAAACACATCTATACAACTATATTTATTAGACATAGATATGAAACATTTCAGAACTAGATAACAGCAACGCGAGGTGGAGCAAATCCCATCGAACTTTTGATCTCAAAATCGTTCAACTACTTTTCAAGTTTTAGTAAAAAAGTAAAATTAGACTTTAAAATAGAGGCCAATTTTCAAAATGGCCACCTGGCCAATGTGCCATGCTTATGAGTATCAACATATCAAATGTGAAAAAATAGGTCCACTACTTTTCGAGTTAATATGCAAAATAACACACACTAAGTTAGAAGCCATTTTTCAAAATGGCTGCCTACTTGCCAAAGTGTCATAAGATAGTGTCCCATGCTTATGAGTTTTCACAAATTATATATGCAAAAATTGCTCCATAGCCTACTACTCTTCCCAGTTACAGCAACTTAGAATTTTGACGCACATCAAATTGTCCGCTATTTCCAATTCTGATTGAACGAAATGCGATGGTACCTTCAGACCCTTGGGTTGCCATTTGGAAGTGATTGTGTTTTCTGATTTGCTTAAAATCTTGCAAGCAAAGGGATGCAAAACAAATAAGCTAATTCTAATTGCCTAGTCTAAATTAGTGTGTTTGTTCATTTCCCGCCTGCCGGGCATAGACGATAATCATTCATTTTCAGTTATTCATGTTCTTTCTGGTCAAATATAGAGAAAAGTACTTCTTCATTAATCATGAAAATTATTTCTTAAATTATCGGTGAATTAAGCTTTTTAATGGTGTATAAAACTTAGTGATTGGTCTTATATTTCTAGAGATATCGTAATTTGAAGAGTGTTTTTCAGCGCGATTCTTATATTCCTTCCGCAATTCAGCTGCACTATTCATACCTTTGATTGATAGGCTAGCAGTATATTAGATTCAAGATTCAAGATTCAAGATTTTATTGTGTTTCAAACCAAACACTTGGTTTCCTCACAAAATCAATTACAAGACATTTACATATAATTATACAGTTAAAAAAAACAACATGCATTGTTTCACAAATACCATCATACAATCTTTCCTTTTTCAAATAGCTATCGACGCTGATTAAAAAGTTTATTACATTTTAGTACATTTCCTTTTATGACCAGAGATTCAAGAGTTCTCAAGATTTCTGCTAAGTCTAATAACCATCATATTTGTAATGTGTGTGGGGTTGGTGTTGGTGTTGGTGTAGGGACGAAAGATTTCGAACGCAATGCGTGACATATACGTAATTCGCGTGAAAGTCCAAACGAAATGCGTACGTTTTTTTTCGGTGTTCGTATTTTTGCTGTGTAGACGAACCTTTTTAGAAATTTTTCTACTGAAACATTTTTGCTTGACAATTACCAGGTAAAATGCGTATTTGCGTGCACAGGGAGTTCAATTTGGAACTATACGTAATCATTTAGTAAACTGGACTGGGAAATCAGAGGTCGAAGGGTTTTTCAATAAAATATATTCCAAAAATTCTTGACACCCAGTAAGTCGTAGGGTCGAAGGGTCGTAGGTCGAAGGGTTTTTAGTACATTCCCAGATGCGATACAAAAAGACTCTATTAATACAGATATACAGGTTACAGTCACCAAGATGAGCTAATTTCAGGCGAGATTCGGGAAATAAAAAGGTAGGTCATTCTGGTTTCCAGTCCTCTAAATAATCTATGCTCCGGCTTTCGCCAGAAACTTACTTGACGTCCGTGGTAATCAGGGTAATTCTGTGCCATTTTATCAAAAATCTTGTTGCTATCTAGAAACGAGCAATTGTGATCTTGTTGTTACCTAGGAACGAGCAACTGTGATGTCACGTCACACTCATGGTAATTCTGGAATCACATGGCAGCCATTTTGGAAATTTAAAAAAAGTTCCCAATTAAAAAGGCTAAATGCTGTTTACAAATTGGAAACTATGGCAGAATCAACAAAGGGTTTGTGAAATAATTAGGATATGGTTTCAAAATTATGCACATGACAATATATGACTACTAAATGCAGGCAGGGACTTTTAATTGCCAAAAAGTCGAGTGACATTTTGGATGGAGAAATTCTTAGAAAAAATCACGGACGTCAAGTAAGTTTCTGGCGAAAGCTTATCTCGATCATGCAGGACCCCAAACATATGGCCACCATACTCTCCAGACGCCAATCTTTGGGGAGATCTAAAGTATAGGAATTTCAAAAACCATCCCAACACAACTGGTGACATGGCATTGAACCAATTACCACTGGGCATCATTCAATGTGAACATTATAAGGACATCAGGAAAGAGTTTTATGACAATGTTAAAGTAACAGCCCCCCATATAAACATTAACTCAAATGATGGCCTGGGTACACTGATCAGTCTTATGCATGACAAAAACATCCAAAATTTATTGGCTTCAACTCTATTTAAAATGTGGCAAAAAAGGAACTTCAATATTGAGAGGGTCTGAAATGATCAAAACAACTGTTCAACAGATATTTATTCTAGTCAACTTAAAATGCTTACTCTAAAAACATGCTGATATTATATTTGAACAGTGCAATAATTGTATATTATAGAATAGTATATTTATTTAATGGACATTGTTCCAGATTGTAGAAGGACCTAAGTGTCTCATAAGCCGACACCGGCTGGTAGTGTTTTAGTTTACATTGTATTTGACATTGTATGTATACTTTTAACACTAGTGATACTATAATAAAAAATTTTAATAATAATAATAACATATCATATTGATCTCTACTTTAACATTTTGAGTGAACCCTCATCTTTCATACAATGTAAAGAAAACAGAAATTGATAAAATTTTGACGGAGTGGGGGCTGTTACAATGACCTCTACTTTTGGCAATTTTTAGAATGTTTCGTCCAGTGTAATTACTAAGGGAGATATTAATTCAATAACAATAACATTGCCATTTTTGAGCTTGTTACTTAGCATTTTGCATGTTTATTATCATAAATTAATATCAATATGATACAGCGATGGTAATATGATAGAACGTTAATTATTATACCCTAGTTAGAGCTCAATTTGTATATAAATGTAAAGTAATTTCTGGAATCCACTAAGAGTTGGGAGGTTTCTCCAAATATATCGTTGTTACGAAAATGACGTCACATAACATTGTATTTCCACAAGTGCAGGCTACGAGTACAACGTCTTCAATATACATTGGATGGTATGGAGACATTCATTGTGACATTTGTTTTGGGGGATTCCTGACAATGGCCAAACACTTTCACTTTTGTTATAAGAGCACTTTGACATTCGATTTGAAATCAAAAGAACATTTCTTACATTTAGTTTTTGAACCATTATGTCGGCTGTGTGTTACAATGTGCCTTTAATGAAAAGGAATAAAATTGATGGTAATCCTCAAAAAGTCGTTTTATAAGTCCTAGATAGTTATATACATCATTTAATATGACATTATTTCCTTATTTTTATCATTCGAACTTCCTAGAGACATTTTAGAATTTACTTTATGTATATACAGGGTGTTCCAAAAGTAACAGGACTGGTGCTGGCATTTTGTTAAATATGCACCAATCGTCTTCAAAATTTTACATAATCTACTTTCATGTATCGTTACTAAGACTGCAAAGTTTCTACAAAACATATGAAACTCAGGTAGAGTTATGGTTGCTATAGTAACATGACATCACAATACCCGGGGCAACATTCAACGCAAAAAGTTACAAAGACATTAAGCATTTTGTACATACCATATCATTTTGTACAAGCCATATCAAAGTTGATATGCAACAACTGGTGGGAATTACATTTGTTTTACATCATTTGATATTCCTATGTATCCTCTACCTTGAAAAATAGGCTCCTCTTTGGTCAGTACAAGAGTAGTACTCTGTATCCATGACCCAAACACATGAGTGAACCCATTTGAGGACATGTCACGCAGGGTCGATTACACAATTTGGAGAAGATCATACTCATCTTTAAAGGTCTTACAGCACTGATTAGCATTCCGTTCTCAATATAAGTAAAAATTAGATATTGCATGATCAGAGGGATATGGTGCATGGTTTTAGACTTCAAGACCTAGCTCCTCTATAGCTGCATGGTCTTTAATGCCGACCTGTGGGCAGGCGCGCTATCAAGGTAGATGACTGGCTTCAAATTGGGTATTTTCAAAAACTCAACCGCGGATTGTTCAGACTGTTATACATAGTGATATTCCAGGAAATTGAATAAATGTTATTATCATTATGAAATTATACTTGAATCTGAGTTGTATAGCAACACGTTTACAACAAAGGAACTAATAAAATAAACAAAAAATGTTGCATTATAATAGGTGAATTAGATACTTTCTTCAGTAATACAAAAATGTTAGATATCACATTTTCAGGAAAAAAGTTGCCCCGGGTATTGGAATGTCATGTTACTATAGTAACCATAACTCTAGCTGCATTTCATGATTTTTTCTGAAACTTTAGAATTTAAGTTGCAATACTTCAAAGTACAATTTGTGAAAATTTGAAGATACTTAGTACAAAATTGACAAAATGACAGCACCAGTCCTGTTACTTTTGGAACACCCTGTATGCATGGCCATTCATCTAGTTGAATGCCCATGATATATGTTACGTCAGTACCATATCTCATCCATCTAATAAAATCAATATGGTGACTTTGAATACAGTATATATTTCAAGAAAGACATACTTCAGACTGTATAGTTTGTACTTCACTTTCAATACAGTGATGTGTTGGGAAGGTGAAGTACACAGGGAGGGGGATATCCAAAATCTATTTAAGTTACCTACTATCAAGTGATGCAAAATTTTGCAAGTAGGACATCTATAGGTTATTCAAGTCCCAATTTAAGTCTTCAAGAGACATAGGAACACTATTATTTTTTATATGTTTCAGGTGTATCTAAGCTTTATTATCACACAGCAGTGCAGATATTTGAGTATAGCACATATGGAAGTGTGAAGGTGATAGACTTTAGAGTACCTGTGGAGGCTACCAGGGCCAAGTGGAATCTCAATGCCATATCTAATAACAAGGAATGTCTTAAAAGACAAATCCATGTGTAAGTAATCAGTGTTGTGAAGTAAATGCTTTCATCTTTGAAGTAAATTGCTATTCTGTTTATGGGAGGGGGTTTGTTACCTTCAAATTAGGAGGGTATTTGGGTCTCAAAAAGTGTAGGGATTGAAAAAGGAAAGTAAAAGTGTTAGGGGAGAGGGTCTTAGATCAATCATAAAATTAATTATCTCAACGAACAAAGTTCAGGGGGATATAGAGAAAGGCTCCATGCATATGTACATCCGAATTTAGCAAGAATAAATGGCTGGGAAATTGGGGGGGTAGGTACAAAATATTTCGAGAAAAATGAGTGACATATACGGTATCCGCGTGAAAAGTCCAAACGAAATGCGTTCGTTTTTTTCGGCATTCGGTTTTGTGCTGTATCGTCGATTACTCTTTAAAACTTTTTCTAGAGGAATATTTTTGCTTGCGTATTTGCGTAAATAACTGGCGTGACTTCAAATTTTCCAGCAAATGTGTGACAAATAAGCAAATTGCGGGACAGCTGGACGGCCTGCAGCATTAACAGTCACATTAAATAAGTTCATAGTCTGGTAATATTAAATCCATTTATTAGTGTTCATTGTCACAGACTTTATTACAATTTTTTTGTTTTAGACGTTTCAAATGCAAACTGCATCCATGATCACTAAATTTGAATTGAAAACAGTTGAAATGAATACAGGTAAATCTACTGTTACATCATTAAACCTTATATATTAACAACGTCCAAAATGATTAATTGCTATGGCAATATAACTTCATTCCACAAGCAATCTAGATTGAAATTGCCCATGTCTCTATTGAAGTTTTTATGTTTTCTAATGTGAATGGCTTTCACATTAGAAAACATAAAAACTTCAATAGAGACATGGGACAATTTATCTAAATGAATAGATAAGCTCTACTTATCAATTGGATGCTATCTCATTGCGACTTTCTAATGCCAAATGGTCCGATTTATTGGATAAACTATAGTCCATTTCACTGCTTCATTTCATCAGTAGAACGGCAAAAATAAGAAATTGGGAGACCATTGTGCAATAATATATGGAAAAGTATATTCATAATGTACATGAATGACATTTGTATATTTCAGATTTTTTAGTTTTTTGTGCAATAAGCCTGTGCCGTCTTGTAATTTGAAGAATTTCAGCCATGTTTATCTTATTGAAAATAACATGGCAGAGAAACATCCAAATATAAGAGGCCACACACTTCATAAGCCAAACTAGAAGCAATCCAAGATATACAAATGTCATTTATGTACATTATGAATATACTTTTCCATATATTATTGCACAATGGTCTCCCAATTTCTTATTTTTGCCGTTCTACTGATGAAATGAGGCAGTGAAATGGACTCTAGATCTTAAACATTTGAACCGCGATTTACCATTTTTCCGAACATAAAAAGGGATTTATGCAATAAATTGATTCTAATGATTTATGTACAGTATGTGTATATGTGCGTTCACTTTGATATATTTATATGTTCAATAAGTTTTACTGTATTCACTTATTTATGTGTATTGACACGTAGGGATCAAACCAATGTGTATTGGCTATATCCAAGATGTGGCATATTAGTTTCGAAGGACATAACAGCTTACCTCAAAGAACATCCCTTATAATTGATACACCTGTTGATGAGATAAAACTTTCTCAAGTGTATGACTCTAATCTCTAGACATCATTAAGCCATTTATATTATTTTGCAGGTACATGCAGCATGGCAGCTATCCTCTCATTAACACACACCTTAACAACTCATATCCTACCAATTTCTACCTAGAGAGGGATAACCTCATTCACTTTGACCAACTGAGCAGTGATAACACCACAATAGCATTTGAGGTGCCCAATCCAAAGCCAGGCAGCTGGTACACAATTGCATTCCTCCCTGGAGTAACTAAGGAGAAAATAACACAGAAGGTATATGAGATTCTGGTTAATATACGATATGAACTTTAACTATTTTAAGTCAACTATTAAGTTGTAGTCTTGCTTCAAGTCCCATTATTGAGTCTCATCTAGATGCACATACTTGCAAGGACTGGAGATTTGATGCAAGACTTTTATTGAGTATTACGAAGACAGTTTTATTTTTAAATAGCCTAGTAAACAGGGTCTACTCTAGAGTCTGGGGTAAAGACTAGAGCCTGTTTGATGTTTCTAGTCCATAGAGCCTGACTGCTTATACATAAAGCTTGCCTGGCTCACATAGTGTTTATACTTGAGCAAAACAGAGCCTCTAAAGTCTAAATGTGCTCCTCAGTGATTTTTAAATGACCTCTTCTGCACTAATGTTCCAATACAACGTTTGACGCAACCTTAAATTTTTGTTTATTGACGGTTCGAAAACACTTCGTGTTTCTTCCTCTGAATTTTAACTTCTGGCTTCATACTATTACTGTTTTTTCTTATAAAAATTGATTCCTTAATCCATCTAATATCTCTATTGCTCTCATTGTCCAATGTTCTGACAGAATCCCAATCGATCACACAATTGAAACATCAATAAACTGTATATTTATGTAATAAATGAATTTTAATGTAAGCGACATCTTTTATATAACTTATTTGTAATTGCAATTTGCGCATGCGTTTCTCTAGTTCATATTGTACGTGTAGCAAGGATAGGAGTGGAAAGCTTTTATCGAACAGAGTTTAGAACTTTTACATAAAAATGGAAGAAACTATTACAGAAGACTCAAATCCTGGAAAGAGGTGTACTAAGTGTAGAAATCTAATTAGAGGGCATATAGGACCTTATGGAATTAAATGCACGATGGATATTGTGAATTTAAGGTTGCGTCAAACAGTAACAGTTATGGATATAAAAATTAATTACCAACCTGAAGAAACATGTTCAATGGTATAAACACTATTTGAAGATATTGGAGGATCTGTACCAAAATTCATTTAACAGACCTAAACAGCAGCTCTACTTGTGTGTTCATGTATTGAATGTTTTGTTGTATTACAGGGGTTAAGCAGTGAAATAGACTGTAAGTATGGGTTTGGAGGCAGCCTTTTGGTGGATCAGTGGGGACAGTCTTACCAGCTACAGGTTGAGGAAATCACAAAGGTGGAGGTACTCATGGACAAAACAGCTCTGTTTAAGTAAGTAGAAAATCATTGATTTGGTACATGCCACACAGACTGCAGAAAATGCAAGTCTTCAGAATTCAGCGTCTGAACACAGGGCTCCAGAATCATTCCTTCTTCCCTGCTCTAGATTATATGTTGAATTACTGGCCTAACTGCCTAAGTGCACCAGGGAACATGACAAAAGTCACTGATCTGGATCCATTAGCATTTCAATTATCAAGGAATTACGGGGACTAACATCAAGTTATGTCAGCAAAAACATGGAGCTAATGTTGTAACATGTATGTTTCGACTTTTTAGAATTCAATAGGCCAGTGCTTATGGCACATTATTAGTATTTAAGGTAAACATGGTTTTGGTTCAGCAATTAACTGGCAGTTTGATTATAAAAGTACAGGTGTTTGTGTTGATTTGGGTAATTAGATGTAAATATTATTGGATGCACAATTTAGGGGACATGTTTAATATTAATACATGTGAAAAACCATGACCACATTATTGATTTTGTTTTTATCTAACCCTTCAAACCCCTAATTAATATATCACGGGGGATAAGCAAAACGAGGGCGAAGCCACTGACTGCGACTCGCGTAACTTTACACCGCAGCCCAGCGCCAAAATGGAAGGACATCCGTCAGTGCCTTCTGCTTCTTCCGACAAAATAGAGAAATCCAGGTATTTTAAATGCTATCGTAGTGTAACCGGACGAAACGGGGAGGGGAATGGGACTTTTTGACAGAACCTAATAGATCATATATAACATGCAACACATATGCAACACGACAAGTGATGTAAAAATATAACAATATGTACAAGGTTTATTTATTTAAAATCAACATGGAGAACAGTATGATCAAAAAAGTAATATTGCACTGAGAGAAAGAACAATGGTATTTATGATGCTTTTAATTTAATCTATTACTCTAGATATGCAAATGTCTTTCAAAATAATACTACAGAAATGTCTATTTAAAATGTCTATAAAAGATAATAAAAGCTATGCGAGACGATAAGAGGCAACCGGTTGTGGGACTGGCCCTTGAAGTCGTCGTGGACTTGATCACGATGATAGGGGACTTGCGTAGAGTGCAGGCTCTCGACTTTCGGAGACTGGCTGCTCTTGGCTGACTGTGTGGTCTCAACTCCCGTGGTAACGCTATTCCTTCAGCGAATTCCAGCCGTTACGGCACCCCAATGGACTGCTGTAGATTCACAGCTTACGAATCCTTATCTTGGGTTGCTCATTGCTGCATATTGCTGTTGATGAAGTCTGTAAGCCGAAGTAACGCCCAGTCCAGAAACAGGAATGTTGTTCACCTAGAAAATGTGCATAGCCCTACCTTGTAGTCGTGCCTCCCGATATCGTCTGACGCCCTACAACGCTTGCGATCTAACATTCGATTCAATCGTGAGTTGATATAAAATCAACCAATCAGAATACAGATAAATATTTCCAACTCGCGTTCGAATTGCGTTTTCCGTCGTGGTTTGCTTCTTCGAAGTTACAAAACCTGTTTATTTCCTATTTGTCTACCACACAGGATTCATATGTAAAGTGTTGCTCCCTTTTTGTGTTTCAGTGGAATAGACTTTAAAATGTCGTACTACCGCAACTGCAAAAGCTTTATGTATTAATAATTTCGTTAAGCAGACCGTTACATAGCTCCCCCTCTTATAAAATGACGTCCTCGTCATTAACATTTAATATATTCCTCTATTCTATTTAGTTAAATATGTGACTGGTACATTTCATTTTCATATTTTCAAAAGTTTCACGTCATTTTATCTTACTGACAAGTTCTCTCTGTTGAAAGTTCACGCAAGTCTTCAAAATAAAACTCAAATCCACTTCATAGAAACTTCATATGGTCAACAATTAAGGTCTCGGCTTTAAAATGTAAATTACTAGATAACTCTCAGTTAGGATTTTAGACATATACATCAATCATCAAAAATATCAATCAATTATATCTATCTACAATGCAGATTTCAATCATTTTTAACAAAAATTCTCAGATATGATGCTTTCACCCCCTCCTTTCTTTAGTTAACGTCCTCGTTAAGACAAAATTAATTCTAGGCGATGACTATTTAGCCATAACAAATCACATATCTCCTCAAAATTATATATATCCAGTGCTATTTACATTTTCCGCTAATGATAATACTGTATTCCTCCATAGGTTTTACTATTTACAGCTACCAAATACATTTTGATTATCACACTATTTCGTTATATGGGTTGGAATTTCTGTATTCCTCTTCAACAAAACATGTGCAGCTATCAAACAAAACAATAGATGTATATGCATCATCTTATTCAATACAAACTGAATCATCCATATCTGGATCGAAATGACAATAGTTTCCAAAAATATTACTCTCTTCATACATCCGAAGCTAGTACTCTTATTCCAAATGATTATTCTCAACTATTTCAACTCTATGAAAGTTGTATCACCTGGATTACCATAACCATAATCAGCGAAACTTGATCTAGCAGCTACCAAACATCGAGATCCAACTGTATTTCCAAACTTTCAGGCACAATTCCTAATATCGTATCACACCTCCCCATAGCACAAATGTACGTGCACATCCACTAAGCAAATACAATACAGAATGCATGAGCAATTGATACTCAAAATGATCAGTTTTGGTTCATGACGCCGACAACATAATCATATCTAAACTATCTTCAGTTGACGAAATCGTCTTAAAAATGGACAGCATATTTCTTACATGATTAACATTCATACATCACATTTAATCTTCGTCAGTCGTTTCATGGGTTACGAGCCCACTCACAGTCACACAAATCAGAAGTAAAATACATGTTGTAATTTCTTAAACGAATCCAGGACGCCTGAAGATTCATTTTCTTGAACAACAGTTCCAACAATATATCCACTATTGTAACTACCAGCCAAATAATCACTTCATAGGCTCCGGATCACCAAGCACTTCCTTTCAACATTTTCCAAATAATCATTAACGGCATTGCAAAAGAGACTTCGGCATACATTATTTCAAGCTATGCAATTCACTTTAAGGCAAGTAGTTACTTGCATGAACGCATATAGTACGGCAAGAACTGTATTTGCTGACTCTTAAGCATTACATGACGCGCTTTGGAAAACATCTAAAGTTGGCTTATACAACTGATTAATATTGCTTCTCTTAATTTGACACACCACCTTATATATACATCTTCTCTTTGTACTACTTTTCACATAGCATTTGAGATTATTTGAGTCATTACACCAATCATTTCTTGTTTCTTGACTTTTGTTTTCTATCAGAAACCTATACAAGTATTTACAATCATGATGGAAGCACATACTTTTGAATCTCAATATATAATATTCACTTCATATCACCTTTAACTGTAAATAAATCCTCTGAGGGTTCCATCGTCAACGCATCATATTTATACAATTATTTACAACAATATATATTCTAAACATCCTTAATCTTCTATAAGTGTCATTATCATAAGTCAACAATCATTATGCTCGGAAAAGTACCCTGATTATTTTACATCTGGAATCACATGATTCCTAATGTATTCTTTTGCAGCTTCATTGAGGTGCGAAAATGGTTCAAATGTGTTGTGACTGGAATCCCAGCCTTTCCACTTACACAGAAATTCTGTTTTGCCGTTTCTTTTCCTCTGTCCGAGAATCTTCTCAACCTCATAAAATTCCTCTGACTCTCTCTGATCATCTTCATTCTGGTCTACATCTGCTTCTCCATCCTCAATTTCTTCCTCCATCATATCATTGACTGGCTGTTCCTGCTGTTTACTAGTTGCCCCTTTATTTTCTAATGGCTTTGCAGTATCAGTGATCTGCGCGGGATCATTTTCATTTTCAACTGGGATAATCTCTTTCTTTTTATACCACGTGGGTTTATCCTCGCCATTGTATGGTTTCAGTCTATCTATGTGTACTACTGTTTCCTTGCTCCTTGGTGATCTTCTGATTCTAAACGTGATGTCACTTATACGTTTTGTGATTATATATGGCCCTTGGAAAGGTCTTTGTAACTTAGGGGAGATCCCTGGCTTCCTTACTGGGCAATGTAACCACACTGCGTCACCTTCATGCATTGTTGTGGGGCGCGCTTTTAGGTCATAGTACTTTTTCTGCCTAATGCTATTTTTATTCAAATTTTCTCTTGCAAACGCATGTGAGATTTCTATCCTCTCTTTCATTGCTGCAACATATTCTGTCTCATCTGTGTTATTTTCTCCTGGTGGAAGTCCAAACACCATATCAACTGGTAGATTCAACTGTCTGCCTAGCATCATTTCACATGGTGTGAATTGCGATGTTTCATGTACTGATGTACGATATGCCAACATGAGATAAGGTAGGTATTCATCCCAATCACGTTGATGCTTCTCAACAAACATGCTTAACATACTTTCCAGCGTGCGGTTGAAGCGTTCAACCATTCCATCAGAGCATGGTCTTAATGGTGTAGTTCTTGTTTTATTGATACCAAAAGCTTTGCACACTTCTTGAAACACTTTCGACTCATAATTTCTACCTTGGTCGCTATGCATGGCCATTGGGCAACCCCATCTACATATAAATTCCTTACTGACTATATCAGATATTGTTCCAGTCTCTTGATTAGGGATTGCATAGGCTTCCGTCCATTTTGTAAAATAATCTGCCACTATTAGTATGTATTTGTTACCTCTTTCTGATGTGGGCAGTGGACCAAGAATATCCGTTGCTATTCTCTCCATGGGCGCTCCAACTTGAAACAGCTTCATTTCTGCTCTCTTTTTCTTAAAATTGGGTTTTCGTGATGCACATTGATCACAACGGTTACACCAATTTCTTGCATCACTGCGCAGACTATGCCAGTAGAACCTTTCTCTCACCTTTTCGACTGTTTTCATAATTCCCAAATGACCTCCTGTAGGCATGCTATGCAATTGAAATAAAACATCTCTATGCAATTGCTTGGGAAGGACTAATTGCCAAGTAATTTTACGTCCATCATAAGATTCCCATTTTCTATACAGGACACCACCTTTCACTTCCAATCTATCCCATTGTGTCATTAGATGTTTTGTGGCTGGACTTGTTTTGGTGATTTCATTCCAGGGAGGTTTCTTCTGTTTTTCAAATGCTTTCATGACAAAACCAATGTCCTTGTCAATAAGTTGCATATTACGAAGCTCTTCTGGACTCCATCCTTCCAGTGCTGTCTTTTCTTGTGGATCTGAAGAATGTTCGTGTATGGCATTTATGCGACCATCATTCATTCCACACTGTGGACATACCATTCTTGATAATCCATCAGCATTGTTATGTGACTTTCCCGCACGGTGTTGAATTTCCATGTCATATGAGCTCAGCATCTCTAACCATCTGGCTATTTGTCCATCTGGCTCTTTGAACTTGAACAGCCATTTGAGAGCTTTGTGATCAGTCCGTATGATGAACTTCCTGCCATATAAATACGGTCTGAATTTCTTTACAAATACAACAACTGCTAACAATTCTTTTCTTGTCACGCAATATCTACGTTCAGATTTATTCAATGTTCGACTAGCATATGTTACTGGTTTTTCTACCCCATCTTTTACAATTGATAGAACACCACCTATCCCAAAGTCAGATGCATCTGTATCTAATACAAATTTACTATCAGCTTCTGGATAGGCCAATATGGGAGCTGATGATATTGCTGTCTTTAGAGTCTGGAAAGCTGTTTCACATTCTTTTGTCCAAACAAATTTCTGTGTCTTCTCACATAGTTGATTCAGGGGTCTTGCAATTGTTGAATAGTTCTTAATGAACTTCCTGTAATACCCCACAAATCCATTGAATGCCCGTACTTCTTTCTGGCAACGTGGAGTTTTCCAATTCACAATTCTTTCAACCTTCACTGGGTCAGTTTCAATGCCATCCGTGGATACTTTATGTCCTAGGAAGATCAGATCTTTCTGGAATAATGAACATTTCTTAGGCTTCAACTTCATTCCAGATTTCCGGATTCTCTCAAACACTTCCTGCAAATTAGTCAAGGTATTCTCAAAAGAAGTTCCCCATGTAAGGACGTCGTCGATGTACAATAGAGACGTTTTCCACTGCAATCCACGGAGTACTGTTTCCATTAATCTTTGGAAAGTGCTTGGGGCATTTGTCAGTCCGAATGGTAAGACATTAAACGAGAATAATCCATCTTTGACAACAAAACTAGTTTTGTCTTTATCAGCCTCGTGCATCTTGACCTGCCAATATCCGCTGGCTAAATCCATTGAACAAAACCACTGTGCTCCAGCTAAGCTGTCAAGACACGTGTCTAATCGAGGTATTGGATATGCATCTTTCCTCGTAACTTCGTTGAGTTTTCTATAGTCTATGCAAAAGCGTGTGGTTCCATCCTTTTTCTTAACCAATACCACTGGTGATGACCAAGGGCTATTTGATGGTTCTATAATCCCATTCTTTAACATCTTCTCCACTTCCTCTGTCACTACTTTCTGCTGTGCTAATGCTTGTCTTCTTGGAGGTTGTCTTATCGGTGCATGGTTCCCCGTATCTATAGTGTGCTCTACAATTGATGTTTTCCCTAAGTCATCTGATGATTTTGCGAAGATGTCTTTGTATCTAATTAATAAATCTCCGATCAACTGTGATTGCTCAGTATTAAGATGCTTGCTGCTTCTTTCGTGTAAATCTTTTAGATAGTCTGGAATTTTCTGCGATGGCTTACTATCTGAAGAGGATACTGCATTTATCCTGTTTCCATACTGATCAAGAACATGGTCGATCTTGTCAATTAACTCTACCTCGGCTGCTCTTGTATTCTTGTATAACACAATAGGTTGATCTGTTGGATTCAATACTCTCAATGGTATCACCTGTTCCTTTTTATCTTTTAAGTCGACCAACGACCTGCCAATCATTACATCATGCTTGTCATTAAATGTTTGTGATGGTTCAACAACACCTAGCTGCCTCTTGCCTACATTGTAAGGACCACTTATTCTATTAATCCGACCTTTTACAATCAATTCGCTCATTGGTGGTACTTTCACTGTGCTGTTAACAAGTACTTTTATGACGGGTCGTGAATCTCGTGTCCAACAATCTACGTAATTTTCTCCAATACGCATGCGTCCATTTCCCATGTCTAACATACACTTGTGCTGGACTATAAAATCCATTCCCAAAATGGCGTCTACACTTATGTGTGCTATCCATATTTTGTGTTGAAAAACACCATCTCCAATACCAAGGCTAATATTGCTATATCCAACAAGTGGTAACTGGCTGCCATCTGCATTTTTGAATCCATTATAAGGTGGCACAATTATGTCTTTCTCCTTTCCAATTTCCATGAATTTTTCCATAGAGATGATTGAGATGCATGATCCGCTGTCAATTAAGAAACTAACTGTCCCCGTCTCTAGTTTTGCTTTTACAAATAAACCATCTTCAAGAATGCTGTTTATGATATCTCGGTCTTTGTATTTTTCTACTTGTTTCATCATCTTGTTTATTTCTGGTGTAAATTCAGTATTCACATTTCGTTCTGTCCGAGAGCTATTCACTTTCCCATTGTCATTGGAATGGTCTTGATTTCGCCAATCTTGCTCCAATCCTGGTGTTCTGTCCACATTACCTTTTCCAGATTCACTGTCCCTATAATAGTTTCTGTTACCACCAAACTTTTCAAATTTCCTCCTCCTTTTTCTCAGTTTGTGATTATATGTATATCTTGAGAATTCTCTATTGGGAGGTCTTCTTTCGCTTGTGTTTTCATTCAAATCAGCTGTACAAAATTCTTTAACATGCCTCTCATTGTGACATCTCGTACAGTATAAAACATCAGGACACATATTCGATGTGTGATTTCCCTGGCAATTAAAACATATGACACCTTTTAAATCATTTACAATCTCGCCTTCATCAGTACCACTATTCAGTGATCTGATTTCTATTAATTCTCTATTCAAATTATCGATTGCTTGCTGCTGCTCTTTAACTAATTGTAGTATATTCTCTACATAATCCTGTTCTTTTTCTATCGTTAGAATCATATTTTGTTTTTCCACTTCATTCTGTTTTGAGGGCCCAGCATTCATTTCATCTACAATATCGTAGGATTCCCATTCCAAGCCAGCTAATATAGCTTCATCCAGGGTCTTTGCTTTCGAGAGCCGTATATACGTTTTTATATCTGGTTGTTTTGAAATTGCAACCATAAAATGGTCAAAGGCAATCTCTTCTCTCAAACAATAATCGAATCCTGGATATGCCAAAGCTGTCTGCCTACGCAAATATTGCCCCAATTCAGTCAAAGATTCGGACTTCCCTCTTGTTTTATTCTTTAAATTACATTTGTTGATCTCCCTTTGCTCTGGGGAAAATCGTGTTTTCAGACTCTGTGTCAATATTGCATAATCTGATCTGCTTTCAATCGGTATATCTGTCCAAACTTCTCTGGCAGCACCTATCAAATGAATTGCTAAAATTTTAGCTTTTTGGACCGTGTTCCATCCATTTATCTCGGCACATATCTCAAAATGCGACTCATAATCCCGCCATGAAATTTCGCCATTATATGTATCAGGCTTAGCCTTGTATGTACACCTCTTGTAGTTCTCCATTTCATTTGAAGAATCAAAATTTCTCATAGATGACGCTTTTCCATATGTCTGTTCATCCTTCGCATTGTTCATTTGCCGTTTCTCATGGTTTTCAAAATTATCAGGCTGTGTATTTCTAGGCTCCATTGCTAAATTACACCTTTAAAATTGTCTTCCTAACGCAAAATTCACTGCTTGCACAATGTTGTTGTTTTTACAAAAATATATGACATACAATCCACCTCGTACTTTGTTACCATCTAATCATTACACGGAAATTCAAAGTAACAAAATCGAAACGCCCTTTGCACTATATACACATTGTATGCCGATGTCCTATTTATGACATGGCCGCAAAATATTCACGACGATAGAGTAGTATGAATGCATTCACATAAGAGGCTTTCTTACGAGGACATTTATTTTCCAAACAAATAGATGGTCAAATATATTCGAGCAGTACTAGGTCTTGATCAATTAACACAATGTGGGGGCAAGACACACTATCTTGTTACTCTTACATTAAAATTATATGTTGTCTTAGCTGAATTACGTTCTTTGACGTTATACAGGTAATCTGTTTTTCATATATTGTTGGTCATCAATGGTTTAGCACAAACACATTAAAAACATCAATGCAGCATTTTCAAATGGCATTTGGTTGATGCATTCTGCCATTCATTGTTAGATATTCGATGATCGGTTGAAGTAAATTCAATTCAAGTTACTGTGACAGGTGCAGAATGGAGTGATATGTATATAAAAACTTTAGAGCTTGCAATCCCATATGAATTAATATTTCATCAGGTTGGAGAGATCCTGATGTGCAAGTGTGTATATTGTGCATGTGTAGGACAGCAAAGAAAACAAGAACTTTGGGTCGAAGATTTCCTCAGAATAATCAAAACACAACAGGTTCACAGGAAAATACTTTATTTGGGGGTGGGGGGCATATATTCTCTCAGGATTTGTAGGATAACAAGTTTGCAGCAGCAAGATTATTTATTTATTTACAGCAATTGTATTGTTCAATGACTACATCTGCCTTTGCAGATATCACCTGGTAGTCGATTTTGTAGAGTTCACCTTGTAGATTTCACCGAAGTGATTGCCCTTTGGCAATCGACACTGCCATACACCACTGTTTGAAGTGACTGCCCTTTGGCAATCTATACTGCTATACACCTATGTTTGAAGTGATTGCCCTTTGGCAACGTATACTGCTACTGTATGCACCAATGAACTTTTTGACTGCCCTTTGGCAATGGCGGAGGATGTGACTTCTGTTTGTTGCTGTATTGTTTGTCTTGTATGCTACGCAATCTGTATCTGTCAGCAACAACTGAACCTAAATGTTATGATATCAAATCACAGCAACCTGAAACGTTGTCCATTTTAAAATAATAAACACACACATTGCTATGTCACAAATATATTGCAACTGCCCATCAACTGGGCTGCCAACTGCAACGAACTGCATCGGCTTGAACTGCACCAGCTTCTAAAATTAAGTCAGTTTTATACAATATTCACTCGCAAAATGTTAGCACATTGATTTACTATAAAAATTTGCGCCGAGTCTGAACTGTGTGTACTCAGAGCTTCGTAGAGTATAAGCTTTAGTTGACTAAGTTGCATTGACCAAGCTACATAGAAGTTTCTCAAGATATTTCAATGCATTTACGTTTCATACCAGTTAACGAATATGAAATATTTAGCAGGTTTTCAATCAATTTATCGCAATATCAAATCATTTCCTAACGTAGTTGCTTGGAGTTTCAACTGCAGACTACACAGGCCTATACCATTCGAGGTCACCAAGGTTACTGCTTGAGACGCCGAAGGTCACTGCTTGAGATGTGGAAGGTCACTGCTTGACATATCGAAGGTCACTGCTTGACATATCGAAGGTCACTGCTTGACATATCGAAGGTAACTGCTTGAAGTTATCGAGGTCACTGCTCCAAGTGCTCGAGGTCACTGCTCCAAGTGCTCAAGGTCACTGCTTGAAGTATCCCATGTGAACATCAGCAATACAACCTACAACTGGTTACATATACAATAACCTAAAACTGTTGAGAATATAGAATAGTTACTAATGTCCTTACTGGGCTTGTAAATCTAAAACTGTGGCGAGTTATACAATTAGTCGCATCAATTTTCAATAGCTACTGGTGACAATACACGATCATATAAAATACTGGTAAAATATCTTCACATAAATAACAATTCGACAGTTCAGCAAATGTATAAACTGTTCATTTCAACACATTTAAAATTCCATTGCATTACCATACTCAGCATCAGCAAGGGTACACGAACTGCACTGCCTCACTACAGCGTCGTTACACTGCACTGCTAATGGCTCTTTGTAGAGATGCACTTAATACTGCACGTCTCTGCTGGACTGCACTAGCTCGATGGAACAGCTCTCCGAAGTACGCTGAAGCATGAATCAACGTTGCTGCACTGCATTGGAGTGTCGAATACACTGCTACTTGCTGAATTCCTAGATGATAGCTGAAACCACTGGACCGCGTTGACTCGAAATTACATGCAGCATTGCATAAAATCTACTGGATTTCTTAGGGTCGTGTTGCCGTACTGCTGTATGTTGCTTTACTGGGTTACGCCTTTTGCGATAAGACCTGCAAATCCCTGGCCTACAATTAAGCTACGCATGCATCCATGCATACATGATAGAGTACGATTTACGCTAGTTTGATATACACTAGAATTTACAGTACTTTTACACTAACTTTAAGATTTACAAAAAGTTAACAGTGTTTTACAAATTTTACATATTTGAACTACAATGTACCTGGTTACTGGTTACCGTACATGCGTGATACTGGCGCTGGGTGACGTCACGATCAAGCACAAAGGAAATGCTATCTGGAGACGATCTCAACTTCAGCTATAACTTGCACAATCTTGAATTCCAAGCTTGCAGCAACTTGGATGGGCAATCAGGTCACTTGCAGGAAACTGTGGATGGATATCCCGTAGCTTCACTATGCGTACGAAAATGCGTATGGCTGGACAGTTTACCTCGTGTTGCGTAGATTTCCGGGCCGGAATCTCTGGTTTCTGCTTGCCACCAAATGTAACCGGACGAAACGGGGAGGGGAATGGGACTTTTTGACAGAACCTAATAGATCATATATAACATGCAACACATATGCAACACGACAAGTGATGTAAAAATATAACAATATGTACAAGGTTTATTTATTTAAAATCAACATGGAGAACAGTATGATCAAAAAAGTAATATTGCACTGAGAGAAAGAACAATGGTATTTATGATGCTTTTAATTTAATCTATTACTCTAGATATGCAAATGTCTTTCAAAATAATACTACAGAAATGTCTATTTAAAATGTCTATAAAAGATAATAAAAGCTATGCGAGACGATAAGAGGCAACCGGTTGTGGGACTGGCCCTTGAAGTCGTCGTGGACTTGATCACGATGATAGGGGACTTGCGTAGAGTGCAGGCTCTCGACTTTCGGAGACTGGCTGCTCTTGGCTGACTGTGTGGTCTCAACTCCCGTGGTAACGCTATTCCTTCAGCGAATTCCAGCCGTTACGGCACCCCAATGGACTGCTGTAGATTCACAGCTTACGAATCCTTATCTTGGGTTGCTCATTGCTGCATATTGCTGTTGATGAAGTCTGTAAGCCGAAGTAACGCCCAGTCCAGAAACAGGAATGTTGTTCACCTAGAAAATGTGCATAGCCCTACCTTGTAGTCGTGCCTCCCGATATCGTCTGACGCCCTACAACGCTTGCGATCTAACATTCGATTCAATCGTGAGTTGATATAAAATCAACCAATCAGAATACAGATAAATATTTCCAACTCGCGTTCGAATTGCGTTTTCCGTCGTGGTTTGCTTCTTCGAAGTTACAAAACCTGTTTATTTCCTATTTGTCTACCACACAGGATTCATATGTAAAGTGTTGCTCCCTTTTTGTGTTTCAGTGGAATAGACTTTAAAATGTCGTACTACCGCAACTGCAAAAGCTTTATGTATTAATAATTTCGTTAAGCAGACCGTTACAGTAGTGTCTAATCGGTGACCAAAATATTACTCTGTATCCACTGTTGGTCTGTAGATAAGAAAATAAGCAGTTGTCCAGATCAAGCTAAAACAGTAGCAAAGTTCTGATTTTACCTGTTAAATATGTGCATATTATTTAATTTACTATACATTTGAAAGGAGTTTTAACACGTTTCTGATATCTAAAGGTTAGTTGAGGCTCCGAGTATAATTCGTGAAAATGATTTGATAATAGAATGTGTTCGTGAGGAGAAAATTAGATTCAAACTGCGCATTCATAGTGGACGCAGTCCAGTAAACAAAGCTATTTCAACAACGCAACACAGCCTCCATTGATATTCTAAGCAACGCAGTCCAACCGCGAACACGAAATAAATAAGATAGTGTAAACTATATTCCTACGCTATTATTGTTTCAGGAAAAGAACGTCAGCATCCAGATTATCATTCAAAGTTACGTTGATTAACATATATTTTTTACCTGAATCAATGTGCCAAATTGCTATATTGTATCGTTTAAGACCTAGAAATATGGCAATTCAATAGCGTATTTTGCAGAACAGTCGAGCGCAAGATGACAACGTAATATGTTTATTACAAACCAATTTGTGGATAGGTTTAAATATATAGATAATTGGATAGTGGTGAGACTTTTTATAAGAAGTAGAAATGCGAAACAATTAACTTTTTGATGATGCAATAAAACCTATTGGGGAAGGGTACATTAACTAGTATTTAAGATATCAGGAAAATATCAAATAATTGGAGAGTTGGTGAGTTAATGTAATTTTGGATGATCTTTCCAACAGTCCATCAATATTGCTAGCTACCATAAATTCATGATTTCAGCTGTATTTGACAGCTTGTATATATTTGCAGAATGGATTGAGAAACGATGTAGGTCTATTAAAATAGCCCTTTATATTCAATTTTGTCCAAAGTTGCTCCATTTCGGCCACACCTGTACACACATTGTGCTATCTACCTTTGGCTGTGATTGCGTTCAGCTTCAGATATAAAGCAACACTGAGTCGCGGACTGCGTTGGGCAGATGGATGGACTGCGACTATTATAAATTCCAATGTTCTATGTAATTGTACGTTTTCCGCTTACCAAATATCACACGAAGATGTAATTGTAACAACAGAACATGAATAATTATATTAATTCGATGTCATTTCTGATTCCTTTGTTTAAATCGGTATATAAGGGACAAATATTGACAAAATTACATTTTTTGTGGCAGATTTCGAATTCATTTGTGTTCATGCTAAACTATTGGACAGCCGAGCACCAAGAATGCCATTGCAGTTGGAGTATGAATATGTTGATCACCGACTGGAACATACTAGCTATTCTGTAGAATATCCAAACCAATAATCTACCCCAAATCCTAACATGCCTTCCAAATTAAGTTTGGACTTACCGCCATTGTTCAGCTATAATGCGTTGTAATCTCGTTTTGAATTACGCGAGTCGCAGTCCGTGGCTTCGCCCTCGTTTTGCTTATCCCCCGTGTATATGTAACATATGAAATATGAAATTGTATTCTTACCCCCTCCCTAAATAGCAAAATTTACTACATTTTATTGAACTCTTCATCTTGGCATTTGGTCACCTCCCCTTAATGACATAATACAAGTGCTTTCAATGGATAACCATGATTATGTGGTCTGGTACCTTTTTACATTAATTGGTTCCATTGTAATATATTTAAACAACTTTTTAATAATTGCTTGGTATGGTTAGAATTGTATTGCCTGGTTATTTGGGAATATTATTGCCTAGTAATATTGGGGTATTGTTGTTGCCTGGTAATTTGGGAATATTATTGCCTAGTAATATTGGGGTATTGTTGTTGCCGGGTAATGTTGGGATATGGTTGACTTGTTTTGTTACTGTTTGGTACATTGGTCTCTACAGGATTAAAGCAAGTGGGCACAGCACCCACCTGAGATTTTGAAAACAGCTTTGCACCTACCTGAAAATCCATTTGCACCCAGTTGGAAATGAGAAAAATCATGAAAAATTGGCATATTTTGACCAATTTTGGTCTGAATTGTGAAAATGAGAATTTTGCACCCATCTTGGGGATATCACTGTTATCTGTCTAACTTCTAAAAACTGGGTTTTCATGTGATAGTTTCATACTGTTAGAACATCTCAATAACACATGGTGCATATTAACATGGATAATGGCGATAACTCAATACTCTTTGAAGTTTCTCTCAGGAATCATGGAAAACCATATTGATATTGTCAGGGTATTTTAAGTCATTATTAAAAAGGCTAAGTAGAAAAGTCAGATTGAACCTCTGAATTAAAGTGAAAAATGCTGAAAATATTAAAAGATTTTGTTGTGTTTAAAATCATTCCAATTAATCAAGAGACTCATCTTGATAGGAGGTAAAAAGTTTTGAATGAAAAACAGGCTAGTCTCTACTGAAGAAGTCTTACCATTGGCTTTTCGGAAGGACCTTTTTTCAAATTAGCCATTTGATATATTCCGCATAATTATAACGTAATAGACCAGCCCAGTTTATTTAATTTATATACATATACATGTTCTGTACATGCATCTTCATTTTGAAGCTATTTATTGCCTATTGTTATATCAGTTTATGGAAAATATTATATTTTATTATCCCAACGAACGAAGTTCGTTAGGGATATAGTGAAGCCCTCCGTCCGTCTGTCCGTCAGTCAGTCAGTCAGTCAGTCAGTCAGTCCGTCCGTCTGTCCGGAAGATAACTCAAATACTAGTTGAAAGATTTTCTTCATATTTAGTGGAAAGATGTATATTGGTGAATAGTTTTACGCAAAAAAAAATTTTTTCAAGATGGCCGCCGCTTTAAAACTGACGGGACTTTTTCGCAAAAATCATAAATTTTTTCATTCTAAACCAAAGTAATTAATATTATTGTTTGAAATTTCGGTAGTGTATTCACAACATTTATCTATTTCACATATATTCCGTGTTTTTCATCCTGACCCCCAGGGGCCATGTATGGGGGGACAGGAAAACAGAAATTTTCGCTAATTTTTAGATCTCTCTGAAGTATAGCTTTATTATACTCAAATGAAAGGCAATTAAGAGTAGATTGCAAATATTGTATCTTTTTTCTGAATCGAGCCTCGTAAAATTCAAAATGGCCGTCTAATGTACGATTTCGCAATAATTTTTCGATCCCTTCAAAGTATGGCTATATTATACTCAAATTGAAGGAATTTTGGAGTAGATCACAATTATGGTATTATTTTTCAGATTTGTACCTCAGAAAATTCAAAATGGCTGCTTTGCAGGAATTCGCAATTCTAAAATCTAATTTCTTCATTTTCAACCAAAGTAATGAGTATAATTGATTGGAATTCGGTAATTGATATTTTGTTCGTTGGGATTTGCTACTCCGTGGAGTTGCCATTATCTAGTTTACAATAATTTATTGAGGTAATAAAACTGTTACAACATTGATAAGGCTGGAAAACAGTCTCGGTTTGGAGAATGAAGTTCATCAGTTTATTTCGACGTTCTCAATGTCGCCAACAATTTTGATTTTTTTTAATTGAAATGTGATCTTTTGAATATTTAAGTTTAGTTATGGTAACATTTTTATTTCTTTCATAAAACAAATATTAGAGATTGGTGTTTTAAATTATTTTGGTTCTTCTTTAATACAGAAGTCCCTCCTGTGTGTGTCCAGGTTCAAAATGTTGCCTATTTTCAAAGTGGCTGCCATTTTAGTTGCGGAAAATTTCAGGTGTCCTGCATTGTAAAAGAATTAACAAATATTTATATCTGCTTTTTGGCTCATTTTTATTGTCTGCCATTTTAGCCATCATTCACTAAACTCTTTCTGAGCAATACCATTTGAGCCCAGTACCCACGGTACTATTTATTTTGATTCAGTCTGTACTAGGCAAAGGGTATTTTATAACTAGACTCTTCGTGCAGGGTACCATTGATGTAAAGGGGAGAGCTATTAATTCATCAAAAATAAATATTTCAACTTGAATACATTTTTTGAGACATGCAATACCCAAGCTTAGAATATTAAATCTAACTTGTTCGAAAAGGTTTATCCATTTAAAATTATACATTGAGTATGCAGTATATAATAGAACAGTTTTTTGAATAGTTTATTTATTATAATCATGTATGTGTAATACAATATTTAGTATACATTAATTGGTAACCATGCTATGAATATATATTTTTAAACATGCATTATGAAGTAGTTTCTACAAAACTATGTTGAGCTAATTTCAGTCATTACAAAAAACTGTGTACTAATGTTAGGCTCATTTCTTTCATTTGATGAAATATTTTTTAAATATATCAGACCTAGAAGTCACATTTTCAAAGAAAAGAAAAATTTCGATTTGATAAATAAGTTTTAAAACCAAATTTCTAGATGTAATTAAATTGTTGATACCAAAAATGTAACCACTTTGATTATATATATAGTGTAATGTGTTTTATGACAAAAATCAAGATCATTTCTACTTGGGTTTAGTCATTTCTAGACACCAAGTAGTGAAAATGTTTTTTCCTCATTTTTATCCATTTTCCATTTTTGTTTGAAAGAGATCAACTGTTTGATCAAAGAATCTTTGTTCATAGTCAGGGAATAGTTGGGATATTTCAGTTTGTGTCAACCCTAAAATATATAAAAAACATTTTTGCATTTTTTATTTCAGGTTTGAAGTTCCGGAGTACAGTTGGCATTACAAGCTTACAATTGACAGTATAGAATGTATAGCACATAATTCCAGTGTTCCCATAGATGACTGTAACCTATCTATTACCAGTAAAGGGAAGTCACTCCCTTCATTTAAACACAATGAGAAAGATCATGAACAGAGCTCTGTCATAGCTTGTAATGCAACAAGTCAGCCATGTCATCTAAATGTGAAATCCCCTGCAGCTGGCCACACACATTATTTGAAGATTAAGAATAATAACAAAGGAACTCTTATCCTCTCTATTCAAATACATATATCAAGTAAGCAATCACTGGTATTGTACAAATATATATTCAGCTTCAGTTGTACATATTATGTACTTAACCTTTTTCTGTCAAGTATTGGTAGTATACATGAACATATATTAAATCATTGTATATTTTCTATAAACGACAAATATATGATCTCCAATTTGCCTTCAATTTCAGTCTTTTATTAAAGAAAACATTAACTGTCATAAATTGTGCCATAAATCATACAGACTCATTCTTTATTGTTCCATAAATTTGTGATGATTTCAGGTTGCAGTAAGTCACCAAAACCTTCAGCCATCATCAATAATACATCAATACCAGACATCCCTATCACTGACCCTACCCACACTATCATCTACAACATCACAGATGGCAATGTCACAAGTGCAGTGAACAGTGTAGTACAGGTTTCAACAGTTGACTCCCCAATCAGCAGTCCCCAGCTATTTTATGTACAGCAAAATGATCTAGTCAACAGAATTGATTCCATTGGCGAATCAAATCATAATGAAATCCACATGGTGCGTGAGAAACGCCAAGTGCATAAAACAAAGAGTCATCATTCGTCACATGTTTGCTCTGCATTGAGTAAATTGGGACAACTTGAGTACTCCTCGAGAAACTTTTATTCTAAATATTTCCCACATTACGAGGGTATCCCTATGCTTGCTACTGTGGGTATACGTGAAAATGAGGCTCTTGTGATGTCTTTTGAGACGCGGGATCTGCTAGATACTGGTGGAACCATACATCTAGAGTTCAGCTTTGAAATGACCAAATTGGTAAGTATTAATATGTAACCTACAGTATTTTGAATTAATGTGCCATAAGTTCAAGCTAATTTTATTCAGCAAGGTGAAGGAATAAACTGTGGGCAACGTTTTGAAATATATATGTGAAGCATTTTGCTTACAGCTCATAGTTTTGACCTTATTTGATAATAAAAATGCTGTGATATTTTGGTTTATTTGATAATGTCATTTTGAAAACAGAGTACTGGGTGCACATTAATTCATAGTAATAGGGGATGATGTCCAATTATCAAAGGTCATCGAAAAACAAATTTAATTTCATTATGGTTTGACCCCACTCCCCTACGAAATTTTAAAATGCTGATTTGTCTTTAACTTAAAAGGAGGAGGGAAATTAGCGCAACAGATTTTGGACAGTCATATGTTGGATTTTGGCCATTTTCTGAGGATTTAAACAATTGCATATGTTAGGCCAATGCATTACCTCCAGGAAAATCAATTTTAGAGATGATAAAATAATTTCGACTTTGAGACAGGGTAGATGCAAACAATCTACCCACATGTTTTTTCTGAAATGTTTTCCTAATTTTCGACCCCTTCCATCCCTGCTTTTTTAATTTTTCTTGCATCAATATGTTGCGTTTTGACACATAGTTAACCACTTTAAAGGAATAAGTGATTCCTTCAGCTGAAAGCAATGATTTTTCCCTATGGGAATATAACATGGGAAATATTGTTTTCTACTTTATCTAAAAGGAATCATTTATTCCTTTTAAGGGAATAACTGTGTGTCAAAACGCAAAATATTGATGCAAGAAAAATTAAAAAAGCAGGGATGGAAGGAGTTGAAAATCAGGAAAACATTTCAGAAAAAACATGTGGGTGGGTTGTTTGCATCTACCCTGTCTCAAAGTCGAAATTATTTTATCATCTCTAGAAGTGATTTTCCTGGAGGTAATGCATTCGCCTAACATATGCACCTGTTTAAATCCCCAGGAAATGGCCAAAATCAAACACATGACTGTCCAAAATCTGTTGCGCTAATTTCCCTCCTCCTTTCAAAAATCTACACTAATCCCTCCCCTAACGAAACTAACTCCTTTATTCCACAACTGTTGAGAATTGGACACCATCCCTAACATACATATAAATGTATTTTGTGTGCGTTGAGAGCCATCTTTCATATATTCTGCTTGTACTTCCAGAATAAGTCAGCCTCCAAGCAAGACATCGTTGTGACAATCTGTTTCCGTAAAGACCATGTCCCAGTGGGAGCCAGGGGTATAGAATGTGAACAAGAACAGCAGATGTCCATTAACACATATAACTTTAAAGAGAGAGGCATTGTCAAGTATGTACCCTATCCTGAACCAGGGCTCTGGTACATCAGTCTGCAGGCCACATGCTATAAAATGCTTGGTAATCATACAAAAAGGTAAGATTCATATTATTCAGCTGGTTTTGTAACTCTTAATAGCTCCTTATAGTGTTATATGCAAAGTTGAGAGTCAATGACATCACTTCCTGAGTGAAATATTAAAAGATGGCAGCCTACTGGAATTCGGCACTACATTTTCAAGTGATCAATATTGACCATATCAAAACATTTTTCCCTGTTTTGCTAAATATGGAAAGTATATATATGGTTATAGCTACCATATTAGGAGAGAAATGGTCTGGCCAGGAATATTCCTTTAAATAACCCTCATGTAATAATCTATATGAACGAAATCACAAATCAATATATTATATTTCAATGTCACTGTGCTCATTTCTTCAGAAATTATTGAAATAAACATAAAATATTAGATAAGGTGAAATTTGATTTTCTTTTTAAATCTCGAATACCTTGTTCTCTGTAATTAGCGCCTTAAGTGCTTAGAAAATTCAAAATATCACTTTCATACCATTCTAATTAGTGCCAATATATGAAAGAAGTCAAAAATCCCCAGGAATTTCATGAATGGTAATTTTGTTTGCCAAGAATGCCTTATTTGCAACATCAAAACGAAGTAACAGTATATTTTTACAATAATGATATGTATTGTTTTTTGGAGAGATTAGGGTTAAGATCGTTAAAATAAAGCAAGAATCCAACTAGACAATATTGACAGTGGCTGAAGAAATCCCCCGTAGAGCCTCTCGAATTGAAGGAATTGTTTTCCTCAATTATATTCAATATTTCCACTAGAGGCTGTTGGATATCAATCTTAAGTTATACCTTATCTTTTGAATTTAATCATAGATCTTTTTTTTCGTCCAAAAGCTGTGTAAAAGTCGTGAGAATAAAGAGAAAGAAATTAGAAAGTTCACGACCTTTATGTATGCAGAAAACCTGCATAAAAGCTTTCTTGGTTAAATGTCACATAAGAATTGCATAGAACACATACAACATAATATAAATATTGTACCTTCTTTTTAGTCCCAAAGAGGCCGATCGTGAGCCATGTCTACATCCAGCAACGGCTGTTAACTTTGTAATTGCTGTTCAACCCTGTTTGGATGGATCATGTGGAGAGAATGGAGAGTGCCATGAATACTTCAGTGGACTGTATCACTTCTCAGCATGTGAATGTAGTGGAGGTATGATTCAATCAGTACATGTTCATGTTACATGTATCATATGTATTTGGCTATGTAGAACTTTTGCTCCCAGAGATTGTGAAGTATTTGTGAAGAACTTTTGTTTGCACTCATGACTAAGTTTTGACAAGCATTAATTTTTGACTCACATTAGGAAGATGATCTTTCTTACGCTGCACTCACTTGTGGCAGATATGGTTCATAATTTTGGATAAAATGTATATCCATCCATCAAAAATCTTTCTTACCTGAAAAAATGAACACAATTGGTTGTGTTTTTTGTATAATTGGTTGTATTTTCCAAGATATAGCAATTTCTTTTGGTTGCGTTTTTAACACCATGTGCAAGTTTTTTCCTGGCCAGGTTTTCGTATTCATTTTTCAATTGATTATTTCAAGGCAAGAATTTACAAATGTATTTTCGAGTACAATAAAGTTTTCCAAATAGATCAGCCCAAAACAGTTTTTATGTCACCACCAAAAGTGGTGACATATTGTTATGGTCTCCGTTTTTTTGCGACGGCGGTTGGTGGTTGGCGGTTGGTGGTTGGAGGTTGGCGTCCGGCGTCCGGCGTCTGTAACAATTTCTTACAACTTCCTATAACTTAACAAATACTGTTTACACTGACTTCAATTTTTTTCTAAATCATCTACATGTTCTCAGAAGTTCAAATCTGACTTTAGATTTGACATTTGACCTTCAATGACCTTCTCAAGGTCAAAAAGGTCTTTTTTCAACTTGCTTCACATTGACTAAATTTTTTTTCAAAATCATCTACATGTTCTCAGAAATTCAAATCTGACTTTAGATTTGACTTTAGATTTGACATTTGACCTTCAAATCTGACTTTAGATTTGACATTTGACCTTCAATGACCTTCTCAAGGTCAAAAAAGGTCAAAAAGGTCTGTTTTCAACTTGCTTCAAATTGACTAAATTTTTTTTTCAAAATCATCTACGTGTTCTCAGAAATTCAAATCTGACTTAAGATTTGACTTAAGATTTGACATTTGACCTTCAAAGACCTTCTCAAGGTCAAAAAAGGTCAAAAAGGTCTTTTTTCAACTTGCTTCAAATTGACTAAATTTTTTTTTCAAAATCATCTACATGTTCTCAGAAATTCAAATATGACTTTAGATTTGACATTTGACCTTCAATGACCTTCTCAATGTCAAAAAAGGTCAAAAAGGTATTTTTTCATCTTGCTTCAAATTGACTAAATTTTTTTTTCAAAATCATCTACATGTTCTCAGAAATTCAAATATGACTTTAGATTTGACTTTAGATTTCACATTTGACCTTCAATGACCTTCTCAAGGTCAAAAAAGGTCAAAAAGGTCTTTTTTCAACTTGCTTCAAATTGACTAATTTTTTTTTCAAAATCATCTACATGTTCTCAGAAATTCAAATCTGACTTTAGATTTGACATTTGACCTTTAATGACCTTCTCAAGGTCAAAAAAGTTCAAAAAGGTCTGTTTTCAACTTGCTTCAAATTGACCAAATTTTTTTTTCAAAATCATCTACATCTTTTCAGAAGTTCAAATTTGACTTTACAAGTTCTCAGAAGTTCAAATCTGACTTTAGATTTGACCTTTGACCTTTAATGACCTTCTCAAGGTCAAAAAGGTCTTTTTTCAACTTGCTTCAAATTGACTAAAAAAAATTTTCAAAATCATCTACGTGTTCTCAGAAGTTCAAATCTGACTTTAGATTTGACTTAAGATTTGACATTTGACCTTCAATGACCTAACTAGGTGGTGACATTTTGTCATGTTAATGCCTTGTTAAACACATGCATCCAAATCCATTCCAATAACTACCTTTGTTTCTAGGCTGGCAGGGCTATGCATGTTCTGATGGTTCCAAGGCAGTGTCACCAATTGACCAACTAACAGGGGTGCTTCTACTTACATTAAGCAATCTTATGTTCTTACCTGCCATCATAATAGCTCTCCACAGGCGCTACTGGGTTGCTGCCCTCGTGTACTTTTACACTATGTTCTTCTCAACAGTAGGTTGGATTTTGATTGAATAATATAAGTTGACTGATTGATGGATTTATTGCTTATTTATTTATTTATTCTTCAAGTACATTCACACCCCTTGAGGTCAAGTACATGTGCAAACAAAAAATTATAACAATTATAAAGGAAGGAAAAAGAAGACATTTACATGTAAAAAACTACTAACTATCAGTATTACTATTGATGATGCATTTATTTATATTTACATTGATTGGTGAATTGATTGATTAATGGGTTGATTGATTGATTTATTGCTTATTCAGGCACATCTTTTACCACCTTTTTCATTGAAATTATATTTTCTTTGAAGTTATAAACCATTCAACATTTTACATTAGACCTTCCCATGTGGAGAGGGTAAGGAATTTTACACGCATTATTGTGCCGGGGGGGATTTTGACAGAGAATGTTGTCCGAGGAGTGGGGATTTCAAAAATCATATGAAAGAAGGCACTTGAGACCTTTGGAAAACTCATGATTTGCAAGTCATCGGTATATTCAATGTACTACAGACATGACAGACTCACATATCGAGACAAGATGAAGATACACTTGTCCACATTTAGGGTACATGTTTAAGGGGTGAAGTTGCTCTTCAGGGTTTATATAAATGAATAAAAATGGAGAAGGAGGTAACCTACAAAATAAAAAGCCAAGATTATATACGTTGTAGTAAAAACATCACTGCATAAATGATAATATAGATGAAATAACCAATCCTTTAATATATTAGCTTGAATTCTGCTCAAGAAGGAATTTTTAAGATGGCCACAATATCAATTTTTCATGCTGAATATGATTATCTGTACATGAAAGGTAATAACCCAATCAAGATTATGCATGTTCTAACTAAATGTACATGTTTTGCCCATTACCTGCAGTCTATGTACATGTACAATCTTGTCTATGTGTTTCAGTTCTACCATGCCTGTGACCGTGCTGAAAGTGAATATCACTATTGCATGATGGACTACAATGTGCTGAGTTTCTGTGACTTTTATGGCTCAATCATGTCCTTCTGGATCACATTGATAGCCATGGCAAAGCTGGGGGAGCCTCTGAGGGGTATCATGCATATGTTAGCTGCCCTCTGCCTTGCCCTGGGGGTGGAGTATGACCGACATGGTCTCTGGGTGTTTGTAGCACCAGTTGTCATTGGAATAAGCATAATGCTGGCATCATGGGTAAGGACCAAGGAGATCACTTTTTTAATTCCTATTAAAACATGTTTTTGGCTCACACAGTGAACTTTTGATCGACTAGGCATCCATCCGTCCATCCATCCGTGAACATTGGCCACACAAATTAAAACAGGTAAAACAGTAAGTCATATCCATATTCATTTATTCATGCAGTTTATCCATAGTGCCCATTTGACATGTCATCACAATTTCCCAAATTCGTCAGGTTTCTGAGAAGATTTTCTTTAAATATATCAGAGTGACAGTTAAAGAAGAACTTTAAAATGAATGTTAGTAGTTTCTGTATGTGCAACATATGTCCTCTCTCAAAGCTCTTAGAATTACAGTTTTCAGTATTTACTCTTAAATTTGACAAAAAGTACAGTAGTACGTCATTTTCAGGGAACTTTCTCATGTTTAATATCAATGGCATTTTCTGTACTAAGTTAATCATTTCCAAATATAATGTGGCACAATTCACTGTGTGAGCACAGGGCTATGGGTCCTTTATTGTTATAGTATATCTGTAGTTGTTGAGGGCTCTTTCGGGAATATAAATCACATATTCATCAATATTCCTTATTTCAAATTGGAAAAATATTCCAGCATAAAATCTGCCATGTCTTTTATTTAATTTAAAATAGAACATGAGGATATTACTATCATGTAGTGTTGTCGCGATGTGCCATAATCGTACATCGATGCATCGGCAATTTTCAGTAGTAAACATCGATGCACATCGCGATGTACATCGAGAAAAAGTTCGAGAAAAGTGCACTGAAATACCGAACATTAATGCACTAAAATATCGAACAGAACAAATTAATAAGAGTACGCTGGTACATCCGGGAACATAGTAACGGTGAAATGAAAGTAAAGTAATTTTTTTAGATTTATGGTTCATTTCGACTAGCTAAAACAGTTTTAAAGCGAAAGAATATCAGAAAACATTTGAAAATGAAATAATACATGAATAAAGGTAAGCAATTTGCATCAAAATAAGATAAGAAAGGGCGATTTTTAGCAAATTAAAATTTTTTAAAAACATCGATGTTTTGTTTCAGACATCGATGCATCGCCAGAACCAGCTTTGGCGATGTATATCGCGATGTATCGATTAATCGCGACAACACTACTATCATGTACATTGCTCTAAAATTATTGAAATTCATTCCAGATCCGCCAGTGCTACAGGAGAAAGAGCCTGTATCCCACAAAAAAGCGCTGGGCTTTCTTTATCATCCCAGGTATAGTGCTTGCAGGTGTGGGACTGCTACTTTATTCACTGTTTGAGAATGAGAGCAACTACTCCTACATCCACAGTGTATGGCATGCTTGTATGGCGCTATCTGTGGTGTTCCTTTTACCAAGCAGATCACGAATTAAGACGCAATCTATACGATTCACATCACTCACAACAACCAATGAAGAGCTTGATCTAGACATGCCAGTGGATGAAGAGTCATCCAATAATCTCCTACCTCAGTTACAAATGCTGAGGGCAGATATACAGGAGCCCAATGGAATAATATGAGACATTTCCGCATTTCATTATTCTCTTGGTATATTTCACTGGTTCCATCTTGACAGGTATGATTTTATTGAATGAATGAAATATTGTTTAACAAGACGTTTTAACAGTTTTGGAATTCCAGTTTAAGAATTTTGAGCTGTTAAGTTTTGCTTCCATCACATTTTAGTTGAAGATTGTTTTAACAGTTACGTATGCAAGTGGTTTCAATTTCCCTAAGCTGACAATCCCTGAGAAAGACACAACATGAAAGAATATCAAATCATTTGAGTGATATCATTTTGATCAACAATGAGTGTTGTATTACAAGTGGATAAACATCATACTGATCTGATATTCTGGTATTTATCCCATGAATGAATTATAGTTTACAAGCAATATAATTAAGCTTCACACACAACCAGAATATTATGCATGTTATAAACTTATTGGTTAGATGGATGAAATTGAACTTGTTATTCAACAGGATTATCTGACTTACTGCCCAGAAATGCCAGAAATCATCTGATAAGGTGTAGAATAAGGCTGAATAGGTCCTACCAACCACTTTTGTGGCTTTAAAAATTATATTTGACATATTGTAATTAGCAATATAAAATTATTAATATTATATGTACAAATTATACTTTTCCTGAAATCTTACAATCAAGAAGCTTGTGTTTTCAGTGTAGATTGTGAACCTTCTTGAAGATTGATATTCCATTCAAGCAGGGGACAATGTGTATCACTAAATTAATGACATTTTTGTAGCACAATTGTGTACCAATTTCATATTTCTATTAAACAATTCTCCTGCATATGTTTGAAATCCTAGTCTAAGTGTAGATAACTTATGTTGTGTTTTACACAATGAATATGTTTGAAATGCATTTTGCCATTATAATCGCACAAACGACACGGACTTTAATTCTGTTGTATTCACATTCATTTCTTAAGGGTTTAATTGAAATTGAAATCCGACTGCATTATTAAAAAATGATATGTAAAATATACATCAGTGTAGTAAAACCTTGCTGAGAAAAAATGTTCAATATGTGTTTATAGGTTTTCACTTCAGAGGGTAATTTATACAGAAGAGAAAGAGCTGTTCATGAAGAAAAGTTTTATTGTAGTTTAAGAAACACTGTCTATTAAGGCCTAGGCCTGTTGTCAACAATATGAGGAAATGAGTTTCTGAAAAAATCTATTGCCCAATAATGATTCTCAGAATGCAACAAGGAGCTTTAAATAGGAATTGAGAATATATAATATATATTATACATGTTATATTTATTACAGTATGTGAATATTGTAGCTCTCTTTGGTATGTGACTGAATTTACAAATGCTTTATAGCTGTATATACAATGTGTATGCCAGGTAAATGTGGCAGTTGTTTGATTTTATATTTCCTCTGAGTTATACATGATCTACTGGATTATAGTAGTATAAAAAGCCTTTGATCTTACAGTTGTTCTGTCCCATTTTTTGGCATTATTTATATATTATTATAAACTATTTATTGCCAATGTATACAAATCAGAAGATTACAGTATAGTGCTGTTTTACTGTGTATAATATCACAATATCTGAGTACTGCATTCTCTCTTATGAGGGCACAGTTCCCACGAGAGCTTGTGCAACTTGTATGTTGAATATGGTCTCAAGAAAAGTTTAATGCATTAATTTTGATTATTTACACAAGATATTGATTGATGATTATATAATTAGATAATCATTTGAATATAAATATTTAAAAACTCCAACCAAAGCAGTGATTATACATGTTATTTTCAAGGGCAAGATATGTATGTACTATGTCGTAAATGTTGACTCAGTTGTATCTTTTTAGTCACATTTGCAGCACAATGCACGGACTGCACACATTTATATAAGTGAGTGTGGCTAAAATTCCAGATCAAATTAGATGTCCTATTTTTAAAATCCTAATCAATTTTGGGCATTTCTGCATCATAAATCTTTAATAACTTTTATATTTGTAATAGATATTATATTTTGATTTCTTGTGTCAGAAAATGATATTATGGATTGTGAAGAAAACTTGATTTGATTTGAGACAATTGATTTGAATATATTGCTAATTTATTGAATAAAATGAAATGGTTGAAATGTGCTATTCTTACTCAATCTATCTGATGGGATTGAGAAAATAATGTATTTTACAATGGATAGTGAAAAATTCAAATTCTAAAATCTTACTAACTCTTTTTAAAAAAGAAATCTTGTATTGGGTTGGTTATATTTGGTAACATTTCGAAATCTTTCTACATTGCATTAATATTACCAATAATAGTCAAATTGATATTGAATCTTTTTGTAGAAACTCAAATATATTCTAAAAGCCAGGTTCATCATCACAATGTGTTTGGGAGTTTTAGTGAAGCAACATGTTATCCAGCAGAACAGAAAGTTGTAACTCAGCTGTATCTGCCATTATATAATTTACTACTTAAGTTTCTGTTTTTTATTATGTTTTAATTGTGTTACCAACCAATGGTTTCTACCAACCAGAAATATTTACATTTATATATTAAACAGATACTGAATATATTTATTGTATTACTGAATTGTATTTCTTTGTTTTGTTGACTGTATACAAAAATACATGCTTTTCCAGTATGTAGATCTAAGATGGCATTCGATTTTGTGGATTTGTGTACAATCTCGACATGATTATAGCCTGAATTCAAAGTCCATATACAATCATGACCGGGTATTTGTATGTTGTGCTAGTCATCTTTTTCTGCCCTCTTCTTTTTCTTGTCATCTGCAAAACATATTTTATATTGATTTATTTTCTTAACTGAAGATGAATATTACTTGCATATGTAATAGTATCACTGACATGTAATTTATAGGAAGAAAATACAATATGTGAATGATTACAATCAAATTCTTAAGTTATTCTAATCAAATAATGCAAAGTATAGTGTTAGAGAGAGATTTTCCAGCAAAATGAGACAAGAGCCTATAAAAATCAAATCCTGTCAATTTACACTATAATCCTTCTAAAAATCTTGTCAATTTACACTATAATCTGCAAAAGCCTCTGAAATCCTGTCAATTTACACTATAATTCGCAAGAGCCTCTATAAATCCTGTCAATTTACACTATGATCCGAGCAAGCAAACTGCATGTAGATATAATACTCTAACTCCATGTTCTTTTAAGAACACATACCGCTTGTGTATGCTTAATAGAGATACCCTAGACATGTCCCCCCTTGGCTTAGTTCCTACCTGGTCCTGCTCTTGCTTTCATTCTCTGTATAAATCCAGCACTTTTATTTTTCCTAAACTGTTCAAAGGGGTCTGTCATGTTCATGCCAACTCCCTTAAATTTATCCATGTTCTGTCTAACCTCTGCCTCTTTAATTGGGTCAACTATGCCCTGCTCTGCTTTCCCAAGACCTGCTCCTCCCCAACCTATAATCAGACAAAGAATTTTATTATTGTCATATATTTTCTTTTCGAAGCATTACTTTTTGACATGTGAACAGAGGAAAATTATTGAAAATTGTCCAAATGAGTTTGTGACATTTTGATGAAAGCTTAAGTTATGAAGATGAATTGAGCATTCCTGTCATAAGATTAATACAATAATGAGACTTCTTAGACTGACATTAAATAAGCATTATTGGTCCTTATACATGTATGTATTGAGACCCAAAACAAATGTTCGATATTATTCAATATTTTCAGATAGCATGTTTTCTGCTAAACCAACACATACCCATTTTCTTGAGCAACATATGTCCCTTATTTTCCTGTCCCAGTCTAGAGTCAGAACTGTGCGCATAGAATGGCTCATTGCTACAATGCAGTAAATACATATTACACATTACACATTAACATGTAATCATTAATTTATGGAATTAAAGTTCATTGTGTTTATGTATACTTTTACAATTTAGTGCTTACAAATTAATTTCTACTCATATACATTTCAGTATGACTCAAATAAAATAAAGGATAGGTATTGATATGGTGAACTGAATTCAACAATGTTTATCTCTTTAATTATTGAAAACATTCTGTAAAAAAACACGGTCCTATATGTAATGTTGACTGATTGACAACAATTTAACGCGAAAATTATTTATATATATTATATATAACTGTTTTTGTTAACATATTTTGTTTTTAGTGCAATTGTTTTTGTTCCTTTCTACCAATTCTTGAGAATGAAATAAAATGTCTTTTCGAACCTTGTTGGAACAAAATAGCATAATTATACAACATTTTCTTAGACCTCTCAATATTATAGCTATACAAAGGAAATTTTGGTTGATATGAGAAAAAGTATTAAAAAATTAAAACAAAACCCGCCAAAATAGAGAAAAATTCAGATAAACCTTTCATTTCATTAACAAGATACTCTTTTGAATCTTTTGAAATCAACCAAAATTTCCTTTGTACAATTACAATATTGAGAGACCTAAATATGTTGTGTTTATGTAGTTTTGCTCCAATGGATTTGGAAAGATGTTTCATTTCATTCCGAACATATGATACCAAGAACAAAAGAAGTGTCTGATGTGTTTTCTAAAACAATATAGGGAAAAGTTTATATTTTTTTTCAAATTACATGTATATTGTTTTCATTCAAAAGTCAAAAGATGACCATTAAATTGATGATGTGTAAATTTTTTAGACTTCTTAATGGCACCATTATATTGAAGCTTAATATTTGGTTATTCATCAATGTTTAGTTGCTATATTTTCAAATATATTGCAACAGTGTATAAGAGCCAGTAATTGCCAGCATTGAATGTATTTGAACTTACAAGAACTGTGGAGGAGTTGGGCTCCTTGTTCTTGACCTAGTGCGAGACCTCCCTCTTCTAGATGGAGGTGACCTTGACCTTCTCCTTCTAGGTGACAGTGACCTTGACCTTCCTCTCCTAGGTGATGGTGACATCGATCTTCCTCTCCTAGGTGATGGTGACCTTTGACTTTTACCAAAAGAAGGTGGACTGGGTGATCTTGACCTGAAAACACCACATGATATGTAATATTGATTCAACAGTTTTCAGATTACAATATCAGTTGAATGGATGCTAAAACCTTCACAAAAAGTAATGTACCATTAGCACCAACTACCTTTCTACATACATTCAAATAATTATATAGAATTCTCTGAAATGTTTTATGCGCACATGTACGTTCAATTAACATTAAATAATCAATATATATTACAAATACATGTAAAAGAAAAATATCAATATACCTTTTATCACTTCCATAACGTCTCCTTTGAGGTGGAGGTGACCTTGAAGATGACCTTGAGGTTGACCGAGAATCTGACCTAGACCTTGACCTAGACCTTCTTGTTGAAGATTTGACTTTGTCATTCTGTCTTTCTTTCTCTTTCAATTCTTTTGATCTCTTTTTTGCTTTAAAGAATTCATAGAGACCTAATTTCTCCCATCCTTCCCTAGAGTAACAAACATAAAAATTCCAAATTCATGATTCAATTCTAATCAGATTTTACAATTACCAAGTACAATGTCTGTATACAGTCATGTACACTTTTGAACAAAATGTCTAGACACACAAGGTTCCTTTAAACACTTGAGGAACACAGATCGATACAGAATGATTGCAAAATACATTTCTGGCTTTAATGTGTGTGCGAATTTATATAGAGTGCGCAGGTGTCCGTACTCGGGGGCTATAAATAGGTTCAACCAAAGTTTGACTCGGATAGGTGTGAGAGGACGGTCGAAACACATGCTAAATAGAGGTTCTTATATGAGTAACTGTGCTTTGATAATGTTTCTTCATCTGCGATTTTAATTTTATTTTAATCTAATTTTATCGAGTCTCTTTAAGACCTTCTCTATGATCTTTTTCAAATAAGCACGAAAGTGTATTCAAAGATGGCTGTTAAACCTTCACAACCTATATGCATGTAGACTGAGGCTCAAAAGTGTAAAAGCCTTACTAAGATGCACATTCTCATCAAAATTACAATAAGGCATTAACATGCCAAATGTAGCCGCCTGCCATTTGTTACAGATGCTGTCTGGCGAATGCCAAATGCCGAACACTGTCCACAAAAACTTGGAGATTATAACATTATTTGTCATCACTTGTGGTGCTGACATAATAAACCGAAAGTAAACTTTTAGTGTGGAAAAATGGTGAAAATGCTCATTTTTTATTAAGAAGGGAAGTGGAAGTGTTTCTCATGGAATTCATAGTGACCATTGAAAGATTGTATAGAAGTGTTAAAAGTGTGGTAAAATTAAATCACAAATTCTAGAATGTTTCCAGGTTGCATGAACCTCATTTTAAGTATTTTTTGAGAGATGGGGACATGTCTTAGGGGGTATATAGTTTAACTTTTATAAATTCATTGGAGCTTAATCTCATGTACATACCCATCTCTAGGGTTATCATGGTCTGGTGCACTGTAGAAGGCCTCCACTGCAGCCAGGAGTCGCTCACTAGGGGGCATAGGGGGAGGTAACCTGATGTCTTTAGGATCTAGGGGTTTGTAATCACAATCTTCAAGCTATAAACGTATTGTTTCATCATTAAAATAGACAACAGCAACGCCAAAGAGTAGCAAATCCCATCGAACCGCCATGGCTGGCATTTTTACAAACAAAGTATATAGCAAAAATGGCGGCCATTTCTCAAAATGGCCACCTTCTACCAAAAGTGTCATTAGACAGTGTGCCATGCTTATAGTATTCACATACCAAATATGAACAAAATCGCACCACTACTTTTCGAGTTACAGTAAAATACGTTAAAATGGTGGCCATTTTTCAAAATGGCCGCCTTCTACCAAAAGTGTCATTAGACAGTGTGCCATGCTTATAGTATTCACATATCAAATATGAACAAAATTGCTCCACTACTTTTCAAGTTACAGCAAAAATCATAAAATAACAAGTAAAGGCCACCATTTTTCACCTGTGCTTCTGTGTCATGTGCTTCTTTAATATCTACATTTCTAGCTTTATTAATGACCTATATAATTTTTTTACATTTAAAACATATTGCTATTACAGTTTTACATATTGCACCTGAATACTGTAAAATCGGCACTAAAATGGCCGCCATTTTTTAATAAACGGCCATTTTGAAAATCTGCTTTTGAGCAGAACTTCTACCCCCATGTGTACAAAATATGAACAAAATCGGGCCAACGGTATTTGAGTTATTGCCCAGACGGACGGACGGAGGCGTTCCCTATATCCCTCCAAACTTCGTTCGATGGGATAATCACTCATGAATTCATAACTTAGTCATAAATAAACTAAACTATGAATTTATGCTACAGATTTAAATCTAAGGTTGAATCAGACAAGTTGGGGGGAGCTGTTACCAAATTATTGATAATATAATCCAAACTCAGAGATACTTAAAATTAATACATTTCAACTGCAGCCAGCAGTAGCTTAGATAAAAACTTATACCAATTTTGATTCATATGTTCCTAGAAAATATACAATTATAAGTGTGTGTAAATGTTATACAATTGCTAGACATTCAGTGTGACGGAGTGTCCCTGTGGAAATGCACTTACTTTGACAAGTGGAGCCATGAGGCCAGCAGGGAGGTCAAAGTAGGGTGCAGTTGGCATGAGATCAGCCTCAGTATCCACCAGGGGGAAACTGGGTGGGGGAAGAGAGGGATTGAAGCCAGGGGGAGGTTTACTGAGATCTGGTAGCCCCATGGGAGGCCCACCTTGACCATGGTTATAGTCTATAGTTGCCCCACCTGCAATAGAAATATACATTAAATGCACATTTAGTAGCTTTAAAATAAGTCATAATCGCTATGACAAAAAGCGGGACGGTCACAATATATCACTATATCCCACCGATGGTGAGATAAAAAATCAAAAAATAAAAAGAAGAATGCTAAATAGCAGAGTAATGACGACATACTATTGCAATGCAGATTTATTGCTAACATTGTTTCAGGATTTTAAAAACTGATAGTGTGACTGTAAATAATGTGTCAATGAGAATACTTCCATATACTGTTGTATTGAATACAAATCTTTGAAGGGTGATTATTGTAATTTGAAATATATATTTCTGTAATATTTAAACACAACATTTACTTCACTTACAAATATACAAAAACCAACACTTCAAAATCATTAATATTTGATACAGTGATTAACATGTTAAATGCTTGTAAATCTATTACACTACCTGCAGCAAAGCCTCCTGGGGGAAACCCTGGTGGGGGCTGACTGAAGTCTGGGGGTGGCTGAGAGGTGAATCCAGGTGGAAAGCCAGGGGGAGGTTGGTTTAAGTTGATCTATAAACAAAATATCACATCTTAATTTTACTTATCGTCATATGAGAATTATAATGTCCCTAGTGCCATTTTTGAAAAAATTGAGATTTTCACAGATTTCCACTATTTAAATCATCCTCTTTCTAACTGTGATATTCCCTTACCTCTCAATTATCTCCTCTCAATAGCCTGCTTTCAGTGTCAAATTCTCCATACTTTGTTCTATGCTATGTTCTATCGGTTTAACCAATCAAATTGTTTGAATTACACCATGTGACTAAGAATTATTATATTACAATTTTAAACTGAGATTTGAATTTATTTAAAAAAAAAACGAATAGAAAAAACATAGTAAAATGGCCATAGCTTTAATCGTTCGATGTTACGAGAACTCAGAATTGAATTGTCCTATCTCCATTTTCAATAAATTGGCTTTGAAAATCTTAAAATTCATGAATTTTTAGTTTTAATGTAAAAATTTCAAAAATGATAGATAGATAGTACTGAAGTTACAGATGCCTAAACATTCAAAAATTGATTTCTCAGTTTAACAGAAATGTGAGTTAGGACATTAATATTCTCATAGGGCGTTATCACAAAGACATTGATGGTCTTTCAAATATAGTAGCCGAGACAACACAAGTCCCAAGTCTGTATATTTACTCTGATTTCTTCACTTTTCAGAGTTAAGTCACCACATTTTGCATGCACATTTCTTGGAGAAATCCTAACATAGTATTTCATTGGCTTTGATTATAATTGATTTGTTAAATATAGGGAAACATTTGATTTTTATTGGTCTATAATCCTAATTTTCCATTTTGTGCAACAAATGCAACATTTTGACGTTATTAAAAAAACTCCAAGTATTATAAATGACAGATACAATATGGTGTCTCCAATCTTATTGACAATAAATATCACTTGTTATTTTTACCAGTCATCAGATCGTGCATTGGAAGTGTACCTCAATGAGAAATGCATTCAGTGATTGTGGCAAGTAGTGAATTGTCAAAAGACTTTTGGAGTTGCACCATTATTTTGCTGCATTTTGGTGCTTTTTTTTCATTTAAGGTCGTTTTAGTACCACGGTGATGTCATAATATAAAATTTGATGTCATAATATTTGTACCAAATTGAAGAACACATTACAAGCCTTAAGATGATACCAAATATGTCATCATTCATTTGATTAAAATGGTAACTGGAATAAGCTCAAAAGGTATGCCACTCCCTACCCCATCCATTTTCAGGCCATTGAAACATGTCAAAATCTAAAATAATGCAGGCATCTTCATGGGCCGTTTTTGACCCCGTTTTATTGAAAATATCATGTTTCTGCATACCATTTTTCTCGAAAATGTCTCAACTACCCAAAACAGATACATTTGTGCTGAATAAGAAAACATTTGGTCATTTTGGAGTTATTACACCAAAAGTAGAGACTTTTATTCATTTCGTCAAAATGTTGCATTTGTTACAAAATGGCAAATTTTGGTTATAGACCAATCAAAATTAAATGTTTCCCTATTTTTGACAAATAAATTATAATCAAAACCAATGAAATTCTATGTTAGGATTTCTCCAAGGAATGTGCATGCAAAATATGGTGACTTAACTCTTAAAAGTGAAGAAATGGGAGTAAATATACAGACTTGGGACTTGTGTTGTCTCGGCTACTATATTGTAGTTATGACACACAGAAAGCAATGTCTGCATTGCTCATACATGACAGCACAACCTGTGTAATCCCAATGCATCTGCAACTGTACATTTTCTTTGAACAAAACAATTTTTGAGTTATTTATTCATTCAGTAGTGCAGGAAATATTGAAATTAGTACCTGTGCTGGGTCTAAGGGGGCTGCTGTAGGAGGGGGCACAACTGCTGCAGCTGAAACATCATATTAAACATTATATAAAGTATACATATATTTTATACCTAGTGTCCTTTTAATTTTAGGTTACTTGAATAAGACTTGACATAACACAATCCACTCAATAATGAACTGTACCAATAAACTAAAATATATGATTGGCGTGTCAGGTGCTTAACTAGAAATAATTCAAAGTAATGTAAATAATCCATAGAAATCAATGTCAGTAAAATTTATGAGGGTTAATTTCAAGATTTCAAGGCTCAAGGACATATATAACAAGTCAGTGAAACTAGGTAGCAAGTGATATTTAACCTCACTCAGGTTATACTTTATGGCTCTTTCTTGCTTAAGACTTTTTAACTTTTAAGTAGTACAAGTGATTACTAGTTGGTATTTTAACGAATCAAAATTACAAAATAGCAAGCAATTTAAACACTTTAACAGAGAGTAGCAAATTAACAGTATCAAGGATTAGAATTCAGAATTAAGAGGCAATGGAACAGGCATTTCCATCCATGACTGCAGAAATTAATAAGTGCCTTGTGTGCGAACTTTGTTTGGATGACATTACCAATCCTAAGGTATTACCATGCCAACACACTTTCTGCTTTAAGTGCATAAAGGGCTTAGTGGAATGTAATACAGAGAGTAGACACATTCCATGTCCATTGTGTCGTGAAAAATGGGAAGTACCAATCGAGGGGCCAGATGGACTCAAAACAAACTTACTTATGAAAAGAATACTGAGTATCAAAAAGAAACGCAATGAAGGCTCTAAACCCAAGTCAGACATGTGTGAGAAACACCCTGATGGGCAATTGAAAGTGTTTTGTAAAACAGACAATAGCATTTTGTGTTACGAATGCTTAGCCAAAGATCACCCTGGACATACTTTCATAGATATTGCAAAAGCTGCTGAACTGCATGAAAAAGAACTAAGGAATGAAACTGAAGCATGTGTTAAGATGCTTAGAAAAAAGGCTGATAACTTGAGAGAGGAAAAAGATTTATTTAAAAATGTACTTGCAGACAGGCTCAAAGTGGAAAAAGCAATCGAAAAAGCATTCAATTCAATAATTGAATGTATTGCTAAGCATCAAAAGAACTATTCTTTCACAGAAGAAGATGAAGAAGGTCTCCGCCTTTCAATTGCTACTGAGGAGAGCAAGTTGAGCAGGCTTGATACAATAAAAGGAGCAAGTGGACATGCTGAAATGATAAGAATGTGTGAAACTCTGAAACGTGAAGGACTTCCAAAATCCCATTATATCCAGTTTACTGAAATTATCTCCCTACAGTATAAACCATCCGACATATCAAAAAGTCATGTGGAATTTGGAAAATTGGTCCCAAGAAAGCCTTCCAGACAGGCTACAAGACAACTTGAAGAACTTTATCCAAGACAGCTTTCTCCCGAAGAACTTGTTATTGGACAAACTGATCCCTATAGAGAACTTCCATCTGGAAAACTTGCTCCTGGAGAACATTCTCAAAGACAACTTGATCCTCCTGGAGAACTTCCTCATGTAAGGATTGCTCCCGAACAATCTGACCTTCTTGGAGAGCTTACAACTCTTGTAGAACCTGCCATTGAACTAATTGGTCCTGGACAACTTCCTCCAAGAACACTTTCCTCTCCTGAAGAGATTTCTCCACTCAGTGAACATGCTCCTGATCAGATTGGTCGCGGACAACTTATTTCTGGACACCTCGATCCTGAACAAATCACCCCTAAACTTGATCCTTTTGATCTCAGTGGTCCAAGACAATTCAAAAAATGTGAGGACACTGATTCTGGGAAACCTCCAAAACAACTCTCTTCGCTTCAATCCCTTGAAGATATTTCCCTTGGACAAATTGCTGCTGGACAAGTTAGAACAATGTTCAAAGATGACTTGGAAAGCTTGGTCCTGCACAACCTATCCTCAGACAATGTTCATAAAGACAACTTTCCAGTACAATTAAGAATCCCTGCTCCTCGACAACCACCTTCAAGACAACGTGCTCCAGAACAATGTCCTACTGAACACCCTAGAAAATATTCTGATAATAATGAGTGTGTGGCAAGAGTAACAAATCAAATTGAAATGGCTCCAACAACAGCAATATATGGAAAACTATCCAAAGAGAGACTCTTACCTTTTGAAAAAGCTCTCAATGAAAATCAAGCCAATAAGGCCAATAGTTCAAGACCTCAGACTGTTGGTAAGTTATGATTTAAGGTAAGGTTAAGCTCTACTGTATTATATAGGTTTCTTAATTTGCACATGAGATTGAAGCAGTTGTTAGGTGAATTATCTATGCATGTATTTGTATGTATATTATATTATATAATATCATATTATCTTATATTCCTAGCAGCTGAAGCTGTACACAGTAAGGTGCTATCCAAGCAAACTACTACATATGGAGATTCTCCAAGCAACAATGCACCAATGGAGTCGACTGAACCTGATACATATATTACTGCAATGAAGAAAGCAGCAAAATCACATCGAACTGAATTAGATATACACCTTGCAAACCAGGAGCCAACTGAACCAGATATATACTCTTCTAGTGATTTTGAACCAATACAGTCAAGAGAATCAGACACAAAAGACAAGGGTCTATGAATCTTGGTGATAGAGAACATTACAAAGACTATTTAGCAGGTACATTTTCTGTTTTTATTAAATAATAATTAGAGTGATATAAATTCTCTATCTACTCTACTATACTGTCTACTATACAGGGTGGGCCAAAAAGGGGTCCTAAGTAATAAAATAATGTAATAAGTCCTTCAACTTGGATTGTATTTGACCCTCTCTGATGATAGCCTTAAGTCTTAGTCACCATGCTGATATAGCAGTATCAATGAAATGTTGACTAAGTTTCTTTCAACCTGTCTTAATTGCCAGCTTTAGTTGAGTAATTTTTGAGGTTGGGTGCCTTTATACTATCTCCTGGAGACTGTTCCATACCCTATACTCACTGGGGTTTACATCAGGACTACTAGCGTGGTGGTCATCAGGCCGTGTCAGTTCAGGTACATTATGCAAATTCTGTTCATTACTCATGGTACACCACATCTTTAAGTGAGATGCTGGTGGCATACTTTATTCAAGTAAAATTGACAATTCATAATCCATGGCTAGATTGCATCTTCAAAAATTTAAAAAGTTATAGCACTTTGAAAAAAAGTGGCATTTTTTGGCCCATCCTGTATATAGGTATATTTAGGTAATAATAGAAATACTAAATGCACCTACATTCAATAGTGATACTTAAACACCATCCCACTAACCTACCTAATTTAGTTGGGTATATGAAATTTTTAGAAGTAATCAGAATTACACACAAAGCAATGCCAAATATGGCAAGTACGAATGCAGCATATTGTAAATGAGTTCAAATTCTAAAAAGTTATACTCAAAACCACTTCCTTCCCAATCAAATTCCTTATTTGGTTAGATGTTTGAAATTCTTAGTAGGTAACATGTAGTCTAATGATCGTAATTCATTTTGAACACTGGTAAATATGACAAGTTTGTTTAATGATTGAACTGAAATTCTTACAAGTAACAAGGAGTTCTGTGTTAATCCAACATGAATCATTTTCAAGTTTGTTTTAAATTGGTACTTCTTATTCTATTTTTAACAGGTGATGACGTTGGGCAAACACTTGACAGACAGATTGAAATTTTGACTATATAGTATATATCTCTATGTGGCAAAGACATGGCAAAACATCGAGGGAGACTATCCATCAATTTCCAAAATGGCCATCATACTAGATGAATCACCGGAAGATAATGTGTCATGCTTGTACATATAAAATTGCTCTATTACTTTTCAACATACATGTACATAGACTATACCAAAATGTAAACAATGTTTATGAAATAAATAACCTACTTTGGGTCATAACATGAACTGATGGACTGAATTATACATATTACTTCTATTGAATAATAAACTTGCTTGAAATGTATATACATATACTGAGTGTCCCAAAAAGTAAATGGTACTTACTCTTTTTTCCTTCATTGAAGTAATATTTTTGAAAGATATATTGAGGCACACTGTATTTAATTAGCTAACTAAATTATTAATTATAAATAATCTCTAAGATATGTTTTTTTCGAGACAATCTATGAGCTGGACTATGCGGTTGTTTGAGTGATTGTGTAGATGCAGTATTCAACATTAAAAAAGATCGATACAATATTTTATCATTTTTGATAATCAGAAGGGCTTCAAACTAGATTATATAATTTAGATCATTTCTCTCCCTTGCGACTCATGAATTAAAGACTTAGTGAGTGGGGAGTTACATTGTCACCTGTAATAAAGCATCACAATATATTGCAAGTTTGTATATAGTTACCTTGTTGCTGTTGCTGTAAGACAGCCTGTTGTTGTGTGAGATGTGTCTGAAGTGCAGAGACCTGGTTGTTCAGGTGATTCACAAACTCCTGGTGCTGTTTCTGTAGATTACTATACTGAATGTTCACTGCCTGTGTGATCTGACTTACAACACTGCCATATTTTGTGATACTGTTTGCCTGAAATATCAACCTTCAACCTCAGAACACATTTGAATATATCTGGTCCAGGGGATCTAATTTCTCCATTTTCTTAAATTTTGGTTAGGACAAAACTACATCATTTTGAAATACATTTCTCTCCCTCCAACTAGATTCAAAATAAAAAATATCAATAAAATATCAATAAAACCTGTAAAGTCCAAGATTACATTCCATTGTTGGTCAAATATATGGAATATTGGCATTTCAATGGTAAATTGGTAAATGTTCCATGTATAAGAGCAACAGTGTATTTAGGCTACCAAAGCTGTGCCAGGTGTTTAACTGTATATAATGTTCTTGTAATTCTATATCATGAATATGTATTTACAGGGCTTTCAGTAATGCGTCCTCAACATTAAGGAGGACCCAGATTTTGATGAAGGGACTCCAAAAAAATTTAAAGATCCGTCCTTTGGACGCAAAGTCCCGTGTTTTCATAAACAAAATTGATAGATTCGCAAAAAGATCTTACCTTCAGTCTTTCATTTGGTCAAAATCCGCTAAATAAACAAAGGATATTCTATTTTTAAAAGAAATACAATATTTTCTTTCGAAGTTTCTTTTCCGGAAGTTGATTTCCGATCGAAATAGTACGAGGCCTGTGATAGGACAATCACTAAGTAGTTGCTACAGTACTGAGCGGTAATCGGTACGAGTCCTATGATTGGCCATGATTATCAATCGCGCATGCGTCTTAATAATTTTAACTAACCAAATTACTGGATTTGTTGCGCATGCGCATAAAATGGAACTAATAAATGAAACCTTGCGGAGATTGCCCCTAGTGCCAATTTTTTATTTTTTTATTTTTTTATTTATTTATTTATTCTTATTTAATCATATCTTTACAACAGGTTACAATAAACGGGTGACACATAATGTGTATATTCCCGTGTTTTATAATAATACATATGGGGGATCTGCTTGTGCAATAATGCATACTATTTGTTTCTGCTTAATAGTGTGCCATATTAGGCCCGCAAATCATTATAAAACTAACATAGACTATGAATGATACTATTGATTAAAGGGGCAATAAGGACTGTAGAAAGAAAATTCGAAAATTTTTATTTTTTCTGAGCTATCAGGTCAATATTTGGCTTAATACCTTCTTTGACATACCTATTTTCATAAAATGTATGTATAAACTATCAATGTCAGCATTAAGAAGTGTAAATTCAATTCTATAAAGGGAGTCCCGCTTATAGATTTTTTAAGATCCACCATGTTTCAAGAGGAATATCAGCTGAAATAATGTTCATCCAGAGGGTTTCTTTGTAGATAATGAAAATATATGTTAGTCTTGATGAAATATCCAAACCTAAATATATTTTGACACTTGTCGATGATCGTTGAATGGCCCCCCTGCACTATTTGTAGCACCTTTAAGAAGGTACTTTTTGAGTTCTTTTTTCATAATTAAGATGCTGTCAGATGATTTCATTTCATCAGTTAATTCATTCCAAATTATCGGTGCAGTGAAAGACACCATAGCTCTACCATAATTTGTTCGTACTTTGGGCTTGTCATAAGAACAATTGCTTCGAAATACGAAAAGAAAATACGTATTTAATGGTTGAACATTAGTTATCGCTTTCAAGTGAAGGTACATATTTAGTGACATTCTAGACGTTTGTTGCCGTTAAACAACAAAACTGGTTTGAAACTTTTCATCAATTTTTTCGTTTAGTGTAAAAATGAGACTTTGAATTCCTGGGAACCTTTTTTCACGGTACGCACTTTTTTGAGGGGGGACTCACATTTTGAAAATCAATCCGTCCCAGTGACGAACTCTTGGACAAACCTACTGAAAGCACTGTATTTAGTATAGAAGTCATGCAAAATGCATTTCCATACCTGATATGTAGCTAGTCCTGCCACTGGGTCTTTCATCAACTGTATAGTATTCTCTGAAAAGTATTTGTTCTTCTCCCACAGACCTAGTAGCTATAAACAAAGACACATCACAAATTGTTAAAAAATTATGCAAAACTGACAAAAACAGGATTCCAACAAATACTTTTACCATTTACAACTCCTATTGCTGTTTCATAGAAATTGCATATACATTTACTACATTTAAAATAAATCCAAGATTTTGAAACTGCTCAAATTGTAAAGTAAAGAATTATTTATATGGATAAAAATCAAAATCACAGAATTGAAGATCTAATAGAGTTCATAAACACACTTCTAGCATTGACTTGTATTTACACATATGAGATGAAATATATTTCAATAATAAAGATAGAGAGCCCCAGTATAGCCGTGGTACCTTAGTAAGTTTCTGTTGTTTTTCCTCTTCCATGCCAACATGAGCAGAACAGAATACTGGCGTGACAACTGTTTCAAATGACCCTTTCAGACCCTCAGCATTCTTTCGTACACTGAAACCAAAAAAGAAAATACATGTATTCATGTCGAAAAGTGGTCTTTGTCACTATGTCACTTGATCAATCAGAAAAAATGGTGGCCACAAAAGTGAATTAATGAAAAATCATAGATCTATTTTTATAATTTGACGATTTTGCATCGTTCTCGACGCCTTCTTATGACCCGGGACCTAGAAATGTACATCATTTTGGCCGATCAATGACCTAAATCTAGTTATTTTTTAGAAATTTGAAGAAATGTGCATAGCAACCAGATATTCAGGATAGACTGACTTCAGGCCTCATTGATGTTGAAAAATGTTTTATTACTTCAATAAATAATTGTAATTACAATACAATATATTTCCGTCGACTGGCATTACAATAGTCATTAAATAATTAGAAAATGAATATTTTAATTAATTATTTAAAATAAACGTGCATGGTATATTACTTCATAATAATAATGAGGAAAATATGAAACGCCGCGTTTGGAAAAAAGAGATCCACCCCTCCCCCTATGATCTCGGAAATGAGCAATCATACAAGGGTGTATTAGGTATCATTGGAAAGGTGATTAAATTCCCAGTATTTTGAGCTTACTTATAACTGTATTGAGCAATAATTAATGAAGATATTCAAATTCTAAGAACATGAGGGTTTATTGTTTCAAGTCAAAAATACTGACAATTTGGGCATACAAGTTCTAACTTTTTTCATAGGGGTTTAGAGTCACAATTCTAAAGCTAAAACCATTTGTCGCTTTTAAACTGTATTATCACATACCATTATCTATCTATTATCACATGTGTGAGATCTCTTTGTCTAAAATGAAATAGGAATTTCTATATGAGATATATATTATAAGACATTATAAGAACATTATGAAACACCCAGTACAAGTACTTGTGAGAGAGTTTATTATGCAACCAAATGGCTCACTCCAGGAATCGCTAGCACAGATTAGATTGTTTGATTGGATATACTTTACATATTGAGCTTATTAATTTTGAATAGGGATCATGGTCCAGCGGTCAACACACATTAGTATGTTAGGGTTTATGTGTAGATCCAATTTATAATTTTACAATCATCATCTAAAATGCCTTTTTATAAGCTAAAATTATAATTTCAACTTAAACTTTTATAAGAACTGTGAAATAATTCACCCTTCCCTGTGATGAACCACGTTAAAGGGTCGTTTGTGTAGAACACCATGCCACAAGATTTTAGGTATTGAGTTGATTACATAACAACGATGCGACAGATATTACATTCGCAGTCACTGATTGATGAATGCAGTTTAGAATTTGGAAACTATCTATGTCAACTCGGTGCATCATGAAAATCAAGTTAAAATTGATTTTAGTGTGACAAGACACTTTTAAGTACAAGTTTACATATATGTTTTCGAAACAACTTTTATCGAAAGCTCTCTATTATCCACATTTAATTTGGAAAAATATTACCCATTTCTTCAAACAACAAGAAATATTGGAAATAGTAATCATGAAAATACTCATCACACGGACCGACTACTTATAACACAGACTAGAAGATTTGTTATAATGATTTCATGATTCAAAAAAATAGATGTCACTCTTAGATATGACGGATCTATAAAATAGAGGGCTGTAAAAATCTAGACATTGGGTGAGCCATGCTTTGAATGGCCAAGCTATATTAGTTATTACTACTTTAAACTGCACTCACCAGTGATGTAGAACATCATTCATTAGATATATAAGGTGTAACTTCAGGTCAAAACTAGCAGTCTTGTCGGTCACCCTGAAAAAGATTGAATCTTGTAGATGACCATTTTGAAATTGTTATAAACACCTGATAATTAGGCTACTGATATTGACTGAACATACAGATACTTCTGTTACATAACAAAACTTCAAATATCAATTCTACGGTGGTATAATTTGTATTGAAAACACTAAAGGTATTAAAGTAAACTGTTACTTTAGTAGGAAGCGAGGGTTCCCATAGAGCCAATATTTTTAATTTTTTCAGTATCATTGATATTTTTATTTTTGTACATGAGAACCATGAAAATAACATTAATTAATCATTTAAAGAAAGATTCATGCAGATAGCTCTGATGAAACTTGGACTATTAGCAAAAAGTGGGTACCTCAGGGGGCAAAATTTTAAGCTGTTTTCAAACAATTTTTTAATATAGCTTTTTTTAATAGACAATGAAAGGTGGTAATAAAATTTATGTCAGGAGCTTGGGAGTGGACCTAGTGATCATGGAAGAATTGAAGTCTTTGCTTCACTAGTGACTGAAATAATTGATATTTTATGATGAAAGACTTCAATTCTTCCATGATCAATAGGTCCACTCCCAAGCTCCTTACATAAATTTTATTACCACCTTTCATTATCTATTAAAAAAGCTATATAAAAAACTAATAATACCCCAAATTCATCCATTTGAGACCTTGTATTTCATGATTTTTCAAATTTTTATGTTTTAGAAACCCAAAATCTTTTAAAAAACCAAGCTTAAATATGTTTTTAATCTTAGTTCTACACTACAAATCAAAAGATACCATAGAGCTGGCATCAAATGTCGGAATGGTCAATTGTCAGTCGAATGCTCTCTGCGACACCCATGTCGACACAACGCCTCTTGATCGACAGTCGGAACTCACAACATAATAAGCTATTTCCCTATGAATTAAAATCTTTGTTACTACCTGCTGTATGGTGTATTTTAGTGAAGTTTTACCGCCTACATTTTCAAATTTTCTTTTTTGTTTCGATCGACTTCCTGCTCTCGAATTAGGTCTCGGGGCCCCTCGAGATTTACCCTCGAGATTTATTTTCAATGGCTGCCCGGAAATAACAACAGAAATCGTAGTTTAAGTCTATTTATTGCTTTTTCGTCAAAGTCTGATACTTGAACATGGTTTACCTGTAAGTTAAATATAAAACATACAACTGAGGATGACTATTGTGCATCGTATTGCTAATTGCAAGCCTAGAAAATCTAAAATTCAGACGGATTTTCTTCAAATTTTTTTTCATTTTTCGAATATCATTGGACCCGACAATGTCGATATTGTTGTCGATCGAGAGCTCCGACATGTCGACATTAAAATCCTATTCGATGCCAGCTCTAAGATACCACCATAGAAGGAGCAATATAGGAACGAGAGGCGTTCGCTAAACTCCTATATAAAATGATGTGTCTCCATTTTTGAAAAAAGCATCATTTTTTTCAGTCATTAGTAAAGCAAAGACTTCAATTCTTCCAGGATCACAAGCTCCTTACATAAATTTTGTTACCACCTTTCGTTATCTATTAAAAAAGCTATATCAAAAATTGTATGAAAACAGCTCATAATTTTGCCCCCTCAATAAATAAATAAAAAAAAGTTCACTCAGTAGATGGCAATGTTAACATCAAAATTCTTTCAGTAGACATATCTATCTTTCGGGTGCATGGGAACCCTTGGTTCCTACTAAAGTATTAGTGTTTCTCACCTTTTTAGAATATATTGTGCTATCATGTCACCATGTTCTTGTGAGGTATTGTGAGAGAATATCCAATTTTTGCCACCCTGGAATTTAAAATATGAAATAAACTAATAGTAGGCTATAACTTCTTTAAATGAATGGCTGATATAAATTCTTCAAAAGTACAAATTCGAAATATACCTAATTCTGAATATTCTAATAATTCTAATATCTAAATCTATCCTTTAGATTTAGATGTGATATGCATGATTCATAATTAATACTCACAGAAATTGCATCTTTAGTACAGGATTCAATAATGGGTTGAGCCATAGTATCTAGTTCAGACATTTGAGTGCCACATTTATCGCATAATGCTTGTAGCTCTGCCTCACGAGCCTTCACAACAGCCTCATTTATCTGGCCCTGGAATATGTACAGCATTTCGATTAATATTTTAGTGGACTAATTCTTAATTTGATCACAGAAAAAAGATAAAATAGATAATTTGATCAATATAAAGTTCCATTTGACTCAAATATTTTCATGTTTAATATATTTTTTGACATTCATGTAGATTACTTTTTCCTTTTTCTTTTAAATTATAAGAACTATAAAAATCAAGCAAACATGCATTTCGATATTGATTGAAAGTCATTTCTAATTTATGAATGTAGTTATATCCTAAACAAAGACCACTGTGGCAGTGGTTAACTTTACCTGTTGCTGTTGGATCATACTAGTGTACTGAGCAGACAAGTTTTCCTCGCTTTGTTTGATTTGCTGGGCTGCAGTTTCTTGCTGTTGTTGAATTTGTTGTTGTAATTGCTGGATTTGTTGTTGTAATTGTTGGATTTGTTGAGATGGTTGTGGAACAGCTGTAGGATTTGGCCACACAACTCCCTGAACAAAATTAAAGCAGCTATTTAAACTGTTGTATGTTGTCATGAATGGTATTTTGAAAATAATTACAAAAATAGTTTCAAAATAAATGAGGAAAAAATTATTTATATTTTTGTACATATACTTTTTTCATATAGCTGCAATATTTTTTTCTTAAGAACTTAGTCAGTGAATTCCGAATTCCATCAGAAACAATTTTAAAATATTGAGGAATTTACTCATTTAAATTTTCATAAAAAAATTTCATTGATGAGATTTTACATGCAATGTTGACAATGGAGATTATACACACAGGAGGTGGAATGCTGGTCTGTTGGAGAGTCTGTGTTGTCATGGGCAGAGTAGTTGGCATGGTAACTGTAGAAGCAGCTTGCTTCTTTTGCTGGTTCAAAACTACAAATAAAAATGTAAAGATCTCAAATAAAATGGTATTTGTACCAGGGTAATAAATTGAAATAGATTTGGTTTAAAAAACGTTATTTTTTATCACAAACAAAAACTGCCACAGATGCCTATCATTACAAATTTCATTTACTGTAAAATATAAAGAATACTCATAATATTTGAAAAGTACATGTATGTCTAAAATTTACCTTCAATCTCTGAATATCTCACTTTGATTCCATGATAAACATTAAAATAAGTATCAGTTGAGTTAGTATTAACTGTACATGCCCATCAATTGAATTACAATTACAAAAATGCAGCCGAAACAAAATTTGCTGATACGAAGACTTATAATATACACAGATTTCTTTTACTGTGCTTACTTGAGTGTTCAGTGGTGACTTTAAATTGGTAGTAGTTGTAGTGCTCTCCACCAAACAAGAAGGAAAACTTTGGATTATCCTTCTGTTTAGATTTTGTCATCTGTTCAAACTCTGCTCCATTTCTTGCAACAAAGTTAGCTAACTTGTCAATAATGTTCTTCAAGTCTGGATCTAGCAATAGCAAAAATAGAATAAAATTAGAATCATATATTTTTCAATCATGGCTACATTTAATCAGACAAAAACACTGGTTTTAATGAACTTACAGTCTTGTGTCAAAGTCATTCCCTCCCATAGTCATGGAATTGTGAATTTGTTATTAAGAATCAATTCAGTGCATTTTTGCCCAGATATTTTCAGTTGAAACAAGGCATCAACATGACAAAATGATGTCACATTGTCACCACCAAGTTAGTTATTGCAAATTGTTACAATGTGTAACAATACTAGAACCAAACATTGGGCACCCTCAAGTCACAAAAAATAATCTCTTTTCGAGGTAAAATGAATTCATTGCCACAGTAACTGAAACTGCTAAAAATTTGTTAAAAGTTGTAACAAGTCCTGATTGCACAGAAGCAGCAGACAACTACAGACTTTCGCAAATGGATGACAGTGACTGTGATATAGAAAACATTTGGAGATATAAAGTAAGCAGCTGATTTCAGTTTTCCCTTTCAGGATTCACTATTCTGAACTCTGAAACGTGTGATAGGGGGCGTGTTAAGACTGTTGTAACAGATAAAGTCAGCCTTTCAAAGAGGTGCCTTTATTGTTGAGTAAGGGCAATCTACAACTGATTCTGTTCGGATCTGTAACTGATTCGGTTCATTTTCATGCATGTGCTAAATGAATGTTTCCCATGATACCTTTCGATTAAAGCATCCTTCCATATAGTTAAGCTATCATCATCTATCATCACTGTTAATACTATGAACAAAACTATTTTAGTATAATTTTGGATCATCCTAACATGTGCATTCATGATCCCATGAGGTACAGGGTACATGTAGTTATTACCCTGCTCGCAGTCAAGCTATATCACAGTTTAGTAGCCCCGCCCCCACGGCCTATGCCTGTGACAACTTAAGTCATAAATCATTTTAAACCTACCATGCTGATCATTTCTCATTAACTATGCGATGACATAAGAGGAAATTACCATATATAGAAAGTCTCCTGTCGACGACAAACTCTGAATGGCTCTCTGAGTTCAGAGATTTATTGTAAACTGAAAGAGTGATGACGAAACTCTCTTTTAAGAAGCGAAGTAGAACAAATGCAGAGGGTAGGTAGTTACTTTAAACCTACCATAGTCCATTCACTTTTGTACTTAGATCTATGCATCTAAAATCAATACTGGTCATGTTGTTTGTTGAATATTAAAAGTATGATGATGGACTGCGCTGCCAAATATGGAAAAATAAAATGTATGGGCGAAACATGCCAGAACATATGTATTAATGAAAACTTTACTTTAGAGGACAGGGAGGAAATATACTGAGTGCCTGACAATTACCAACATGGACAATATTGCCTCCCTTTACTCTATTACTAAAATGGCAAAAGGGCCAAAACTGAAAATATAATGTCTCCTGGATAAATTCTATCATGTTTTTTTCAATGACCATTCACGGTGTCCAACCCAAACCCTCCTACATGCATGACAGAGCATTTCATTCACACGGATACGCTGCAGAGCAAAATAAAATGACGTAAAAATTGAAATTCCCATAGTAACCAATAATGCACAATGAAATATCCAAGGAAACGATTTTATTACCCAATGGATCGTTTGAAGTTGTTCAATTGTCGTTTAAATGGTACTTTCATTCGCTATTTAGATTAAATAGAGCTGTAATTATTTGCGCAAAAAATCGGGATTCATGTTACACTGCACGAAAATAAAGTATTTCCCCGGGAGTGATGGAACCGTTCTGGAGTTCTTGGTGATCAGACGGTCCCAGAAGAACCGTGAGGCAAGGTCAAAAACCGTGGTTAATCGAACGGAACCGTGACTGACCCTTCTCTAATTTGGACACACAAGAGCCAGGATCAAGTGAAAAATATTTGCTGTATTAAAAGTCAAATTACTGCGTCCATAGGTTATTTATCGAACCAAACAAGTAGAAATAGAAAGATGAAGATCTCAGCTATAAATTAAGTGCAAAATTTGTCACGAGGAAGCAGGCATATTTTGTATAAGGAACGTTTTGAAAGGTGGTCACTTTTTTGAAATTTTCCAATTTGGTGTCTCGTCTTCTGAATTATTCTTTGAGCCTTTTAGATCTTACTGCAAAATGATCAGGGGCGGTAAATTTGTACGCTCCGATCTGGATAAATTTCATCATGGTAATGATGCATTGTGGGATTAATCCAAGAATTAAAAAAAATCAGTGAATTCGTACGATCCTAGGATTAATCTCAGGATAAATCTCAATCCAACTCTTGAGGTGGATTACTTTTTAGATAAATTTTATCCGAATTCCAATGTAAAATGGATAAATCTTGGGGATTCCCCCTCACAATCCTCGGATTGTACGAATTCACCAAATAGATCTATTTATCGGATTAGTAATCCAAGATTTATTGTAAAAGATAAAATTTATCCTGATTGGATTGAGGATCGTACGAATTCACGGCCCCTGGCCAACATCTATGTGTAGATTGCTCTAGTGAAAGCTAGACCTAAGTGTTCACCTGAATCACTCATTCACTGATCTGTGATTTGATTTAGAAAATAATCATGCAACTTTTGATCACAAGTGTACACGAATTTATCCTACGATCAGAAATATGACAATAGAGGGATTCTAGTTATGAAAAATACACTACCATCTGGAGGCTTTGGAAGTTCCATGACTGCCGAATTATGTCTAGTAGTATCCAAAAACTCGCATATATATTTTCCGAACAAAACATGAAAAACTTGGTAGCAGAAATCTCGTTCTTCGAGACTTCGATGTTTTCTACATGGATTTTCTAAAATGATAGATAAAGCAGTTAATTGACAATTTTATAATCATTTGTATTATAATAAAATCTTAAAATAATATAACAAAGGAAAGACAAGATGAAAGTAATGAAATCTACCAGACGCGAAAGTTCGAGATTACGAATTTGATATGCTGGCTGGACCAGGATGGAAACCGTATTACCAAATCAGGTATTTCTTACTTTTATTCGCTTGGCTGTAAGAAATTACATGGAAAATCTTGTAATGAATGATTGTTGCACATTATGCACACAGCAACTTTTATATGTGTTGTTAACTGCCATGTAAAACGTGCACTGAAGTTTGACCTACTTTAGAATTTTGATTTGTTTTGATCAAATTCAAATGAAATTGAAATAATTAGCCTACTTCACGGTGTCCAACCCAAACGCTCTTACATGCATGACGGAGCTTCTCATTACTGAAACTAAATAAAGAAACGTTCCGGACTAAGAAAACTGTCGGGCGGGAATGATGAGCCGTCCCCAATAGATCTTATGGGAATAAGAGGTAGGCCTATGAGTTTACTTCCTGCGAAAGCTATTTGGATTTTGATAGCTTTCCCACGGAGCATTTTGACAGCTGAATGATTGTGACCTTTGAAATCGAATTAAGTCGATCCGCGGCTTACTTTTGGTCTCTAACTGTGTCTTACATCAGTATCATCAATCTGTGTAAGTATTAGAGCGCTAAAATACTTCTTTTTCGATCAAGACTTGTAAATTGTTCATCGAGTGAATGATTTTTAGACCTATTTCCAATATGGCGGTTTGCTAGGTGCGAGATACGCAACGAACGAAATGAAATTTGAGAATTAGTTAGGTTTGGACAACCTCCGGAGATTTACGAAAATGTCCGAGCAGAACGCGGATCGACTTAATTCGATTTCAAAGGTCACTATTGATGAGCTGTTCACTTCGCCGTTTGAGAGGCATAAGTTTCAAAATCTAACATGGCTCTCGAAGTGAGTAAGTATGAGTTACTTATTTCCATTCGATGTATATTCATGTTGCACTTGGCTGACTTTACTCGAGTCTCTAGCCAAATAACTTGGCTAGAAGACATCGCATGTGGACCACCGTGCACTAGTGATAACGTTGATTCTGGGGTAATGTTTTTTAGATGTTATTTAAAAAATCATAATGAGAATATTCCATCAAATAGAATGCAGATCTAAATGAATACTATCCTTTGTGAGATATTGCATGCTTTCGTCTAAACTTAAAATCATTTAATCTGCCATTTATAAAAACATCTCTTGAGGTTGATATTTAGTGAAAAACAAAATGGCTGTTTTTACCAAAGGATCTTTTCCAAAAGATTGCTCTCAGAAGAGACTAAATAAAAGCCGATGTAGATGGTCATATGAACTAAGACTACATACTAAGTTCAATGAAGGTATGTTTATTACATTTGAGTTAATTCATAGCAACAGTCTACAGGGGATAGTGTAAAAAGCAATAAAACAAACAGGGCTTGACGATAGTGTAAGGCCACACTCTGTGGCCGAAGAATAAGGTAAGGCTGGCTGTTGACGTTTGAATCAATTAGGAAGAGCAGTATAGTTATCACAATTCATAAACGTATTTGTCATTCTACCGGTCAAAACCCCTTTTGTCGAGACGTGTGATTAATTTAGCCAAGCTTAGAGGCTAGAGCACCAACGTATATTTTGGTCAAATTTCAATGCTTCAACACACCATACATTATCGTAATTGTGATTTGATGACCAAAAATCCAGTCTTAAAAATGATGACATTCTCATGTTCAAGAAACGCTGCGACCTGGTTAACACAGTGAACTGGAAACGCTCCGGTACTAGTCTAGATATTAGAGGTGTAACTCCAGAGTCAGTAACTCGAGTACAGCTCGTCAGAGCTGCCTATACATTGGCTCGAGTTGTCCTCTAGAAACTCGCAATCTATTTCAACTCGCGAGCTAGCTATAACTCGAGTCAACTCGCGAGTTTCGCCTATCTTGCAAGCATGTAAAATGAATTCGGGTCCCAGAGATTGTGCAACATTACTTCATTAGTGGAATAAATATACCAATGATCGCCATATTTAGCGCCCGTCACCTAAAAAACACTCTGAAAGCTTCACAAAGTTCAACAAATATCGTGGAATGATGAGTTACACCAAAAAATCAGAAAAAGATCGAATATCGAAGGAACTTAGCGGGCGATAATAGAGTAGTCACTAAAATTGAATAAAAATGGTCCCCCTATTCTCACGTCGTTTACACGACTTTTACATGAAAAAGATGATCTATCATTAAATTAAGATCATAAGTCTTAACTTTAGATCGATAAACAGCAGTCTTTAGTATAAATAATGAAGATAATCCGGGAAAACCATTCATTAATTTGAGGGGCCCTTCTGGGTTTTCTAAAATATTGTTTGGTTAGATTCTAGCGATCTCTCGTCCTTACCGTATGCGGCGACGTCTATACCAGATCGTTTTTGATTGAAATATGAGATAACTGCAATGAATACCACACTTTCTTATGGCCCCAACGTGTTAAACACCTTTTTGATGTGACTAAACCAGAGAATCTTGCCGCTTAAAGTTACAGTAATTTTGTATACCCGGGTTTACAATATGTACTGGACGGAATGAATGAACTCGAGTTTTACTTGAGTTTTGGAAATATTTGGCAAGTTGAACTCGAGTTGGATTTTTCTGGCGAGTTACACCTCTACTAGATATGTTTAGGAACTTTTTGTTTTTTTGTCAATAGTTTTATGTTTTAACACGCATGTATGCATAACATCATCTAATATAGGCTTAAGTCGGCTTATTTTCACTATGCTCTATGAATAAGGCAAGTTATGTTCAATTATGTCCAAGAAATTTTATTTTTTAATCGCAAAATTCCTCCATCTATGCTATATTGGTAATTAAAGAGAGAATCAGAGATAGCAAGCAGGCTAAACAAAAAATTGTTCCAATTTTAAAATATTTTTGGCTCATGTCATTCCTTGTCATGTCTATTTTCTAAAAAACACAAAAGTTCATACTTTATTCCAGGAAAACTAAAGATTTTTACAATAATACATTATTTTTCTATAAGAATGGTTACCATTTTTATTATTTGGGAGAATTTAAACATTTTTCACCCACTTTTGTACTTTGAATCATTAATAACTTCACCAATGTATTACACATTGTGAATCTTTTTGGAGATATTGTATTTGATATTGTAAGGAAAAGATTGGTTGGTCAATTAGACAAGTTGCTTGTAATTTTGTCACCCCCTATAGATCTGATTCTGCCTTTAAGGGGCTTCCTTCCTTTTTTCAAAACACTCTGAACTGATTTTTAAGTCATGAAAAATAGAATGAATGATAAAAACATATTTTCGTTAGATGGGGACTTAAGTTAAATGACCCTGATATTTGGGTTAATCCAAGTGATAATCTAAAGTCAATCATTAATATATACTTACTACTTAATGGGTTAATTTATTAAATTTAGCACATTAGCACATTAACCTAATCTGACCTAGAAATCTTAGGGATTGGTTAGAAATATAAATAGAATATTATGAACATGCTCTTATGAAGGTTTGTGTGGCAGATGCTTGGAAAAGAGTACATGTATACTTGATACTGAGTGAATGTACAAGGTTATCTGAGGATAAGTCCAAGTTTTCTGGTAAATTCATCTCGGTTCATCAATCAATTATATATAGCGAGTCACCAAATATTATATTAAATCACGCTCCTTCACAATCATACACATATATTTACTGATACATATATATTTACTGATAGTCTATGAGTTGAGAGTAGCACCATTCAGTCCTGATCTGTAGCTACATCAAGTGCAAACTAAGGTTATTAACCTTTGAATTTTGAATGTAAATCTGTGTTGTTAGAGAGATCATGTTTGAAGGTCATTTTCAGATTTTTGTTATGAGGGTTAGTCCCTGTATTATTGTTAAGCTACAACTTTGTTTATAATTAATATTTAACAGATCACATGTTGTGTTTTAGTCAACCCTTTCATAGTATCTGGCATTAATTATGAATCATATGTTTATGTACTGTTGATATTCAAAAGTAAAAGGTATTTTCCACACTACGCAGCTTTATTGCTTGCGCCATTGCACGAGAGCAGGCTATGCTTTATGTGAACAACATGATAAACTTGTGTTTGTTCTCTGCATGATGTTGATCACAGGTTGTTGATGTGGATGAAACTGGTATTTGTTACAGTGTAGCCATTCAGTTGTGTATGGAAAGGCCGTGTCTTAAAACTGGGTGATCATTTTGATCTTGTGTGTTCTGGTTCTCTTGTACTCATTTAACTCATAATTATATTGTTCAGTTTTTTTTTCTAGTAAACATAGAAGAGATAAATGTATTTACTATTGAAGTGAACTAAAAAGTTTACAGCCATGTTCATTTGATCAAGTTCAGTTTCCAAGAGGTCCTACATTCACAATATGGCCAATATGAATTAATAATAAAGAATTTGTTTTAAAAATTATTTGAAATCTACCCTTTGCATACGTTCGACTTCGCTTCTTAAAAGAGAGCTTCATCTTAGCCGAGCCAAACAAAGTTTGTCATCGAAATATTGACAACCTTTTATATACGACCATTTCCTCTGACATCATAAAAAATAAAAAATACCTGGGTGTTAAATGCATAGATTATCCTTGAAAATGAGAAATATTTTTTGGGGATTATATGGTGCAATCTCATAGTCAATAAAAGGTTTAAAGTGTATCGAAGTTTTTTAGATGAAAAACATAAGCGGAATGCATAAACTGATTTCCTGGAAATTTAAAGAAACTGCAGTAATCCCCCCTCCCCTTACCAAAACCTGGCTACAGGCGTGTTATGCAGTGGCGTAGCGTGGCAATTTTACTAGGGGACACAAAATTCCAAAATTGGGATGGGGGGGGTTTACCCGATACGCATTCATTTCCACTTGAAATTTACTCATAAGTACTCATTATAAGTCTTGTAGAAATTCAAGCAAAAATATTTAATGTATCGTTAAGAATGAATGGAGAAATCTAGCTAATTTATTTAGGATCCAGGAATTGCACTTTACGTTATCAAACAAGCGAAAAACGTACAAGCATGATGGAATAATTGATGATGTAGGCCTACTGTACAAAGTTCAAATATCGGTCAATACACTAAAACTTTACGTATCGATCGTCCCGTGTTTTCATAAAGGAATATAACAAGGAATAATAACATAAAATCATATTTTCTATTTTCCGACTCATGTGAGTACGACGAAACGAAAACGTACAACTATGAAAATTGTACACATAGTTGCTTCCCTGGGGTTTATTACGGGATTGCATCACTGTTCTTTTTCAGAAAATAGTTTGGCCAGAGGCAAAATTTGGTCTCACAAGTCGCTTGTATCTTGGACAGTGTTTAATCTGGTATTTGAAAAACGAGTCTGACTGATGGACACAGGAATGTTTACAATCTTTTCGAATGAGGTCTTATGGAATTGGAATCAGGCCAATGCCGCTTTTGAGGCAAACACACAGAGAACCTCATATGTGAGATTCCATGCTCAATGTCTATTCCATGCTCAATGCAACTACAAACATGAATATATAGAGATTATCCTATATGAGGTTCAGGATATTGGGATTATCCCGAGGCCAATATAATATATCTGCCCGAGGGCCGTAGGTCCCGAGGAAAGATATATTATATTGGCCAAGGGATAATCCAAGTATCCTGAACCGACTATAGGATGATCTGTTTATCCCATTCCAATCACATTGTTCAATTGGCCAAAGTTCAGAAACTTAGCAACAAACCGTGGAATTATTTTAAAATATTCATGTCCAGTTTTGTATTTTTGTCCGTAGCCGGATTTTCCTGTTCAAATCTTTGATTATTAACGGGGCATACTGCTCCTTCCCTTCTTCAAAGCATATAACAGATCGCGATTGTCTGCGTTTTTCTCCATTGTCGTTTACAGTATGCGAACGTTACAAAAAAGGACCAATACGGGAACAGCGATTATCTGATTATGACGTAGCAGGCAGATATACTATATCTGCCCGCTCGGAGCGGGATGTAAAGCTATATCTGCCCGCTGATGAAAATATAAGTTTTTACAAACCGGCTTTATGTACCCGTAACACGTCCAAGTATGGGATAAATATATATATATACTCAATTACAGCAGTCTCATATCAAAAGGACAAAGGGCCCAAGTTCAGTTTTACAGAATGAAACTTATTCTCCTGTTTTTTCTTTCCGCAAAAGTGTCAACAACATTGTCCAGGTCAATTTGACGGTCCCTGTGTATATTCAGTAATGCAAGGCTACTAAGGCGTTGTTCCGCCATTGTTGACCTAAGGTATGTTTTTATGCGTTTCAAAGCAGAAAAGCTGCGTTCTGCAACACAGGTATTCACGAAATTATGAGAGTATAATTTGAAAGAATCATTAATGACATGTCGGGACTAAAATAAACACCTAATTTCTATGGTTGAACCCTGTTCAAAGATACGAAATGATAAGGTTGAACAATGGCTTTGCTTATTAAAACTTGAGAAATTTAGAATTTCCAAATATTCAGATAAACATTGGATTGTTCCAGTGGACGCATTTGCGTACTTTGCGTAAACGACGCTACGCCACTGTATGTCTTGTCTATGTTCAATATGAACATGTTATTCTATCACTTTTATGGCCATAGGGTTCATAAATCAATGTTAGCAGCTCTAGCTCCAACACCCACAAAGTAAAAGTACAACACTATACAGTAAACCTTGTCTAAGTGAGCACTTACTGAACTGGATTAGAATTGTTCCGTAGGTCAATCACTGCTACCCACCTAATTACACAGACGTATCGTCGGTGTATCATGGCGGAACTTCCTCCGGGACTAGGTTTCGGTAAGATTTTTTATTTCCCGATTTACACCTACTTATAAGTCACGTTGTGGATAATAATTTGGCTCGAAGTTAAGGAAGATAGTCTAGTTTGAGAATGTGTCGATGGTTTTAGGTTTTATATGTTAACAAAGACACAATTCACGTATTTAGTCCCTCGCTTTTCTTTTTCTGACGAACGACCAATATCAGTGTAATATTGGCAATATTAATGCCGATCGTCAGTGTAAGAAAAGCGAGGGACTAAATACGTGAATTGTGTCTTTGTTAACATATAAAACCTAAAACCATCGACACATTCTCAAACTAGACTATCTTCCTTAACTTCGAGCCAAATTATTATCCACAACGTGACTTATAAGTAGGTGTAAATCGGGAAATAAAAAAATCTTACCAAAACCTAGTCCCGGAGGAAGTTCCGCCATGATACACCGACGATACGTCTGTGTAATTAGGTGGGTAGCAGTGTCAATCATATATTAAAAAAAAGACTACAGAAAGTCTACATTTTGTCATATTTATTGAAAAGAGAGATGTTCACATATGTTATTCCTTTTCCAATCATTTTGCATCATGATAAACCATGACATTTCTTCTCAGCCTTGAGATGTTTTAGGTGAAACAGAAAGATGCTATGAATATCAGAATGATCATTTTGCTTATTTAAAAGAGAGGTTCATCTCATTAAGTTTCTGACATTCAGGGCACATGTATAGGTCTACTGTACCTGAGTAAATAGACACCTGTTGTTGCTTATGTACTTAGCTTGACTTATCACTTATCCTGTACCCTTTGCATTCGTTTGACTTCACTTCTTAAAAGAGAGCTTCGTCTTCACTCTTTCAAACTAAAATAAACCTGTGAAGTCACCGCGCCAATCAGTGTTCGTCGGCCAAATTTGACCGACGTTCTATATATGGTCATTCCTTCTGACGTCATCGTTGAGCCCAGAATTGACCAATGACATGCTCATATTTAATTAGAATGTATTTGGCGTGTGTTTCTTCAAGCTCGCTGAATGGTGGAAGAAAGGTCAGCGCATAGGACAGAAGTGATTTATTACTCAAACTGTCACCGGTACCCGTCGTGGGGACGGGGGTACTAAACTGTAATATTGTCTCTACTAGGCAGAGTGTAGTTTAACTAGACTCTGCACGCAGGGTACTTATCCTGCTAGCTGCCAATAAATGGGCAAAAATGTGAAATGCTGACGTCATTATCTGGTGATAATTAATTGTTCTTAATTACCTTTTGTAGTATGATTCATTTCTGCATGAAACCTATTAGAAATTTGCAACCCTGGAACTAATATTCAAACCACATTCAAATAGTAACATTTAAAATAACTTTTTTGGATTGAATCTCTCTGCAATGTATCTTCAAGGGTTTTAACTTCTAGGGTTTTTGGATAATTGAAACATTTGTTGTCACCTGTAGTAATCAACTCATTCGGCGGGCCAAGTAAAATTTGTTCCTTCCAAAGCGATGCATCATGGGAGATATTTATGTAAATTACCACTTGAAGTCTTATCGCTAATTGGAGTATTTGTGATGTAAGATTATGGTGTTGTGTTTTATATTGATGTAACTGTAAGTTATGTACACCACCTTGATTAGGCTTACATCAGACCTTACACCTGTTAGCTTTATTTTGGGGGATTTTTCTCTCTGATTGATGTATTGTTAGTTCAATTAGATAATGTAATAATAAAGGTCCTCTTGCGGTTTTGTCCTCTATCTACGTCATCAGAAAAGAGTGAGTTACTCTACCCTGCACGCAGAGTCTAGTTATAAACTACCCTCTGCCTAGTATCGAATTTATTATGTCACCACCAAAAAGTGGTGACATATTGTTATGGTTTTCATTCTTTCTTTTTTTACGTCGGTTGGTAGTTGGCGAACGGCGTCTTACGAATTCTTACAACTTCCAATAACTTAACAAATACTGTTTAGACTGACTTCAATTTTTCAAAATCTTCTACATGATTTTAGAAGTTCAAATCTGACTTTATATTCAAGATTTGACCTTCAATGGTCAAATATAGGTCAAAAGGTATTTTTTCAATTCCTTCAAATTGACCAATTTTTTTTTCAAAACCATCCACAAGTTATCAGAAGTTCAAATCTGACTATAGATTTGACCTTCAATGACATTCTCAAGGTCAAAAAGGTCCCTTTTCATCTTGCTTCAAATTGACCAATTTTTTTTCAAAATCATCTACAAGTTATCAGAAGTTCAAATCTGACTTTTGATTTGACCTTCACTTACCTTCTCAAGCTCAAAAAAAGGTCAAAAGGGTATTTTTCTCAACAGTTCTCAACAGTTCAAATCTGACTTTAGATTTGACCTTCAATGACATTCTCAAGGTCAAAAAAGATTTCACCTTCAATGACCTTCTCATGGACAAAAAAAGTTATTTTTTCAACTTGCTTCAAATTGACAAATTTATTTTTTCAAAATCATCTACAAGTTCTCAGAAATTCAAATCTGACAAAAGATTGAATAATATTGTGAGCAACAAGGTGGTGACATTTTGTCATGCTAATGCCTTGTTATGGTTTAGCAGCCCTATCCCCATAACTGATGCCCATGACGGCTCGGGTCATAAATCATTTCCTACCTACCGCACTGACATATTCTCAACCAATCAGTGAGCTGGAAGGAACCCGTGCTAAATGCATGCTCAATAAGTATGCTATTACATCAGAGAAAATGACCGTCGTCCTTATTAGCACGGTGAGTTCAGAATTTTTTGAAAATTGAAAGAGTGAAGATGAAGCTCTCTTTTGAGAAGCAAAGTTGAATGAATGCAAAGGGTAGAGTTACTCGGGAGGCGGAGGGGCAGGGGGAGAGACTGAAATCAAGGACTTCATGCTATTACACAAACTTAAAAGTTGCATCAATCCTCTGGAGCCTACATTGTGAAATATATTAGGGAGGGACAGATACTCATGCAACCATGGGCTTTCAACTAGAGGTGTTTTTTATTTCAATTTGATTGCATCATATATCAATAATTATACCAAATGAGATACAGTAGCATTTTAACCTACTTAACAATTGTGAATTATTTGATAAATCTGTTATAATTTCACTCATAAGGTAAATTATCAAGTGAGCAATTGGATTGCTTCATTTGATTATTTTGAATACTTCCTTCTAAATAATCTTCAAAAATTTGGTTTCAGGGTTTGGCTAATACTATGGCCTTATATTACGATGGTGAAATGTTCTAAGAAAATTCTATGTGCCTGTGTAATACTTATTACAGTATACAAAGGGAAGTACAAGTAAACACAAATGGGAATTTACTTCATCATGAAAGTAAGTTCCACGTAATTTAGTCTCTTTGGCCTCAAAATACAGTTCACCAGGCCAGTTTAAGCTGTATATGTTAGGACTTGGGTATGACGGTTTCTTTTAGTCATATCCATTATCTTTATAACAATATTTTATTAGGGGGCCCTTAATGTGTATTTCATATAACACCTGTCAGCCCACAGAAATAAACCAATGAAAAGCCTGCAATTCACTGAGTCAAATGTAATCAATAAGATTTGGATTGTTTGTAAACACTCACTCTTATTGAAATGCAACATAAAAATCCAAATTATTATAATTTGAAACAAATAGCTGAAGAAAAATTCATGGCTTGGAAAATATTCCAGTGATGAGTAAATAAAAGGTGTTTAAATAATTAGTGAAATACTTTTTGTGGAAATCTAGTCCAAAAGGTTGAATCTAAACATTGCATGTTACCAAAGGTGAAATGATTTGAATGTGATCCAATCCAAGTGCAGCTGTTCATGAATAGGATGTTGTATACGTATGTACTGTGTTGGCCTTTGCTTGCATCAGCCTTGGCTAGTTGGCAGTTGAATGTTAGCGTCATAGGACGTCTTGGACGATATAGGACAGGTTTTAGTACAATTCCTGAGCCTGAATGAAAGGATTGAAAGAGAGTTGATAACATCAGACAGTGTGACATAATGGTCGGATTTTTAGAAATAACTGAGGTATGTAAACTTTTTCATGTTAGAGTTTTCTTATGAGTTTTATTGCATTGTTTTGTTATGATTCATCATCTTTTGCTGACTTGACAGTTGAAGAGAGTAAAACCTGCCAACTATGACAAGGGTATTATGGGTTTGTATATTGCACCAGGCTTGAGTTACCAGACTGAATTATCTGCTAGGGGTAGGCAATGATGTAAGGTAGAATGTTCTGGATGGTCCAGGAATAGTCTAGTGATGATGCTATGTCTGCAGTGGTCATGTGCTCTTTCTGATCTCACCTGATTATCATAATATATATGGAAGCAACAATAACAAAGAGAAAAACGGGCTAATCTTCACTTTTGTGCCTTCTCATTTTTAGATGGTACCCAATTATACAAAATCAGAACATGACTTGGTATGTTCCAAAAAAGCACAAAGGGTAACAGGTGAGAGAAAAACAAATCCATATCAGTGAATTGAACATTTAATCAAACAAAATATTCCTAACAAGATAAACATTCATATAACAATTCTGTTCAGATTTATGAGAAAATATGCAGTGAATAATTTATATTTAGCAAAGTATGTAGGAATGGAAAATAGTTAGTTTAGTCTAAGTAGGATGCCTCTATATCCTAGTTAGATACTGTTACCAATTAGCTTGGGTCTGACTGTAGGGCTAAGTCTTGACATTTGTAAAAGTATATCTTCTCAATAATATATTAGTACGCATGTCTCTAGATTCCCCTCAAGATGTAGACACAACTTGCAGGAGTAATATTTATCAATCTGTCAATGTTATTCTTATTGTCCTTGAGAATAGTAAGAAGACAAAGCACAATACATGTATTTTTGTGTTTGTCAGTTATAATTGTTACACAAACCTCTGTTTTATTGGCCTCTAAATGACCAACTCTAGCAATGCTATCCCCAGCAAGTAAGCAACAGGGCATCAGTTAAGAATTCAACCATTTGAAAGCTGGTTGGATATTTGAAATATCATGCATTATGGCTAGCAGGTCATATCTAAACTGTATATGCAAAGAAGTAATTTAGCTAAAGTCTAATTTAACCTAGCTGAAGTTCAGAGAAAAACCTTGTCAGTTACCAGTTTGGATGTCATCCTAAATCACCCTTAATAACATAGACAGTACTTGATCATGTATTAATTAATAGAGTTTGTAAAGATGAATATACCATAGATTTACAATCTTATTCGATTTGAAGCTCACCACCTAGTTTCTGTGGTTTCATTTTGTCCTTTTTATTAAAATAATGTATTGTCAACCTGAAGCCAAAAATGTGTGATCAATACATATTATAATCAGATAATCTAATTAGTTCATCAAAGTATCTGATTTATTTAATTGATCAATGAAACCGACAGATATAAATAGTGTGAACTGTTGCTACATACAATCATATGATCCTGGACTTGACAGTGATAACAATAAGGCTACATTGAGAACAGTGCTAAATCTTGTATCGATTAGTTTGGAACAACAATAACATAGTTATGGGAGTAATTTGTATTCTTCATCCTGTTGAGGAATGTAACAGTAGAGGCCCCTGGATGCTTTTAGAACAGGTAACAGTTATCTTTAGATACCGCAATCACAAAACACAAGGGGTGTCATTTCATTTTTTACGTTTAAGTTCACAGGAAAGGCAGATGTTTCATTTTACTCTATATATTTTCATGGTGTTTTTAATTGTGCTTTGTCAAGGGGAACCAAGTGCAGGTGTCGTGTAAAACATTTTAATCTATTTAAAACTAAAGTTTTGTAAAAACAATGTTTGATTAGTTATTATGATCTAATCCATGTTCTTGTTATTAGGTTTGATTTGTTTGATTACAAAACCAATATTATTACAATGTTTATATTCCAGTTATTGTTGTTTTAATGATTTTGCCATTTTACTACATCATCATAACATAATGTTGATCAACAATTCAGAATTCCAGAAAATCTTTTGCTGGTTAATAGATAACATGTTTTTAGTGTTTAGTGTTAATAACTAAGTTCTATGTGGCATATAAATAGAGTGATGTCAATAGTGGTCTGATGTTTTCGTCATGGGTTCACTGATAGTAGAATGTTTGCAAACAAGTATGCTGAAGGTTATACATGATCATTATATTCTTCATGATTCTTAGGCTTTTATCTAGGTAACTTTGCTTAGGGACTTTACCAGAAGTATTGTATTTATAAGATGCAGTATTAGTAAACTGGGCATTTAAACCAGAAGAACTATATATAATGGGGCGATTCTACGATTGCATGCTGTGAATTTAGCTCTCTGTTCTGACAATTTTCTTTTAGTTTCATTTCAGATGGTTATAAAATTATCAGTTTCAGGTTTGATTTCAGTTATAGTCAGGCGGCTTCTTTTCAGTTAGCATATAGTCCCCAATAAATCTAGAGGTAATTGACTCCTGAGAGTTGGATAAGAGCCATAATATCTGATCAGACCATGTTTTTGGAACTTTGGACACCACAATTTATGAATGACTGTAGAATGATGCCACGTCATTAGAGAAAATGATACAATGACACTCCACAAATATTCTATTTTGATCAGTAATACTTGACATTAGATAACCTTAATGTTTTACTGCAATTCAATGATATTTAATAGTCCAACTACTTGAAACTAGGCCAGTAATGATGATTATGTTATTTTTATTTGAACTTGAATTTTTCTGCTGTAAACAATAACAAAGCTTAGCCTAGTTCAAAGCAATCGATCAATATGAACTACTTCCAGTAATTGTTGTTCATTGTATAATAAAACAATAATTTTGTTTTTGTTGATAATGAATTATCAGATATGTAAAATGTCTACTGATTTAGTCTAGAATTCTAGAAGAGAAACAAATAAGATAAAAAAACAAGATCATCTTGTGATTTCTCATATCATCAAAATATAATTTGTAACCAGTTTCTTAAAAGTTTTACGGTCCTAAATTTCTTTAGAAGTTCAAGTTAAAATGATAAATATACTGGTAGATGCCCCTCCATTCTCCTTTCTAGGTCTATTGAGGCTCTTTCAAATATTTTAGTTGCTGTTTCAATACTAAATACAGTGTATAGTATACAGTATTACGATTCCTTCACCATATTACAACCGCCTACTTAGATATAAACCTTAAGAGTGAAATTGAAAGATGAAATCTAAGTAAATAGGGAAACTTGTTAGATGATATGAGGTCAGAAAAATGCCAGCAATATTACTGACTAAATTAACTATATATTACTTAGTTGACATCGGAATCATCACCCTCGTGCCAGACAGAAGTAATCCATGTGCAATGAAACATCAGTTATACAGGAAACTAGAATAAGCTTGCTAATTGTGAAGTTGTTTTCATCATTGTGATCAATAGTGGCACGCTTGATGGCACGTGGCTTGATTTTATTGCAACTATGTCAGACTTGCCTATATCTCTACACCAATATTAAAACTAGATCAGGTCTTGAAGAGTTCAACAAAGAAATATTGATTTATCTTTGTTTTTCAAATTGTGATTTTCTATTTTAATAAATCAGATGAGACATAGGAATGCAAAGACATATATAAATACATTATTTAATCCAGATCATTGATATTGCAATCTTGTAAGGGCATAAACAGTATTCATGTTTCACAGGGCATAAAGACAAAATATTCATAGGACATATTATTTAGGTTCATGATATGTTCAATGTACATGTACTCACTGAATCTAGGTTAACAGTTAAACACTGATTTTTGTACTATCTACTATTTTGGGGTATCACGGAGAGACTTGCTGATTTTATGTGAGGCCTGGATGATCTTTCAACCCATGTAGTGTTAACATCTGGAGCAGGGGAATCGTATACATAATGAATATTTAGCCAAACTGGATCTGCACATGATCATTTGTTTTGCACCTCCTCAAACTGTGGGTGCATATAAATAACATAATTAATGGTGTCAAGAAGGCAGAGATATTATTTATTGCAGCATTTTTGAAGAAAGGCTTTCAAGGTTAATTAGTTTGCTCCGTCCTCCTCTTTCATTTGTCATAACTTTCAGCATTTCTTTATTATGGAAGTATGTATCAGTCAAATATACATATATTTATATTGTGACTAATTAACTAAAGAACCATTGTAATACTGGCAGTTCTGGTTGACCCTTTTCCATATAAATGGAAAATAGATAGCATCATGGGTATTGGTAGGGCTATGGTAGAGCTAGAAAACATGTAAATGTATTGCCAGAGTCACTTAATTTCTTAATTTAAGAAGTAATTCCATTTGGATCAACTTAAAACACCATTGGAATATAACTATATGATCTTATTGACATGTGGATTGTGATTTCACATTAAGATTATGATCCTTGTAAGAGTAAATAAACTTTTAAAGTTTTTCAGCATTGTGTCAATGGGGATTTAGCCCGACCTTTTTTAGACAACTAGACAATCATCAGAATTTGAATCAAGGTAAATAATGATGCAAATGAAAGTTGTTTTGATAGAAAATTACACACAAAATTCAAATATGCCATCAAATAGAAGAAAATGTTATATCTCCTAAAATCTTATTAAAAACAAGACTTTAACGAGATTTCAAAGCTATATGGAAAAAGGACCATTAACCTCCTTTTAGACTGCTATAGGAGCCAGACTCTAATCTACATCCTTGACTTGTTCATGTAGTCTGCATGTACCTTTCAAGAAATTACAAGTATGAGATAGGCGGAAACCCATTCTTGTTAGATAGCAAAAACTTTCCTCATTGATACATTTGGAAAAATCAGGAAGTTCAAGTTGGTTGATGAAATCAGGATGTACACGATGAAACCAATGCTGGCAAGATGATTTTATAAATATGATGAAATCTATGGTTTTGCTTGGAAATGTAGATAGGACATTGTTTTATTGATGAATTCATGCTAAATTTGTGTTAACTTGTTGATGTTTCTTTACCTTTATGTGTTATGATGTTATTGTTTCTATATCATTCGATATATCATTCATCTGGATGGTAATGTGGAATTAGTCATGATATTTTTCTTCAACTCAAGTCAAACACAAGTTACAAAAAGATAAGCTTTCCCAGTAGAGTCAGATGAAGGTGAGATGTGAATCATTTTAACCTTAGCTAACTTAGACTAAGTTAGATTTTGTTTTATGAGACCTAAGTTAACATTTAAGTAAGATTCTAGTCAGGAAGTAAAAACGTGTATTTTCTCATGAATATATAGAACTAACAATAGACCTAAAAAAGCACTCTGTTCTTTGAAACAAAAAGTAGTTATTTGATATGAACCGCCAAACAGGATTTAGCCAGTACACATGTAGTTAAATTGTTTTCTCTCTTGATTGTCTGAATGTGATCTGGTTGAGTCACTAAGTTTAAATGACGAGAGCTTGTTACAATCATTCAAATATAGAAACTGAATCTTTATGCAACATTGTTGCTTTTGCTTCATAACTTTCCCTAATTTTAATGTTTTTAACATTATAAAACAGCATAACAAATGGCTTAACATATTTGCATGCTTCTGACATGTTCTAGGGTAACTTGAGGTTAAGCAAACATGGTACACTATAGCAATATTTTTGTGACTGCACAAGGCGGTTGTCTGATTGAGACCAGAATGTATCTTTTGTCAGGTGCTTGATTAGTAACATGTAAGCTAATTGCTTTTACAGAGAACAATGCCAGTAACAATAACAGTAAATACTCCATCTAGGCCCCAGCGCCCCACCACCCTCATGTTGGGTACCTCACCACAGCGCCCTACAACTCTCATGCTGGGGGTACCCTCGGCAAAGAAAACCAAGGTAACCTTTGGCAGGCTTGGTGGGTGGATGGAGCATTGTCGTATAGTTATTATAGAAATGGTGGATGTTTAGATAATCTGCAGCTTTGGTGAAGGTGGATGTAAAAACCTGGTTTATATTTATGTATTCCTTGATATTTCATGTAGACACGGCAAATCAAAGGTGGATGGTGACTTGTTAAACTTGTTATAGCTTTTATAAGAACATGTTAGACAACCTCAGCTGTTATTAATATAGGCTGCTGATGTATAAGTTGCATTTGCAAACTTGCTATCAGAATACTTTCTCTGATGAGATCATGTTTAGATCATAATTCTTGGGAAATTGACAGTTTGTTTAGCAACACTGATGTTTATGTACTTTGACTCATTAACCCATTGGGCTTATGTTATATACATGTATTTTTACTATGATGTCTGTTATATACTCCTACTATTGCTTGAGGGACATGGTCAGTTGATGGATTAGTCATACGTTCTGTTACATCTAGCCTTGCCCTGAGAAGTATGACTAATCAATCAATAATATTTTATCTCAAATATTGTAGATATTGCAGTTTAGACATATACCAAGCTAGACTAAACATATAACATACCAGTAACATATCATGTTGTAACATGCACCCTTTCACTAAAATGCACTTTAGAAAATATATAAATATACCTGGACTAACCCCTCCCTTCCTATCATTCCCTTATACTAAATCCTTATTTCTGCAGAGCAATGCGGTAGTCATGCCTCAGGTGACATTGAACCATAGTCGCTGCCCACTACGACCCTCTGCATTAGGCTTGGATATGGCAAGCTCTAGGCCTAAGGTACTAACACTAGATAATTAATATGCATGGCTTAACAATAGAATAAGTAACAATAACAACTAATGTTTGCTATAACCCAATAAAGTCAGTTTCAATCATGGTCCTCAGTGCACATTTACCTGATATTTGTCATTCCTGAAATTGCTTATTAAAACAAAAATATTCCATCATTTATTTTTGATGATAACACGTTGTAAGCACCTGTGGCTGATTCATAAAGGTGGATGGTACAACCTTAGTGAACTTCAATTTATATTCTCTGTTTATCATAATTAAAATCACAGAACTTATTTAATTGTTGCTATTATGTCATAAAATAATGTCTAGGCCCGTATGACATGTGCATGAATGAAATATATTAGACATAGAGTAAATCGAAACAAGTTTTCAATAGTCTTTTGTGCTTAACCTACTTCAATACCCTATTTAATACCCAAGACAGACTAAGGCATACTGGTATTTAACTCATTTTTGCACTAACAATCTTATGCTCATGTATTGATAATTTACTTTCTGTGTTTTCAGAGTGAGTTGGACCGTAGATTAAGAATGTCGCCATCCCGTCCAGAGACCATCAAAGAGTCGCCTGAGGAGGGGAAAGGTATGAATATTCTTCGTGACAGCACCAATAATGAACAGACACAGAGGCCACCACGTCGTAAAAAGAAGAAGAGGCCTTCAGAAAGCAGAGAACTAACTTTTAATGGTGAGTTGGCTGTTTTGATTAGTCATGGCTTTCACCTTCTCCCATGTTTACTTGATTCAATGTAGGATTTTCATTTATATGTTGTAATCTCAATTGCTTTAATATGTAGATAAAGATATTTCATTTCTCTTTATCAAAGACACACTTGATACTACTGACTGTGACTTGAAGCAAGACTATATGTAAAGCTCTCATATAACTCAGACTCTCCAGTTTTGTATAGAGTTAAGACCACCATGCATCATTTGAGTTTGTTATCAAGGACATTGTCTCTTTTGTTTCAGATCTGTACAGATGTACAGGCGAGGTGCTTGGAGAGGGAGCCCAGACTGCAGTATGCACATACACCAAGCTATCCAATGGCAAAGATTATGCAGTCAAGGTAAATGCATCAAAGTTAGAATCTTACATCATTTACACAATTTGAACAGGAATTGTGAATGTTTTATTAACCTAATATTGGCAGTCTTTATTTCAACGTTCACTCTGAATAGACTCATTGACAGTCACATTGGAAAAGTAAAGAAGTCAGTTTAATGTGTTAATTATCCAATTTATATTGTGTGACATATGACACTCCTTTTGTGTGTTTTTTGTGTGAGAATAGATATCCTTGAAGTAAAAATAACAAAAAGGATGCATTATGAAAGTGTCAGACATGTTAAAGCATGATTTATTGTAACATTACAAAGCAAAGTTATATCAATCAATATCCTATATTACTGAATCACCTTTATGGAGTGATTTATTGACCATGTAATTACCGTTACATTTACATGGCAAAATTCAGATTAAAAAATGGACTAATATTGAAATTTCTATGAATTTGAACTTTCCCCAGATCAATCATCATTTCAATAAAATTTTGAAATCTGAAACTTTTATTTTATATTTTTTCCATTTGTAGAATTTATTTCATTTCTTTTTGTAGATTATAGACAAGAGTATAGGACGTAGTAGAAGCAAGGTCTTCAAGGAGGTGGAGATTTTTAACCAGTGCCAAAGTCATGAGAACATTCTCAACCTTGAAGAATTCTTTGAGGAAGAAAACCGGTTTTATTTGATATTTGAAAAAATGGATGGAGGTATGTTACAAGTGCTTATATTTTGCATACACATTTGAAAATGTTTCACTTATAATCTATTATTCATCGTCAAAAAGATTTTGTTTTGTAATTTTATGACAATACATAACTATTCATACATAGATATTGTCTGTGTCATAGCGATAATTGTTAAGTTGTTTACATGAAAACAATTCTTTATGACTGTTTCAGGTACTTTGCTAGAGGCTATTGAACGTAGAGGCCACTTAACAGAGCAAGAAGCCAGCATGGTCATACGTCAGATAGCCAGTGCTTTAGACTTCCTCCACAAGAAAGGCATTTCCCATAGAGATCTGAAACCAGAAAATATTTTATGTCAAAAAAGAGATGAGGTAAGTTCTTGAGCCTGTCTTCAAATATAAATGGAGGAAAATTAATGTGCACTGCTGACATTATTTTAGATAAGGCTTTTGTAAATGCATTTGGTGATTTGAATCATGTTTTAGCCACCAAGTTTGATATTGTACTTAAAGAAAACATCAAAAGTTAATTGTAGCGAGTAATAAAAAATCAATAAAACTAATGATAGGGGTCTATGCACATACATGCATTCACAAAAACTCATTTTTGCATTGAAATCCTTTCTTTTCCAGCTTATTCCAATAAAAATATGTGATTTTGACTTGGGTAGTGGGATCATCAAAAGTAGTCATGAGACCACCCCATGTACCACCCCTGAGCTGTTAACCCCTGTGGGGTCAGCTGAGTTTATGGCCCCTGAAGTGGTCGACGTCTGGGTAGATGAAGCTTCAAGATATGATAAAAAATGTGACATTTGGAGCCTAGGAATTATAGTGTAAGTTTCCTTTACATAAATGAGATGTTGTATTGCAACTATTAACAATTATCCAGGTAAAGATCTAGATGAATAAAAAAGATTGCTTAATAATAGTCTAGTTTTAGTTTTGATAAGATGACCATTTTCATGATCAAAGCAGAATTTAATATTGCGATAAGAACCAAATAACTGATTCATAAATCGAACTGAAAATTTAAACCGTCTGACCCCTAAAGTGATGTATTGTTTGATTTGCTGTTGTTCATGTGTCATAATTGTGTCTTGCAGATATATTATGCTGTGTGGCTATCCCCCATTTGTTGGCTATTGTAAGGGGAATTGTGGCTGGGACAATGGAGAATACTGTGAGGCTTGTCAGGTAGGTTCTATTCAACTATTGATTGAGAGACTTCTTAATTAAACGTTAATTGACTGATATGGGGAATGTGCATTAAATGGATATTTTTTTTGACAAACTTACTAACAGGGTGGATTTTTGTTTTATTAAATTAATTTTTTTAACAGCTAAATACTATGTGTACATTAATCCAATTTAGCACAAAATTACTTTGACCTAGACTTAGGCAGAATTTATGTAATTCAGTATGGTACATCATTGACATTAGGTAATCATAATTAATAAGAATAGCTTTCACAAGTCAACTTGACAAGATTAATGTGAACATATTGCATCTCATTATACAATGTGTCATACACAATTACATACATTACTGAATGTAAAGAATCTGGCATTCATCTTCATGATCTGCATGAAACATCTTGTCAGGAATGTCAACTAAATTTTATATTTTTGTTGCAGAAAATGCTGTTCACCAGTATACAGGAGGGCCACTACAGTTTCCCTGAGCCAGAGTGGACAGATATCTCTGATGGTGCTAAAGACCTTGTGCGCCATCTGCTGGTTCGTGACCCTCACACTCGGTACAATGCCTCCCAGGTTCTGCTTCACCCCTGGGTCACAAACAATGGGAATAAGACACTCCTCCCTACACCTGGTGCTCTAAAAAGGTAATGGTTTATTCTGAAACTTTGGTCAGTTGTTTCTATGAAACAAATCATTATCTTTGATAGGTAGTTCTAAGATATCATTTAATCAAAACACTAATGAAACTGTAATGCAATATTTATTTCAATAATGTGATCATTGTAGTATGAAGTTTGAAATTCATTCATATTATTAATTTTTGTGGATGGTGGTTGGTGGTCGCTTTTTGGCTACTGTAACAAATAGTAGATGGTGACATTTTGCATGTTATTGCCTTGTTATTATTATTATAAATTGTGATTGTTTCTTCCTTTCAGAAATAATAGTACAAAAGACATTGAGGCATTTGCCGAAAATGCTGTGGCTGTAAATCGTATGATCTTACAGCACCTATCCATCTCTGAGCCAGTAGCCATCCCCAATCCTCCACGCTTCTGCCTAGGAGGTGGTAGCACCGGTGATGATGACGAACTCAGTGATTACTTTAAGGAGATGAGCAGCTCCGATGACAGCAAGAATGATGAAGATTCACCCCCACCATTCGGCCTGTCTCCACCGGGCATGTCAAGACTTGCCCAACGTCGTAGTATGAACCGCCACAACAGTGGTAGCTACGAGGATATCTCAGGACAGAGCTATGATGACTCCACCTTCCATCCCTTCAACCAAACTGGCTCCCCAAACACAATCGTTAAATCTATCACACAGTCATAGCTCTTTTAACAGTTATTACCTGTATTTCATCTAACTTGAGAAATTTGACTCTATTTTGCATCTTACTAAGAGACAGTGTAGTATTTGAGGACTGTGATCTGTAAAGTTTGACAGTACATAGGTACAGAATTGAGAAACTGAACTATTTGACGATCCAGAGAGGACGATGTGTCATATTATCATTTGCTCATCATTAAGAGAAAAAAATCTCAAAAACTTTAAAACATAAAAAATATTTTTATCGTTTTCAAGTTATAGCCTTAGGTAGTGAAAACCAGTTGGAACACAAAAACTGCCAAGGCAATGAAACTGAAATCAAAATATCCCCGTCACGAAGGCAGCAGTTATGTGTGAATAGATGGAAACCATAATGGATAATGTCACACACACTAAAAACAATAAGGGGTACTAGCAGTCAGGGCAATGCCAAAATACGAAACAGTTTGTAAGATATATATGCATATATGTTAACTATATCTGTACAATGTTAGTTATGCCATATATATATTGTACCACAATGTGGTACCATGTTCCAAAATGTTATATATTTTTAAAAAGGAGGACATTTTTGCCTATTTTTATTTTCACATATTAAAAAGTTTAAAGAATAAGCTCAGAATATCTTCAAATAGGCAACTTTTGTGGAGTCTGACAACCATACATGATTTAAAGATAGCGAGTTATATTGGGCTTATTTTTTACACAACTAGAACATATTTTTTATTTTAAAACACCTGTGGGGTTTTAGTTAATTGACTTCACGAGGTCTTTTTAATTTTATTGAGGTGAACCGTCATTCAAATAAAGCATCACAGGTGCTTAGTCATCGAGTAGTGCGTCAGTGTCAAGTTTGGGACATGTGTCAGAAGGAATAAGTACATGTAGAAAACAATGAACAATTTCAGTACTGAGGCATACAGCAGGCCTTTGGAAGCATTTTGAAAATAATTGATTTTCACCTTGTGCATGTATTAATAATAATAAGTACATTTTTTATTAATTTAGAAAATAATATTACACAATATGGAATATTATGACTGTCTCATTGGCTTGTATCACCAAAGTCCCATACATACACAATAGACATTATGTTCAGCAGTTGTTAAATAATTGTAACTGAAATTTTGAAGATCTTATTAGGGGTAAAATAATGAGTATAACCAACTAGACTGTTTGCTATTATGTGCAGTATTATACAGTATGTCTTAAAACCATTCCGGAATTGAAATGATGTTGAGTTTAACATTTCCTTAGTTCATTTATATCAACCTCTCGATTATTGAAAACTAAATGTTATTTCCCGTTTATAATGTCTTCCGTTAAACGCATGTTACAGCTGTAGTGAAGTGTCTTTATGTAAACTAAAATATTGTGCCTTCCTATTGGTTAATTTGGTTTATATTTAGAGTAATACTTAGTCTAAATTGCATGTTTATTATGAAATCAAATGTTAAAACAGGGTTGTGTATTTGAAAATGTTTACTTTTGGAACCATCCAAATAGTCTTTGCTCATTCATTTAAGAACATATTGTTCAGAATTCCTAGCTATTTCAAGTACCACAAAATCTATGAATCATTTGAACAACTTATTACTTCCAAATGCAGTGAATTTTGTTCAGGAAATATAGGGGCAAACCCCTCCTTTAAGTCTCTAGATGGTCATGCAATTCCATGCTTTCGTTGTGTGATTTTAACGCTATTTCTTGCTTATTTCTCATATGGAATACGTTCGTTAAAGTAAGGCCATCTAGATCTTGGAGAGTTGGGGGTTATGGATCCTTGAACTCAGGTAAAATAAACTAGGCCTATCTCATATTTGTGCAATACCAATACTTTTGAATAGAATGCAAAATTTGTGTTGATTACAGAAAACGCACACTTCTTAAGTATTGAACATAACTACGTATGTATGTTTGTATATATTCCAAATTATGTATGTTTATGAGAAGGAAACATTAAATGATTCTGTATCTCCTTAGAGTGGGGAACCCTTACTACAAATGCTCATAATTATCTGATCTACATGGTCAGTGATTCCTAGCAAAATTGACGTGATACATAACTATAAAACTATGTTATTTTATGAATTTATACATTGATAGCCACATAATTTCTAACATTGTAATCATTATTGTGATTTAATAGTCCTTTTACCAATACTTTTAAGGTCATCAAAAATAATTTTCTATTTTTGGCCGGGATTGTGACATGAAATAATTATGACAAATACTGTTTTTTTCTAATTCAAACCTGGTATCATTTACCTATCATCATTTTGTCATTCATCATTTAATTCAACTAAAACTGGCACTGGGCAATGTTTGTTATCATTGTAAATATCTCTAACGTTATTTCTTTTTTTCATTCTGTACATACATGTAATATGGCTGTGTAAGGATCTAACTAATGAAAAGTCACAATCTCAACCATAAATTATGTTTGATGTGAAGCCATTGGCTAAATTTGAAAACAACATGAAATCACCTTTTCCTATGTTCAATTTTTGTTCCATACTGTACAGTACTAAGTACAATACTGCTGTTATTTCATAGATTCTTCTAAAGGGATATGGATGTCAATATATGTAAACTTGACTTCTCAGATTGATCAATTATCTTGTAGGAAGACTTAGCTTGGGTTAAAGAAGCCAAGGTTTGTCATAATTTTCATTATATTTTGCAGGTAATTGCTAAATCTGAGAATCTAGTATTGTTTCTTAACTTGAATGTGTTTAACAAATTCCAAATGACTCCATTTACCTGCTGAATACCAATTTTGAGTAAGAGGACATGCATTGTTGACACTGGTAGAAAAACATAGTTCATAATCCATTTTGGAATTTATCAACAGAAAGGGTTTGGGGGTACAGCCAAAATGGCAATAGCTATGTATTTCCACACCAGTCACCATTTGAACATAATCCTGAGTGGAAGTGCAATGTGTTTGTCTAACCAAAGTGGAGGTTAATGTATTTAAGGTGTTGTCTCATACGGTTTACATTAAATTTGAATGGATATGTTAATTGTTAAGGCTATGAAATGGATAATGTGTAGATTGTAATGTTAAACTTCTGAGACAACCTCTTAAATTAATATACATGGGTTTATGTAATAGCCAGAGCTGCATTACTGGAAACTTCTTCATATGTTTGAAAATGTTATTGTATTTAAGCTTGCAACATTGTTTTCTAAATTTTCATAATGATGAATCTCCAGTAATAGCTTTCTGGTTATTTCATATTTTGCATAATTTGTAAAAATTATTGTAATATGATATTTGATAACTTAGCAGAAAAGGTTTTCAATTGTTCTTCGAGAAATATTCAATTGTATCATAATTTTGTAAAAAAGAGATGGAAGGAAAATGATCAAATCACACAATGGAGATGCTTATTTTTAGACATTGGTAAATATTTTTAGTACTTTTTGATCAGGAGTCCTAAATAGATGTATGGATGGATTGATGGATAACAATGGATGCCACTGTTGATTTGGTTCACCAAACTTTTAGTGTTTCTAAATTGTTACATCCTCATTGTGTGATGGAACAGTTGAAGATGCCTTTACAACTTGACTTGTCAAAATCTGACTTGAACTGAATATGCTTAACAAAGTTTTGTATTTTATTACGTTGAAATAAATGATTTTAGGGATGAAATGAAATATCTCTTTGTTCTTTTGTCCTACCAAATGAAGTTTTCATGAGACAAAGAGAAGCTGTCAATTTTAGAACCTATGATACACTTATCATTTGACGAATGTGTGGTTCCATTATACATGTATAACTGCCTTCAAGCAATGATTCTAGAAGTGAACGCATCTGGCAAAATTGTTAATTGTGTTAAACCAAATTGTCTTAAGCACCAGAAGCATACTTATAACAAAAACCTGAACTGATGCGGCCTGATGATCGCCAAGATAATAGCCCTGATGCAAACCCCAGTGAGAATAGGGTATGGGAAGGTCTCCAGGAGATAGTATGAAGGCACCAAATCTAGAAAATTACTCAACTAAAGCTGATAATTAAGACAGGTTTAAAAAAAACTTGACTTACATTTCATTGATACTGCTATATCAGCAAGGCGACTAAAACTAAAATGTATCATGAAATAGGGTGGCGGACCAATTGAACTCCTCTGTTAGATCAAATATAATCCAAGTTGAAGGACTTGTTACATTACATTATTACTAAGAACCCCTGGCACTATATAACTGCAAAATTTGGGGTATGTAGGTTGGAAAATAAAAAACTTACTATTATCCATTATTCAAAATTTTACAGGACAATGATTTGACATTGAAAAAAATTGAAAAAAAGCAACTTGGAATGGATTCAGCAGAGCAATTTTAATAGCACAATATATTGCTGTCCCGTTACAGTGAACATTTAAATGATGGATAATAAATTATGAAAATAAAAATGAAAATAAAATCATTTTTGTAGCCTTGCCTTATAATGTCTTTATTAAACACGCTATGTTAACAAGAATCTAGCATGTATTCTCTAAGTTCACATCTAGCGCTATTACCATCTACTACAATTACCCAAATGCGAGTAAGTAGTTACCAGTTTCACCACCAGGTGGCTGATTCGGGTCAATTAACATGGCAGGTATATAAGAAAGTTCCCTTAAACTTGAATATTATCAATTTAAGTGGCTCAATTTTCATATAACCCTTATGTGTCTGATACTTATACTAATGAAAATATGTCCAGTAAAGCAAAATATTATCTGTCCACTAAAAGAAAAGATATTTCATTTTTTGTGATTTTATAGCATGGGGTCTATGGGGAATCTCCCCGAGCTAGAAGTCACATTTTCAAAGAAAATTAATTTTTCAAATTTGATAAACACTTTTTAAAACCACATTTCTAGATGTAGTTTTACATGTAGATTTCAAATATGATATTACTTTGACTGAATTTTGAATTTTTAATGACGTAAATCAAGCTTATTTCTACTCGCATCTGGGTTATTGCAATATATAACACATTTTTATATTTATGAACGTAAAATAACATTTATTTTTTAAAAACATATTAAATACATTTAACCATAGTCACTGACTGTAACATAGGGACCTTCACTTACACGTCTGTTACCTGAGTTCTCAATGACCTTTCTGAGAATACGTCCTGAATGTATTCTCTTTTTGGGAGTATGATAATGTACCCGTTTTCCCACACTAGAGACACTTGGGCTTCTTGAACTACTGAGATTACTCCTAACGTCAAATGAGAGTCTACTTGATGTCTCAGTTTGTTCTGGTAGATTGAACGATCTTTGGTCAGCTTTAGATTTATCAATCAAAATAGATGGCCTTCTCGCGCGATTCTCACTTTGGGGATCTGGAATTTTGCAACCGTAATGCGGGCTTGAGTATGTATACCTAGCCTTGGCTTTCTGGGCTTCTAGTTCCATTTTCTTGCTAACATGATCAGTGAGGATAGAAGACAACTTAACACGTTGTTCCCCAGTCACTTGTTTTCGTTCTCTTGCTATAGTTCTACGCTGTTCCCTGACATGGGAGTTAAAAGATATGAAGGGGGTGGTTACTATAGTCTCGTCAATGTCGTTTGGTCCTCTTGCTTTAACTGATGACATGTTCAGCTTGGCCACATTGTCTGATAACCTGCAATGAAACATCATAACCTTCATTAATAATAAGCAAGTAACATTGGAAATAACAAATTTAAAATCCCTATAAACATATACACAACCACATACAGTTTCTGTTTCATAGTTTTGCAAAGACAAATTACAATGACATAAATCAATACGACTAAATCATCATGAAATTATGTTATCATAGCTCTAATCAAAATTTTCATTCGAAAAATGTTTTGCAAAATTGTGCCACCATACAATATTATACTCATATCGAATATGCACGTAAGAAAAAGCACTTAAAATCAAAGTCAACGTTCCAAAGTTTTTGCAGAGGCTTGCAACCATTCACAGTCAAACGGAAGAACCAACTTCCCGGTCTTATTCTCTGCAGTCGGGCTCAAGATACCATCCAGTATGTACACTCTGAATGGAGGAACAGTGTGGGTGATGTATGGAGTTCAAATGAGGAGGATTCCATCCCACAAGTAAATATTTTTCAAAAATCGAAATGTTAAACAGAGGAATTTCTAATGAATTACATGCATTTGCAAAAGATGGAGTGTCATTTGTAATTTCCATATACCATATAAGTTAAGTGATGATATGATCGATAATGGCAAAAAAGATCGATAGTGCCACTTTGGTAGACTCGTACAGGACTACAAATAGCTCACCTCTCAAGCTGTTCCTTAGCATTCTCAATAGAACTTGCTTCAAAAAGCGGGGCTAGACTGTTAATCTGTTCTCGACTTGACTCGTCTTCCCTTTCTTTCAAGAACCTATGTACTCCAACATCAACAGGAGGGCAACTTTTTGGTCTGCGTCTTTGGTTATTTGTGGTGTTTTTGCCATTTTGTAGATTTGTATCTCTTGGTCCACGTCGGGTAATCTTTAAAATCGAATCAATATGCAATACATGTAAACCAGATACTTGTAATTCGACGAACAAACATAGACGAAATGATGAACCTTACAGATCCTCGAATAAAACTATAAATGAACTGCGTACCCTAGTTTTGAACATACTCTTGATGTATAATTCATATTATGTGTATTAACAAATTGTTATCAGCAAAAATAACACAAAGAAACAGATTGCATAGTTGCTCTACTTTCTAGAGTTCTAACTTAGAATTTACGACAACATCATCTTGTTCTCGTGTATTTTCTTTTGGTGCCCTTTGTATTTTACTTACATTCGACATCTGACGCACAGCCTGGTTTTTGCAATCCCATGCTTTAGCTGCAAGCAAAGCATTCAAACATTTATATTCCTTTCAAATTATACTCTCAGGGATTTCCAAGATTGTTGTTCAAGATCATTTTCTGAATTGTTCCCAGGCGTTCCCTGGGAATGTCAAGGAAACTAGCTTTTCTCAGAAGTATGGAAATTTTAAATTGGGCTTTAGATGTAGAGCTATGCAGTTATTGAATGATATGTAGTGCAATAGGGATATATTGTCCTCGAGAAATTCTGTATTGGGACGAGACGACTAGATCGACTATCAATACAGAATATCGAGAGCACAATATATCCTGTATTGCATTTCAATTCCTTCTAACGTTTTTATCATGTGATCTTACGCCAATGCATTTTACTTAAGATAATCCTTAGGAAATATTCTGTATGCTCTGTATTGCTACTGAGATTGCCCCCTCCGTACCCATATTTTTTCGTATTTTTTGTAAAATGAAGCCCTCTGATTGGTCAGTTCTTGTGCTGTACCAATCTGTATTACTACTAAGATTGTTTCCTTTGATCACCTCCGGAGCAATACAGAAAATATTGTCACAGAGGGGACAATCTCAGTAGAAATACAGAGCATACAGAACATTTCTGAGGGATTATCTCTTAGGTAAAATGTATGCTACCAAATGTATTGGCCTCGTCTCGTTCCAATTCAAAACTTCTCGAGCAGAATATATCCTGTATTGCACTTCAAATCATTCAATAACTTATATATTCGTATGATCTGTAAAATGAAGCCTTCTGATTGGTCAGTTCTTGTGCTGTACCAATCTGTATTGCTATTGATATTGTCCCCATTGATCATCTCCGTCACAATACAGAAGATATTGGTACGGAGGGGACATTCTCAGTAGCAATACAGATGATCACACGATAAAAACGTTATAGAATGATTTGAAGTGCAATACAAGATATATTCTGCTCTCGATATTTTGTATTGGCACTCGACTTCGTCTCGTTCCAATACGGAATTTCTCGAGCAGAATATATCCTGTATTGCACTTCAAATCATTCAATAACTTATATAAGTAATGTACCTTATTTTAATAAATTTTCCTCTTCAATGTTTTTTTGCAATGGCAGAAATTGTTTGAATATCTACATAGCCCGTGTAAAATCATTTGGAAGTTGTTCAAGTCGTACTAAACCTAATTTAAAGATATGAGGGTGTTATATTCCTTGAAATTTATTTACTTTCGGTCTTTTATTTTCAAAGTTCGTTAGAAATCTTGTCTTTGCATCTTCATCATATGCCTCAGCCATGTCAGCTGGAGGTTGAATGTGTAATCACTTCTTAAATATAAAAATACATTTACCTAGTGCCACGGGGGGCTTCTCTTGAGACAACTGCGGCAGATCCAACTGAAAAACAGGAAATAATCTTAATCCTTTGGCATTGATAGGTTTAATATTTTTTTTGAACGTTGGAAAGATTAGAACTTTAAGAATATAGCCAAAAAGACCATATGATTTACCATCACCACATTGTCCCCTCTGTAAAACAAAAGTTCTCCTAATACAGATGAACGTTGCTTAGCCGTGTATTGAAGAACGTAGGAATCACTATTCATGATGAGGCTGTATCCTGTCGACTAAATCTACTTCGAATCATTAATATTGTACATGTGTTTTGTTTTGCTTCTCGAACATCACACTTTATGGCCAATTTTATTATCCCGTCCTGATTATGGCCCCTCGGGTCATTTAAATGCAGTGAAATGTCAATTTATTGAGACAGTTAATGCTACCGTTTTTACTAAGCTTGACATTGAACTTCAGTCCTGTCATTCTTTTTTGTGATTCGTTGTGCTTCTATGTTCCCTTTCTAATCAGCCAATTCAAACACAAAATGTTTGTGTTACACTTGTTATGTACACACGATACCTTATCAATGCTATAAGACATATAACTATGTGATAATCTCCTGTGACCTCTTCGTTCTTGAAACTCTTTAAAATCTCAAGACACTTAAAGAAAAGGCCGTAAAGAAAATCTCTTCTAAGTTCTGCTACTACCTTTTTATCACGTTAACTTGCCAATTGTCACCAATACTACCGGATACCATTGTAATACATCGTTTGTAGTTGCGTTTGTCGTCTGTATGATAATAGCATTTATCCGATCACTATGCGTTTCATAAATGTAAGACAAACATTCTCCTAATAGTAAACCATTGATCACGAATAAACGGATCAATTGAGGTATCGCCAGTCTTTGTACATATAGCCTGTACTATATTCTAACGTTCTTGGTTACCACACATTTGTATTTGTTTAATAGAAAGTTATGTTTGTACAACGTTATATATTCTCCAATTACTTCCTTTATGTGTCCTGTATTACCGGTTAGTGTAACAGCTTTATCACAGATTGTAACAACTTCATCACATGTTTCATCACCATTGGTGTCACACGTTTCAGTGTCGTGCTTGTACCATTTACAGCAGGTTTACATCCTTCTTAGTCTTATACAACCGTCGTTTCAAACTTCATTATTCTACTATTGTAGCTTAGGCAGGACACAAAGCCAAGTTAAGCACTATTAATCCACTCTGCACTATATTTCTTCGATATAATAATATAATAAATCTCCCTGATTTGTCAATCAATACGAAAAGAGTGCAACTCTTTATGTACAGGCTTTAAATGCATTTATTTGAGGCGACTTCTCCATTTATCTGATACCTACATAATGTAATTGCATTTTCTGCGAGTTGTGCGCTAGACTATAATATTTGCATACAATTGAGCGTCTCGGAGACAGTAAGAGTGGCTGTGAAGGAGTGGCATGTAAATGATATCGTAAGGGTATTGTTTAAAAAGGCAAATATAACAAATATTTGCCGTAGTACTATAAAATGGTGTAAATTCCTAAATCAACTTCTAATTTAGTTTTATTCAGATCCGGGATTCAGATCCAGTTCAGATCCTATTATGGGCAAATGATCCAAATGGAGATCATCCCATGGACAGTTATTCTCAGCATAAGAAATGCCCAAAATGGCGTTCCCGAGGCACATATGGCCATACGTCAATGGTTTACAATGTCAATCGTTGAATCTATCATTTATTTTAGAAAATCAAGTCAGATGTAAATAACTTTTAGCTTTCACTATCTTGAAACGGTCAACTGACTACGATCTATGGTCAACCGCTAATTGGAAAAGAGTAGAGTTAGAGAATATAGGATCTGTAATTGAAAAGTCGTGATCGTAGCTTCCGCTTCATAACTATCATCCAAGTGGTCAAAACACACACGAGGATACAAAACAAACAAGCATTAACACGTAAAATGTCACCACCTGCTATTTGTTACAGATGCCGAACACCAACCGCCGAACATCGTCCACAAAAAAGTTGGAGACTATAACAAAATGTCACCACTTGAGGTGGTGGCTTAAAAATGAAGAATATCACAACAAAAGTAATACTAATGAACCAAGAAAACTCTGTTTATGTTGGAAATGATACAGAAGATAGAAGACTGGAACCCTGAAATATGAGAATTTAACATTTTTGAGTCGCAGAATAAGATAAAGTAAGGTAAATCAATATATGATATTATTATTACACGTATTTTTAAAAAGATTATAAACGAGGGGGGGGGGGGTTGTTATCTAAATTGACCAATTTGGGGAGAAACACATTTTTCGGTGCTATTCCAATATAGGCCATATAATATACACTTTGAAAAAGTGGCTTCAAGCTGGGAGGCTTTATTAAAATAAGATAGATTAATTGATAGATACTAAAGTCGCCATTTTCATGAACCAAAGTTGCAAATTGAAAAATATAAATCGAAAAATTTGCTTAGTGAAAATGCCATCCGTTAAGCTATAATGTCCTGTTTAAGAACCTCTATCTCGTCCATGGTATGACTCCCGAATGTGAAGAATCCGTAACACACAGCGCAACAACATTTGAAAAATATATTTAAGGAGATGCATATGTCTTGATTCTTTTTAAATGTCTTTCATCACAAGGGGTCAAAAAACGTAAATATTTTGATTCGAACGTATACATTTTATAAGACACAGACCGTTACTTTAAGCATGCGGACAAAAATAGATTATCATTTATAAAAATGATACAGTGGGACAGTGACTTAAGGCGAAATGTTAAATTTCTAGCATGATCCAGCAATGAGAGTGACCAAATACTAGAATTAAAACCACGAGAAAATGGCTGATTTCATACATTTACAATAAGCAAAACTGATGAAATATGTGTAAATTCAAGAGTTTTATGCAGCATCACATGGCATCGTTTATCGAATCAATGAATGTGTTCGACCACTTAATTTCTATGCAGATCGAATGAGAAATGTTGTTGTAACTATTTTAAAGTTTAATGTGCTTGTGATATTTGATCTACAAATGACACAATATGCTGGATAAAAACATACGTTTTCGAATTACCTTCGGTCATTTATAGGTAATTACGTATCGCAAACCCTGTAACTTAGGTAAAATACTGCTTAGTGTAATGACAAACTAGAAAAACAGCAACTCCACGGAGTAGCAAATCCCACCGAACAAAACATATTTTGATTATTAGTGGCCATCTTGAAAATTCCTTCTTGAGCAGAGCTTGTTTGTCACTATGCATCAACATATAAAATGTAAACCATATCCGTAAATTAGCATTTGAGTTATCAAAGATTAAAACAAATATTTTGAAAGTTGTGATTTCGAATGTAATCTCCTACTCAATGGAATTTGTTGATATTTGTGGAATTTTTTCTTTCAGAATACACATCGCTGGATCACAGAACCTCGCTTTGTTCGAGATGCACAAAAGTGTATTGTTAGTACTTGACGTCGTTCGGATATTTGGATGAGATTGACGTTTTCGGTAATCTCCCACCACTGTAACTTCCAACTTAATTTTTGAAAGCCAAATATAATAGTCACGACTTGATATTTAAGTCACACGTTGATGCATACATCATGTGTGTACATTAACTGTCGAATACATGCCGACTTACATACATAAATATCCACAGTTAAACTCAAATCATCAATTCTCGAAACGGTTTATCATATAGCCTGGCGAGTTTAATGTTTCATTTTAATTTATAATTATGGTATCGGATTTGAGTATGATATAAGTCGAGGCTTAAACAAAGCAATGAAATTGCATGAAACCCTTTGTGAAAATTCGAATGATTTTTCAAGAATCCCCTTCAAAGTGTTACCAAAGTGCTCCCCGGGAGTGGAAATTTCGTCTTGTGCAATCAAAATAATAGCGAGTGGTTTGAATTTTTGTTCGAGTTTATAGCTTACATCTATAAATTTAAAAATATATCGCCTCATTGAGAGGTACATGCAGATTTTGGCGACCTATTATTATAAAAGGCTAAATATTATGCAAAAACAGGAGTTGACACGCTTACATTTGGAATTGAAATTTCCGACATAATTGTCGACTCATGTTTAAAAGTCATGAAAACAAGGTTGAACATAAAACATTGACCCAATTACTGTCTATTTAGCATGGGATCACTAAGGGAAATATTATTAATGACTTAAATCGTTAACGGTTAAGTTGTATTCCAAGAAACTTAACAATTTAGAAATGCAAAATGTTCAATTTTGTTTTCCAATGATAAAAAATGGCACCTGTAGAGAACAACGTTTACAAAATTATTTAAAACGGAGACATTTACTTATGAAACATTCGTTGGCATGTGCCAGGGAGTAAATAAGAAGAATATGCTTTTGATTCTATATCTTGTTCCCAAAGGAATTTGTTAAGGAGCGGTATATCTAACGTACTTTTATCATCCCGAACTCAAACATTTCGAATACTTATTTCGAGAACGCTTTGTTGAGAATGGATTCGAGATGTACTCAAAATTATTACGTTAAAATATGTATTATCATCTCAATAACCACCTCACGAAGTCTTGAATATCACACTTATGGACGTATAGAGCTGCAATAGATAATGACGTTATCAAACGCTTCATTAGTTATACGTTATACGGGGATAATAAATATGCTATAAGTGAATTACGGAATCTCTCTATTATTGAAGATGAATTAATGACAACAGGGATTCAAATTTTGTCAACCTCATTTTATAAAAGAATTTATAATCTGAAAGTTTGAACCTTAAGATAATAAATGAAGTGGGTAGTAACAAATTACACGTGAAACAGAGTTGAACTACGGTCATTATGAGAAAGACGACTTGCACGCGTCAGACATTTACGTCACCACCTTCGAAAATGAGGTCAGGTCTCAAAGCATAGAATCTCTATGGAACAAGAAAATATAAGAAATCGAATCTTTACAAATCGGATGCAGTGCTTTTAAAATATAATGTGCAATTAATCGTTGTACAAATTAATAATATTGAAATGTAAAAATTCAATTCTAAACAAATTATTTCTATTCAAGATTATATTAGTCTATTAGTGCATTTAGGGTAAACCGCATTCCCAATAATAATCATTAGTGAAAGGATTGGGCTGGTACGATAAAAACGACTTTCTTACTAACCACTTGAAAATTGTTCCAGTATAAAAAACCTCTTACAATCGGATATAATGACAGGTTGAACCCGTGTGAAAATATCACTTCCCAAACCATAACGTGGCATCAACTTACGAAACACCCTATGCTAAGATACAAATTTGCCTTGATTCAAATACAGGGTGTGCGGGAACACACTACAGGGTAAAATATCCGGAGGCATCCACTATATTGATGCATTCTGAGTTTTCCGTGTGTATTATTATAGCCAAGACCCAAGAGTCGTATTTGTAATACAAATCTGTTTCAAAATTGAAATGTTCTGTCGTCATCAAATCACATATACCATTATCAACAAGATTATTTCAAAGAGCTTGCGTTTAATCGAATCGCATTGGTGACACATTTATTGATTGAATGGATTAATGATTATACATAGAGAATGCCTATTCTGCACTTGTGGCAAATCTTAATAATAAATGAATCTTAATTTATTTTTTTGTATTTTCTAGATTAATCTGAATCACATGGTAGGTGGGTGTGGGACTACTCTCAAAGTAGAATGGTAAATGAAACAATGGTAGAAAAATGATAACGTATTGCGTAATTATATGATAAATTCAACTTTAGGTGGTCTTAGTATGTTTTAAGTTGCCTTATGTTGTCAACGTTTATGAATAAAGTCATGTACAAGGTTTTATCGTACTCCATATATTTTCTTAAAATCATCTAACAAGCTCTTTTTCTCATTCAATTTTTCATTCAACTATAAAATCCAGACGTTAGCCATGGAAGGTCTTCTACTTACAGAAATTATTTATTATTAAAAATAATTGTATAAAATATTTTATAGATATTACATAAAACATTAATTGCACAAGACTATTTAATATTTATGCAACACAGGTAATTCATTGTCGTGACTCTAGTTTAGGACGGTGGGGTACATAAAGGTATATACTTATCAAAGAGTTATATCAAACATGAGTCCTGATTAAATAGACTTTGGGTGTGCAGGGATGTTGTTTAAACATGAGGATCCCGAACTGGTTGGATTCCACACATAGAATAACGAAATACCTGTAGACACGATTTGACATACACAATTCTTTACACGCTGCTCGGAATTTCTAAAGTACAAATAAAATTGTTGGACTGTTTTATGCTGTTTAAGTTTAAACCTCGTGTCAACTTTCTGGATCTTCTCAGCCAACGGTAAGGGTGAGAGGTTTTTACATTGTTAGATGGAATTTAGGAAAAATAATGATTGTCGACTGGTTACGTAAATGAATCAAATATTATTCCGTTGCATCAATCAGGACGTGTTCCGCGAAAATTTTGAATTTTATAAATATATCATTCATAGAACTTATCTGAGATAAATATTTGTTATTATAGCTACCTACGAGCGGGAAATTGTGCTTTTCTCGCAACTTTTTCTCTCCATATAGGCCATATAGCAGAGTATCACTCTTATATGTATTTTGAAAGGAATGAACAAAGGGCAATAAAATAAGCATTATAACACCCTAAATCAAATCAGATTCATAATAACCATAAATATAGAACACAAGTGATGCAACGTAATATTTGTCTGAGATATGATTGACATAATTTTTACTCCACAATACGAGCATCTTGGAGCTATAACGAAGGGAAAGAATGAAAAGGAAATATAATCAAAATCAAACCGTGATGAGTCAAAGGGCGTGTAAACAGCTACTTTAACGATACATACAACCCAAAAAGTCAATGTGACTAATCCGGCCGTTTCTCAAACGAGTCTAAGATGTTGTTTAATGAATTATTTGACATCATCAATGTTCTATAGAATTGAGTGCATTCCAAACGCCCTTCCCATATTTTTTACGCAAACCATTCACGCAGCTTGAAATAAAATATTGAATTGCTGAGCATGAATGTCGCTGTGCATGTAATATACTGAAACTTGTTCTATAATATCAAACAAAAAAGTTTATTTAATCAAATACATTATTCTTTTCAATTTCAAATAGTACATTACTTTTATGAAACTATGTTACTCCAACTCTTTTAAATACATCTATTCTGACTAAATGCAGCCGGGTCAACAGAGGTAAATACGTAGGTCACTAAAAAACAACTGTCAATTCACCCAAAGAGTACACACTATAACTATTGTAAGAACGATATCGGGGCGTTACCTGTTGAAGCAGAGAGAGGGTTAAGGTGTGGAATATAAACTCCAATTTTTATCTCTTTCAGTGGTAATTAACCTCTTATAGACTGGAGCATTTCGACTAACTAGAACTAAAAAGGATATTTTGGGATTAAGGTGGACTTTCGTTGGATTAATTGAGAAGATTATACAAAAATCTTAATTGTAAAACCGGAAGTACAATTTCTACACATGGGAAGCCAGAGAAGGTGACCAAAGACGATGAATCGATGGTTGGTGCTCTTGACCTCCCTTGTGGTCATCCTGCAGGTGAGCTATTACATAATCTAATTCTACATCATTTCATGCTGTAATTTGTGTAATATTTGTGTAATTTGAGGTTTTGAAAGTGCCTCATTTAATATGTTATACAATGGTTGAGATCTTTGCATTTGTGTTTCGTAATGTCACATTTTTGGCATAAAGGTTAATGATGGGACGCTTATGAACAATATGTTTTGCTATTGTTTTTCACATAACAAATATATATCATTATTTCACGATTCGTAGAGGATATATGATAATGGTAGTGATAGCCCTACTTAAAAAAGTAGATAAGACGTTTCCAGCTTTATAAATAACCAATGGAAAATTCACAGAACTAAAGTTCTAAAAGTATTGGGTTTGAGAGGGCTGAAGAGAACACGCCCAAAGAGGATTATTGGACATCAGCTCTACATTTGATTAGAGGTGCCATGCTTGTTCATGTTAAGTACCCGTTATACAAATATTTTATGCGTGTAAATTTAGCAAAAAACAAGTTTTCTCAAAATGTATTTTAAGTTGTATGGGCTATATTGTCAATATTGAAAACATATTTGGAATAATAATTTTACAACATAAGCAGATACACGGAGTGGTGTATTCCATGGTAATGGTGACATAGCTACTATGCGTCCTAACTGTGTATCGTACACTATACAGCATTAAGTATACACCCTAAAAAAATGCCGGTATATAAAACATTTTTGTATTCTCTTTTGATTCAACTTGATTTATGCGCACAACTTAGTGAATAGAAAAGAGCTTAATACTGACATACCTACACCCAGTGGTACACTTACAAAACCTACAAATGTATTCTTCTGATTGGGTCCAATGACACGATGTTAAAAGCTGAGCTGTTTTCGTCCTGATTAATCTTAATTACAACTGCTCACATCATTCCAGGCTTATAATTGAATTTAATAAATTGAAATAATCTACAAATGCTGATTTTGACTTAGGTCTTGTAGTTTGCGTTTTGACATAAGAAACAAACCACTGCTTGGGGGCCCACGTCTTGGAGCATGTTTTGTAAGATAGGCTAGTTGTAGTTTTTGACTCAGCCAGCAGATTATCATCAAACTTGCACAACAAAATCATCATTGAATGAACCAAATAATTCTGAAATTTCAAGGCAGAATAATCAAGATTGACCACCAAGTGAATCAATTTTACTTCGGTCCTTTTTTGGACACCCTGTACCCTATGGAATAGAATCATAACGCCAATGATCCATAATCTCAGTATAACTGAAACCCATAAAAGACATTTATTCATTTTTCTTTCTCATTTGTTTTTTCTTATTTATTTATTTTCTAATTCATTCATTTATCTATTTAATCTCATCATGTTCCTCGATACCATGAATTGATCAATTTAAATGAACGAAGCATCGTCCAGTCATTTCTGAGGAATGATTGACAGACTGGTCTAGTAATTTCGTGATATCCTACTTGTAATTTAAATCTAGACTCTATATAAATTCTGAAATAAGAGCAGATATTTGTATCAACTCGTATTTTCTAAATACATGGCTCCAAATTTCAAAACTTCTTGTTTAACATTCGTGGTAAAGTTCTGGAAGCAGGGGATATGTCCCTTGTCAGTGCCTTAAAAATTGGTAACAATCGTTCATTTTCTTTCAAATGCCCTATTCATTACAATTTCAATTGCCGTAAAAGAACGGCAATTGAAATCTCGTGATGTTGGAGGCAAACGTAAGTTCCAGTCCGACAATCAATTAGAGATTCTAGCAATAAGATCCAACCGTTTTCCCGGTTTATCAATGGGCGCCGGCTTACTACACTAACATCCTTTTGAGTGTAATGGACATGGGTGTTTTAAATCAATGGAGAAAGTCGTTTTTCTTCGTGATATTCAGCCCGAATCTATCAATACGTCGATCATTAATTTCGAAATAATTTAGCATATTTAATCATACCAATGGCTTTAATTCTGAAACATATACCTTTTCTTTCTATAACAACATTCCCCTTGTAGTTCTAGAAGTTATGATATATACGATGGATTGTTTTGATCACCGTCCTTTGCAAGTGATATTCTGCCACTTTATGACCAATGTCATTATAACTAGTTTTTAAAAATGTTTCTTTTTGACGTTTTAGGGGGCACAGGTAGAGGGAACAGGAACTATAGAGTTGAATCTGACATCTATCACAATCCCTTCACCAACGGCTGGGAACATTGTGTTGCGCATATGTGCAACGACAGACAGGTAAGAGACCAGATTAAATGTTTCAATGTTCGGGTTTGTTTGATTTTCTTTTCACACATTGATCGAAGGAATGTCTTGAGTAATCACTATCCTCAAAATAAAATCATTTCAGCAAATTGTGTACACAAATTGTTTAACTTAGAACATACAAGAGGCGGAATTTCACGTGTAATATTGATTAATGTGCTATTTTGTTTAAATTAGGCTGTTGAAAAGCACCCAAAATGTAATTCTAAACATCGCATCTTTTCGTGCGATTGCGATTGAAGAAATTACTCAAATGTATACCATGAATGTGAAAAATAAAAAGTAAAGTTGCCATGCACATTTGCTCCTTAAGGTCGTACTCAAGTATTTCCCGCCCCTTCATTGTAATACTTTCTATTTAAACCCTTCACTGCGACGCAAGTAGGATTGACGTAGATCATCGCAATAAAATGGTTCGCTTCGCTCAACAAATCCTACTGAAAGGCGATTTTCAATGTGAATTCCATGAGTAAGAATCCCCTTGGCAAATCCATTGTAGTTCTGATAACACTTTCCGCGTTAACTCTGGTGAACAACGTAGCCTTATTTAAATTCTCCATTCAGAAAAAAATGTTTCGGCAAATGAACCGGAAATGGAAAAATATCAGTCCCCTTTGAAACCCATACTGAAATTGATTTTTTTTGTGATAATTTTCGTTTTTCGAACTTTTGAACTAAAATAGAGGAAATAAAGACAAGCTCTTTCAAGACCATGGTTATATGTGGTGGTTATGATGACAATGAACGACCCATTGATCTCAATTCATTCATCACCAACGTTTAAAATCAGAACGTAAAGTAAAATTGTAAATCCTCTGAAAGCCTTTTTTCTCATTTTCACTAAATTTGATAATGTTTTTGTCGTGTCGATGAAATGTAAATGACCGTGCACAGTTTAACTAAAGCTATAGAAAACGAACAAAGAAAGAACACTATTTGACCTCATACGTTCCTGAAATACTTTAATATTTGATCGTTTCTTCCACGACAAATTTTAATTAACTGGTTTATTAAAAGCCTTAAAAGTTGTACCTCAATTATTTTTAATACAAAAATTCACGCCATGTGATTATGTGTTTTGTCAACTACAAAACCATATTCTCCATCAAAACATTTCCTTTTATAACGACCGTACACTCTAATATACTATAGAGGAGAACTGTTTTTCATATGTTACCCATATTTTTTGTCAATGTATTATTGAACTTTTCAAACCTGTCAATTATGAACAGTTTGAAACAGGCTTTACAATGGTATAACAAATTAACATATAGAAAATGATGTCTTAGCCATAGAGAAAAAAGGAAATGAATTGTATAACAGCAAATTGTATTTTATGATGTTATTACATTAGCGAATATGTGAGTGTTTTTAACCATTATTAACTTTTTAAAATTTCATCTAATTTCTTTTTTTACCAGTTATTCACAATATTTACACAATGTGCCCACAATAGTTTTGTAATACTACAGGGTGGGCCAAAAAATTGGAACATTTGTTCCATCCATTTTTGTTTGTCACGTATCTTCAATATACTTTAGGAAATTGAAAAACAATTCATTGTCAACAGCTTGTGTATATGAATACACAAGCTCAACATTCAATTTCTCAACTATATACAAAATATTGAAAATGTTATGATTGATAAAGGATGGTGTACTTTACAGAGGGTAGGCCATGTATTTTGCCCGGTATTTTTTAAAGTACTCTGAGGGGTTTCTAGCCTCTTCCCAATGGGTTGGTTGCAACACCAGTACCATTTCTCTTATTGTTCTAAAACGATCATTGATATCACTCGGTATAATAGCACAGAGCATAATTATAGGTTGATCAAGATATCATCAAGTCACAGTGACTATGATCATATCCTTTAGGCATTCATATCACCGACGATCATTAACGATTGTTTCATTTGACAACATTACTCCGCGCCCAACCTAAGATGAATGGTAAGATGAGTATCAGATTCTCATACTGTAGGATTACAGTTTTCACCAAGAGCACACGGGATGTAAATTGGAGTGTAAATTGGTTGTAGTCAAAATTAATGGAGTGTTCATGGATACGGCAGATGCTAAAATAACATTTAAAAGTATTTTTCCTAATCATCAAACAAAACATTCAGAGGTACAGTATATACCTGGTATACTTTGTCATAATTAACATTAACAAATTATGGTCAAAAGGTTTGATAAAATATCGTCATAAATATGAGAAATCCAATATACAGCAATGTGTTTCAATAAGGGGGTATTGTGAGGAACAAAATGTAATACATTATTTTTTAATAATAACATAGTCATTTTCCTACTGATAATGTACATTCAGCTGCATTATATGCATTCAAATGTTAGCTTGTACTTGGTAAGTAACAATAAAGGCTAAGCCAAAATTGCGCACTTATGTAACCTTTAAAAATGTATGACGTAGATAAGTATTTAACATTGAATTTTTCAAAATTTGATTTGAATTTCAAAATTTTCTAGTTAAGATTAGGTATTTTGCCACCTAGGCTAGAGACAGGCAGAAAGGTATTACATAATAGGGCTCCATATGGAGCCTATCGTCGACGTGTGGAAGAAAGATTATGTACACTATGTAAGGATAACTCAGTTGAAACAGAATCCATTGCAATAGATATGATGATCTGAGAAAAACATTCGAATTCTTTGATGAGGTAAATTTAACCGATTTGGATAATGAAGGTTGCAAAATTGAATTTCTTTTTAGGCAACATACCTGTAAAATTGTTAAATTTATTCAGATGGCTTTGTGTGGCAATTCATTTACAACATGTGAAATTGATTTTCGTGCATTAATTTTGTATTTCTTATCGTTAACAGTAGTTAATAAGCCCACGGTGGGCTGGGTAAAATTGTTATTAATTTTTTTTATATTTATTGAATTGTAAGACTGACAACTATAAATAAATAAATAAATAAACTTGACTCTCAGTATATAGATTTTGATAGTAATTGAAAATTTGATAAAGTATCATGTACCTAGTTTTATAGATGGTGTATAATTATGACAAAATAATAGAGGGCTGATGTTTTACCCCGAAATAAATACATTGTAAGCTTCCTAATGGTATTTTATTGCATATTTTCAGTTCTAAGTCCGTAGCGACAGACTGCGCTACTCATGAAGGAGATGAACAAATCGAGGTTAATATAGGGGTTGCTCCTTTCACATTCGACGACAACCCTTATTCACTCCCATTCGACGTATGGAAGGTGAGATAAAAATTTATGAAATGTATTTTATTTATGTATGTCCCCGATTGAAGATAGTATATGAGACGTCCGTTATATGACACACTTAATTATAAAAAACAAAGAATTAACTCCTGACAGATTAAGAAGCCTAGGAGTCATCTTCCAACACTCATTGGACTGAACCTCGTTCAACAGGTCCAAGCTGGACATCTGGTTACACCTGGAAAATCACACATGGTTGACAAAGCTCTCACTCAATTTTTTTCACTCAATTTTACTTGATTTCACTTTTTAGGGTATGACTAGGTTTTTCATATCAGTGATAAATAACGGCACGTTGCTAGATACGCTGACGTTTAACTTGATCAAAAACAATACATACGCAAGTGGAGACTCGGGGATTTCGGAGATAAGTCGAATTCTACAGGGCACACTGACAAATCAAACTAGGTAAGTTTGATCACGTCATAATGTTTCTAGACTCATGTTATGTAGGAAACATAGACGAGGAAATACAATAACTCATTAAAGAGCCAGGACTAGAGAAATTTAAGGGTCAGAAATGGAAAACTAGTTAATTTGAATATTTTTTATTACAGCCTTACATTAATAGCATGGCCGATTTGTAACCCAGACTACTACAGTGGTAACTGCTCCGTCTATTGTAAAGTCCAAGATACATGTGACGGTCACTACACATGCGAAGTCAACACCGGAAATGTGGTATGCAGTGCCAATTGGGCGGGAGATACTTGCACTGAGAGGCCCATAGGATACAGTGAATGTCCCATGAAATATGACGATGCCATCATTCCCGGATCAGGTTAGACACATAGATAATATAGACATAATTAGCTACATCTTTATCTTTTTTTCAGCAGTCATTTCAGACAGTGGTACTCTTAAACATATCACCGGGAACATATCCCAGGCATTGCCATAGGAGTATGGAGTCCCATTGTACATCCACGCGTCCATTTTAATTATGAAGTCGCCATCTACAGAAGACAAAGTCAGTATGCAGTAATGATCTGGAGAGAAGAAAGAATATATCATGATTAACTGCATACTGACTGTGACGGAAGACTAAAGAGAAGCATGACAACCCCATGTTCTTGATGAATCAGATTAATGAACTGATAACTACTATTTCAGATATACTAATCTATTTTAGATTTTAGGTCACCAGTAGTAGTTTGTAGGTCAAGGAAAAAAGTTAACAGGCATTTATGTGAAGCCTATATCAGTATATGCACATTTATTGCTGAAAATCGTTGACTTCAAGAGTCAATAAAGTCCTGAGGATACTGTAGATGGTGTTCTGGATTGAGAAAATGATTTTGCTGGGGACAAGAAGCTGGTAATAATATATTGATAGAAATTGGAAGTTAGAAGAGATGAGAGGCTTTTGATGGGTTGATAGGCTGCTGATAACTGACTTGAGATGAACTGATGATATCTGCCTGGGGGTGAGATGATATCTGGTTGGAGATCATAATAAGCTACTGATACATTATGTAACAGAGTGAGGATGTATTGATGATAACTGACTGGATGAATTGGTGATAAATGAATGAGGGAGATGAGATACAAATGATAACAAGTCGCCATAAATGAGAGACCGATGATATCTGGTTATTAGTCATAGATTCATGGTAGCAAGTGGTTATTTGAAAGTCAGCTGAAGGGGAATATACTGATGTCATCGAACTGTTGATGAGAGACCGATGATATCTGGGGAAAATTCTGTGTAGAGATGAGAAACTGACAGTAACTAAATGACTGGAGATGATGTACCCAAGATGAATTATGATTGCCATTAACAAGGTGACTGATGAAATTCAGGAGATGAGATCTTCATCACAACTCAATGACCTGATTTCAACTGTTTAATGATGGCCAGCCCAGAACTGATCAAAGATGAAAAGACTACGAGTATTTTATAACAGTATCCATCCTACTTGGAATTGCACTTTGCAATATATTTTTTAATTTGACAGTTTTGTAAATGTAGAAAAACACAATGATTTGACAAATGAAACATTGTAATGAATTGCTCATTATATACAGCAAGGCTAGCGCCAAGTAGGATCATAAGGTAGGTAATTAAGCCATAAGCATGGGGGTACCTAATGTTTGGTATGGTTGATGAGTAATGTAATGTTAATGTTATGATGAAGTAGAAAGCATGAACCTGTGACAGCTTATGACTTGTAAGGGAAATGATGATGGAGAGTGTGCATACATGCATGAATGTTTGTTTGTGTGATGAACATTACAAGCACTTCCATCTTTTGGCCAAAGCCTAACACATGTAACACCTAGTCGGTCAATATTCAACAACCAGCTTCATGTCATATACATGTATCATTGTTTAGTACTTACATACAGTAGCAACCAGGCTTTGTTATCATTTGTAAGTTATCATTTGTGTGTTGTCATGGCAACTACATATCATTCATTGTTAAAATCAGTGACACACTGTTCAGTCTAGCAAACATTTCTAGGAATTCCTTCAACTTGATACAATCATGTTAGAGTGCACTAAAACTACCAGAAAGACATTCGTTTTCCCAACCCAGGTCCAAATTATTATTTTCAGGAGGCCAGCATATCAGGTTGGCCCTCCAGGATGTCTGCCATGTAGGAATAAGGAATATTTGCTAGACTGTTTTCTAACTCATTGCTTTTGATTTACATTGCTTCTGTTCATCCCTTTCCCTGGTCTTAAAGAATGCAAGTGTGTACTGCAATCCTGCATCAAGAGCAGTGCATTTGTATAAGGAAGTGCATGCAAAAATACAATTGGAGGTGTAAGTTAAAAGGATGGTATGGCAGAATGCAAATAACTCAATAAATAGGTTTAATTGCTAAAAGATTATAAAGAATTCAGGTAATCAAAATAATCCAATAGGTCTTCTCCAACACATTCCTGATGGATACAGTCCTAGGGGATCTATTCAGTGTGCTATATCCAAAAGATTTAGGATTCTCATCATAATGTCTTTCAGAACAGTGATATAGTCCTCATCTCAAAAGGAGGTACCATTGGCTTGATCCTTTTGATCACAATTCTAGATCTGTACATGCTCTTGTATATTTCCATTGATATCCTGTCCCTTAGCTTTGAAATGATGTTCAAATAATGCAGGAATAAGTCACTTTAAATACATTTTCTCATCTATTTTAGGGTTTCTTGGGACATGGGTAGGATCGTTTGACTGTAATAGTGTTGAATACAGTACCAGGATGGATATATCTGATCTAGGAGCCCTAGGTACTCAACCAAAGGGAGTGCTAAAGTTTTGGAACACTGAGGCTATGGTCAATGGTTCACAAGAAATTATGGGCACTTTAAGTATGCAAGGCTCATTCACATTGATTGGATTACAGTGGATCAATAAACCAGATGATCAGACAGTTCTTTTTGTGTTGGGTGATGGGAAATTTGATGACGCAGAACAAACAATATCACTGGAATTTAAAGCACTAGGCTTTTGCACCAGTGAAATTACTACCCTTTATAGGCCAAAGAGTGAGTACACATTTACATATTATGAAATACATGGACATGCATACACCCTATTTTCTATGAAACTACTGCAGTATTAAAGCTGATTTTATTTTTCCTCACACGGGTTTATCCAAGTGACTGTCACTTAATACATTTCCTGTTTTTAGGGTTCACTAGGTCTGGCTCTGAATAGAGTTATAAAAATACATTATGCCATTTATCCTGTGTCATTATTTCATGGAAATTTAAAAGTATGAGTGCATGTACTAACATGTTCACATAAGGCAAGAAGGCAGAGCTCAAGTATATTAGCATGATGGGTTAGTACATGCATGAATGCTTTTCAATTCAATAAAGAATAATACAGGGTTCTTTGTAGCAATTCAAATATACTAGGCCTATTACAATACTGTAAAACAATATTTCTGTTCAGTTGACCTTGACATAATGAACATGATTAGCTGAGGCAGACTTGGCATATTATTATCTATTTTATGAAACATTGCTCGTTGCATTATTTTTGAGTTCATCTACATATATTTGTAATTCAGACACTACCAAGGAGTGTCAAAATGGGGGAGTTTGTGTAAGGAATGGCACTGGGGAGGAAGAGTTCTACTGCTGCTGCAACACGAGTAAGTCTAGCATATTCTTCTTATATTATCACTTGAAAATGATCACATGTATTGATAAAACTGCCCTCTATTCCCAGTTTATGTGCAGAACTTTGCCTTATTTTTGGATGCATCTTCACTTATACCACTCTTGCTGCATTTTTATAAATTGTTTCAATCGGCAAGTACAGATTAAATCTTCTTCTTTGCTGTAATATTTATTTTCTAAAATAAACTAATCTGGCAGTAGATGCTATTATCAAAGGCTCTACAGCAGATTGTTTTTCATGCAGCCTATAAAAGTACTTTAGTTATGTTTAAGTCAAGAATGACATTCACCTTGTAGATTTCACAGGACCATATTGTGAGACCAGGCTTTATTGTGATTCGGACACTTGTCTCAATGGAGGGTCTTGTACTGAGGGAGATGAAACCTTCAACTGTACATGCACTGAGGAATACACTGGAGACAGGTGCCAGGAATTCATACATCCATGCACATTAGAGCCTTGTGTCAATGGGACATGTGTAGAGAATGGTACAGATTATTTCTGCAATTGTACTGATGGTTTTGAGGGTGACAATTGTGAAATAGAAACGGATGAATGTGATTTGGAACCTTGTGAGAACAATTCAACATGTACAGATCTGTTGAATGATTATAGCTGTGAATGTTCTGATGGATTTAATGGCTCCAACTGTGAAAACAACATTGATGACTGTTTGAATTCCACATGTCAGAACAATGCCACATGTGTGGATGGGATCAATTCATACACATGTGAATGTCCTGAAGGCTTCAATGGCACATTTTGTGAATCCCTCATATGTGGAGAAGGTACTTATGGTCCAGATTGTTCCATAGAGTGTTATGATACTGATGACTGCTCTGGGCATTACATATGCTCTGATACTGGCTCTAAAGATTGTATGGATGGCTGGGGAGGAGACAACTGCCAGGAAAGAACTGGGGAACCATTTGAATGCCTAGATTATATCAATACAACGAATCAAGGTATGGCACACTTGTGTTCATGAATAAAACAAGCATAAGCAAGCTTTGTAGATTGTATATATATGTTAATGCTTTCAGTTAGGAATGGTAACCAACAATACTCAAAATTTAGATTTAATACACTGTTTAACCAAACCAGCAGCAGTTGCATGTTGACAAATATATCACAAATGAAAATAATGCATGTTAGATGTTAGCATACAGTTATAGAGATACATCTATTTTAACATGTTCAAAATAACATGTTATCATACAGCCTCATACATAAATTGGCTGAATATATCATATGGCAATGGATCTTATTTTGAGCTGAAACATAGGAAATGGATGTATCTTTATATGCCATAATAAATCATATGACAGCTCTTAAATGTATGTAAACATATTCAGTAACTTCTCCACCTGCAAAGTAGTAGTATATGTTTAAATAGTAATAGTATAGTAACAGTATATGTTTGCATGAAATGTATGTAAAATGTATGTAAATCCACTACATTACCACTGCTTATTAACTCAATCCTCAAGAAATAGATTATATGATAGTAACATATATGTCCATAACATGAAGATGTGGGTGAGCATGATTGGATGGTATGGGGGGGGGGGGCTATAGGTTATGGTCAAGGCATGGAAATGGATCCTGCATGATACCCAAACTTGCATGGAGTGGCAGCAGAATATGGCAGAGTTATTGGGAGTTTGCTGGCGTACATGTCTATTAAGGTAAGAATTTTTATATCACAATATATAAAATATCTATTAATTTCATCAAAGAAAGTTTTGCATGTAATTTCAACAAGCGTGTAAATGATTTACAATTCCACTGTCATCATCTTTTGTTTATTACTAAGTAATTTGTTATTACAACATTTAGACAACATTTTCATTCTTCATGAACAATCTTCATAATGATTTTAATAGTTTATGCACTCCTATACTCTTATGTCCCATCTACTGAAATTGAAAGAATCTTAGCACACACATATTTCCTCCTATTTTATCTTTTCTGCCACCCATTTATTAATGGAAGTAAAACAATGTTAGCTTTGCTTCTTACCATTCAACAGTAATGCATGGGAGCATAGAGGATAGAGCAAATGATGCATATGTGATGCTCATATAACAAAATAAAAATAAATAATTAAATTAGTAGTAAAAAGTAGTGATTTTTCTCAATTTGGTTATGAAATGCTTTTTTATCCATGCCATTTTAAGTACTTTATTTTAAGTTTCTTTCTTTCTGCACTTCACCAAATTATTTGTTTAGTATTAGTTACACATTCGAAAACACAACTATTGCTTTTACTTGATCATTACTTAACTCAGACACTAAGTCTTTATCAAATTCAAAAATGTGTCTCTAACAGGGGCCAGGTCAAAATATCAACATACTTTATTCACAAAAGCAATTTACCAAAATATTAGATCCTTCCCTCTTTATTAAAACTTATGAACTTTCACATGAAATTATGTTGTTGTATTATGAAATTCAATGGAGTGTTTTTACTTTTAGATTATCAAATGATGTTGAAATATTGACCTGGATCCAATTTTGAAATACTTGTTATAGATTGCCTCATGAATTGGTTTCCTTCCCTTTCATAGTTGAAGCAGAAAGTTTTAGTGGAATCGAAGGTGCTTGGGTATCTAACCAGGTTTGTCCACAGAGGAACTTTACCATTCAACTCTTTATAACTGATAGTGACAAAACCAAAACTGAGTCCAGCATAACTGCTCGTGCAGATATACTCACATCTGGTGGTGAAGTCCTTGAATCAATTTCCCTGACTGGAAGAAAGGAACCCAGAGTTGCAGGTATTAACATACTTCTTGTTTCTCCACGGCCTTTGGACCTTGAGGAAGGAAGCACTTCACCATTAATCTTCTTCGGTGATGTTAATAACAGTACTGGAGTGTCCACTATCACTGTAATTGGATTTGAGGATTGCGAAAGAGGATTGGTCGAGTTCAGACATGCTGAAACAGTAACAGTTGGTAAGATTTATATGGAATGGAATAAAATTCTTTTGATGCATATGAATTTGAAGAGGGACGAATTGAATATAATTTAGACATAATATTATTTTTTTACACAATGAACTAATTATTTATTTTAAAACATTTCAGTTGAAACTGACATAACACCATTATGTTCCAACAATGGTACATGTATTAGAACTGGCGAGAAGCCTGAAGATTTCTACTGTTGCTGTCCACAAGGTAATGCATTGCTATACTATCTAATATTAGGAATCAAACTGGCAATATTTCTGTATTTTATATATTCTAGTGGATGGCACTATTCTCGAGATGACAACATTTACAAAAACATGTTATATCAATAGAACAAACATTTTTGAATATGATGATGCTAATTTAAATAATGAGTGTTATTATTCACTAGGTTGGGAAGGTGAAACTTGTGACAATGAGTCGGTCAGACTTATGTGTATCAAGAATGAATGCGCCAATAACTCAACCTGCATCGATGCAGACAATACTACAGATGGTTATATTTGTGAATGTCAAGAGGGATTCAGTGGACAATATTGTGAAAATAAAACTAGTACATCACTATGTGAACCTAATTTATGTGAAAACAATTCAACATGTCAGGAAAATGAGAATGATTTTGAATGCGAATGTAGTGAAGGATTCGATGGTAAATTATGTGAGCTTAGAATTTCACCTTGTGAATCAAGTCCATGTGTTGGAAAGGCAAAGTGTGTGGAAACAATTGACTCTATTGGTCACACATGTGTGTGCCCTAGTGACCATTATGGAAATGACTGCACATTCTGTAAACCCAAAGATGATTGCGAGGGACATTTTACATGCAATGTAGATAATGGTGAAAAAGTTTGTATTGAGAATTGGAATGGAGGAAACTGCAACGTATGGATTGGTGATCCATATACCTGCCTAGATCCAGTAAACATTTCACATGGTGAGATATCACTTTGGGGTCTATAGTTTATTAAATGCTATAATGTGCTGAATTCAAAACCATTTTATTATGATTTTGTAATGATTTCTCATACTGATGGTTCAAATATATTTTTGTTTAGATCTTGGAGGATTCTGGAATGGTAACATGGTTTGTGACAAGGATGGGACACTGAATTTTACATTAGAAGTCAATGTAACCTCTTCAATGGGTGTAACTGATGGAACATTTATGTTGCATTTTATCAATAGCTCTGACTTAGCAGAATATACGTTGAAGGGGACTTATTCACAGAATGATCGAAGTTTTACTTTAATGAACATTAAAGAAGTTAATACTGAGTTATTTCCATTAATCATCATCGGAATACTTGGTGACCTTCATCCAGATGGCCTTAGTATAAATGGAACATTACGAACTATACCTCAAGAAAAGTGTACATTAAGTGGAACTAGAAGGCTAGGTATACAACATTAAACTTTTTACCCAAATCAAAAACCATCTACAGAATTGAAGTCTCATTCATTTTTCATTGTAAGAAGCTCAGAAATCACTAATGATAAACAAACCCTTTATTCTAGATTTCAAGAAAGCATGTGTGAACAATTCAACTTGTGTGCGAACAGGGCCAAGCATTGATGAGTTCTACTGTTGTTGTCAACCAGGTAAAGTAAATAACAAAGTGCAGTGTATATATACGTAACATATTAGCTGGTAATGAAATAGAGCATAATAACATCTAAGAAAAATATAAAAAATTGTTTCTGCATTTGTTTTTTGCTAGCAAATAAAAAGTATGATCAAAATATAATGTTACAATCATTATACTATTGCAATACTTTGTTCAGTTTTTGAATGTTTTGATATTCATATGATATGATAAATGAATTAAGATTCCTTCTTACATAATTTTAGGATTTGAGGGAGACAGATGTAAAAGAGAAATAGATGAATGCACAAGTAATCCATGTCTGAACAATGGAAGTTGTAAAGATCTTGTTAATAGCTATGAATGTGAATGTTTGTTGGACTTCAGTGGCATCGATTGTGAGGTAAAAAACAGTGTTTTGATGGTTTTAAGTGTATGTTCAAAGCTTTTCTCCATTTTGTTCGAGTATCCATGACTAGACTATTTTAGTATTTTTGCCTGTTCGAGTAAATATATAAGCACTAGTGCCAAAGGGAAAGGACCAAAAGTTGTAATGGAACTTAGCAAGAAAAAGCAAACTCTAAGTGCATACCAGTCAAGAAAAACAAACCCCATACAGCCCAAAACCATGATCTAACGTGAAAAGAAACAATGTCTAATACCCCCTTTCCCCCCACCATTCAAGAATCAATATCACAATCCAAGACCAGAAGACCAAGGGACATTTCATTCATACTGAAGTCATTACAATACATGTTGAAGAAGAAATTAGAAATAGCCAATACTCACAACCTCAAAAACTGTTGTAGATACAAGTACTCATACAAGATAGAGCATTAGTCTCAAATGATGTGGGATAGATAAAATCCAGTCTCCAAGTCCATAGGCGTTTCAAAGGGTCAACATCCATTCACAAAAGCCGTCGCCATAATCCATAAAACACAATAATTCACAATGGTCATCAGGAGAAAACTATGGCTGGTTTCGATCCCTATTTCTCAACCATTAATGCCATAGCCAGGATCCACCTCAAAAGGTGCAAAATGAAAATATTGTGAGTTCATTGCCAATGTCTTAAGCAATTCCCACATCCTTCAGCATCTCAAGTGGTAAAACTTGAAACTTCGAAATTAATGATTTGTATTTTTCAGCAAAGCCCAGAAAGAATTTCTTAAGGTTTATAGAATTATAACCTTGACCTAACAGTTTGATCACTAAAGTATTGTGTCTTGACTTAAAATCTAAATATTTAGAGCATGCCCTGCCATATCTAATAAGCTGGGATACATAGACCCCATATGCTGGATTTAATGGAATATTACTGTCTAAATGGGGAAAATTCACAATATCAAAGTTGAAATCATCTCGTTTATCATACAACTTAATATATATACTGTTGTCTTGTTCAATGTTAATGAGAAGGTCAAGATAAGGCGCATTTTAAAGGCCTTCTTTTCTTGTCTGATTGATTGTAAATATGGTCTTGTGATTTTGGATTGTAAAAATGGAATCTGAGAATGGTGGGTGTTTTCAGACAGTTCTGTGATTATGGGTTTTGTCTTTAAATTACTTCTCATCTAAAACTTGTATATGATGAAAAATGGGAGAATGATAAAACTAGAATTATAAGATTAAAGAGTACCATTTGAGGTTTGAGTAGAACTTATTAAACAACCTAGAATAAGCATCCTCATTTAAACTAATGATTTGTTCTGGTGAATCTTTGAATGCTCCAACACCATTTTATTTCAGATACAAAAATTACCAGGCGAACAGAATACAACAGTTTGTGAGCCAAATAGTTGTAAAAATAATGCAAGTTGTGAGGAATCCAATGCAACATTGGATGGCTACATTTGTGAATGCCCAGATGGATTCAGTGGACAGTATTGTGAAAATGCAGACAACCAAACCTGTGATTTCAACCTTTGTGAAAATAATTCAACATGTGTGGAATCCAATACAACATCTGATGGCTACATTTGTGAATGCCTAGATGGATTTACTGGAGAATATTGTGAAAATGCAGATAATGAAACATGTGATTTCAACCTGTGTGAAAATAACTCAACATGCGAAGAGTCAAATACAACATCTGATGGCTACATTTGTGAATGCCCAGATAAATTCAGTGGACAGTATTGTGAAAATGCAGACAACCACACCTGTGTTTTCAACCTTTGTGAAAATAACTCAACTTGTGAGGAATCGAATGCAACGTCAGATGGCTACATTTGTGAATGCCCAGATGGATATAGTGGACAGTTTTGTGAAAATGCAGACAATGTAACCTGTGATTTCAACCTTTGTGAAAATAATTCAACATGTGTAGAAACCAATACAACATATGATCGCTACATTTGTAAATGCCAAAATGGATTCAGTGGGCAGTATTGTGAAAATGCAGACAATGTAACCTGTGATTTCAACCTTTGTGAAAATAATTCAACATGTGTACAAACCAATACAACATCTGATGGCTACATTTGTGAATGTTCAGATGGATTCAGTGGACAGTATTGTGAAAATGTAGACAACCAAACATGTGATTTCAACCTATGTGAAAATAACTCAACATGTGTGGTGTCCAATATAACATCTAATGGCTACATTTGTGAATGTTTAGATGGATTCAGTGGACAGTATTGTGAAAATGTAGACAACCAAACATGTGATTTCAACCTATGTGAAAATAACTCAACATGTGTGGTGTCCAATACAACATCTAATGGCTACATTTGTGAATGTTTAGATGGATTCAGTGGACAGTATTGTGAAAATGTAGACAACCAAACATGTGATTTCAACCTATGTGAAAATAACTCAACATGTGTGGTGTCCAATACAACATCTAATGGCTACATTTGTGAATGCCCAGATGGATTTATTGGACAATATTGTGAAAATGCAGACAACCAAACCTGTGATTTCAACCTTTGTGAAAATAACTCAACATGTGTGGAGTCCAATACAACATCTGATGGCTACATTTGTGAATGCCTGGATGGATATCATGGAACATATTGTGAAACTGTAACTGGTTCATCACCCTGTGAATCAAATCCATGTGATGATATGGCAACATGTATGGAAGCAAATGACTCACTTGGTTACACATGTTTATGTCCTTCCGACCATTATGGAGATGAATGTACATACTGTAAACCCAAAGATGATTGTGAGGGACATTTTACATGTGACGTGGACAGTGGCGAGAAACTTTGTATTGAGAATTGGAATGGAGTAGACTGTAATATATGGATTGGTGATCCATATACATGTGTCGATCCAGTAGGAAACATTCCATTTGGTAAGTCATTGTTCATTTGTTAAGTCATTTGATAAATGTATGCCCTCAAGGAGCACCTTTGTATTCTGTAACTTTTTATTGTTCAAAATTTCTCCATCTGCTTGAGTGGTCATCAAACTTATTAATGATTCATCAACTATACTATAATATCTATCATGTTTTGTCACCATTGAATTCATATACATATCCTAATTTGAATTATTTACCATTGCAAAACAGATATTATGTTCCTATCATATTCAGTTTTAAATCAATGAACATGTAAATTTGACAATACTTAAACTAAGAATTGTTTTTCTGTAATTTCAGCTTATACTTTGTGTTCTATAATGTTTGTAATTTAACAGTTGATGTAAAATGTAATGCATGGAACTGGGTAACATGTTAGTCAATTGAATTCCAGAACAGGGGAAAGGATATGGTCCACTTGTGAAATATTTTCACGTTCTCCAAATTTTGAAATGTTGCTGTTTTTGTCATAAACTCTAAAATATTTAGGATTAACTTGAAATGGAAGCTAAATTATTATCACTGTCACTCCCACCACTGAACCTGGAATAAATTGACTGTATCAAAGCATTACTAAAAATGTGTATTTCTAACTATGCCTGCTGGTCATGGTTTGCTTTAATAATTCAAATAATTCTTCTAGGATAAAGTAAAAAATTAATATTATATTTCAACTTAATTAAATGGTTAAAAACATATTAATATATCTAGCACTTACATGTACTTAAAACTTTACATTTTTGGAATCATATACTTTATATTTAGATCTTAGAGGATTCTGGGATGGCAATGTGTTATGTGACTCATACCTACCATTTAAGTACACATTGGAGGTAAATGTGACCTCAGTAGTTGACAAACCAGAAGGAACATTTCAGATGAAATTCATAAATGACACTGACTTGGCAGAATATACAATTAGGGGGACATATTCTCAAGTAGACAGGAGTTTTGCTCTAATGGTTACTGGAGGAATTGACACCGAGAAGATCCTATTCTACACAGTTGGAATAACTGGTAATCTTCTTCAAGATGACTGCAGTATAAATGGGGCTTTTTATACAAGTACCATAGGCAAATGCAAATTAAATGGAACAAGAAGACTAGGTACAGTAAAGTTTCATACCTTTTGATGTTTTCATCTCATCAATCAAACTACTAGAATTGGAATTTTTCATTAGTTTTAAAGAACCTATAAGCACCCTTGGGTCCTTTACCTCATTTAATCCTAGCCTTCTGGAGCATGGCCATTAGTTGAACGTGTGTTTCTAATAATAAATTATACGGTTTTGTTTTAGAGACAGTAGTGGCCTGTCAGAACAATGCAACATGTGTAAGAACTGGGCAGAATATTGATGACTTCTACTGTTGCTGTCAAGAAGGTATGATACATAATATGTTTTTAACCATTTCAATTTAATACACCCATGGTCCTGTGCTCACACAGTATAGAATCTTCAAAGGAATGTATTAATCCTGATTTTTAAACAAAATTATTGTATTTGATTTGAAGTCTCGAACTTTGAGAAACTTAGATAGCCCCGTTTGTGACCTAGTTTGAGGACCTTTGACCTTGAACATTTTACTTATTCAGAGCTCAGTAGTTCTTTTGTGATTAAGGTGACCAAAATTTACATCCAAATAATTAATTTGAAAAATCAACTGTTTGACCTTTCGAAGGTGACTGAAGGTCAAATCTCAAAACTAAGGTCAGATTTAACTCCTGGCAACTTGTAGACGATCTTTTTGACGTCAAATATCCCAAAAACAGTAAAAATTTGATGCTGACATATATTGAGAAATATGTAGGGAATGCTTAAATCTAGTAATGATGTAATTCATTGCAAGTAATTAACAAGTATGAGAAAGTTCCCTGAAAATGACAAAGTCCTACTTTTTGTCAAATTTTATGGAGTAAACACCAAAAACTGTAATTTTAAGAGCTTTGAAATCTTCAGAGAACATAAGTTGCATATACAGCAACTACTACAAGTTATTTGAAAGTTCTACTTCAACAAAGTGTCTAGTATTTACAGAAAATTTGACTTTTTGCTCTGAAAATGACAAAGTCCTACTTTTTTATGCATAAAATGAATGTGGATATGACAAAATCCGAATAGCAGTTTTAATTTCTGCGGCCAATGTTGACGGACGGATGGACCAACGGATGTCTTGTTTATATGCTGTTCATGTCACCATCATTCAGTCCAGCTTGAAAATCTGTTTGTAGTTGCTGTTGTTTCCTTTTTACTTCTTCTGTCTTCTTAGTTTCTTGTTCTTTGTTTCTGTTGTTGTTACTTTCTTGTCTTCTTTAGTTTCTTCTTTCTTGGTCTTCTTTCTCCCTATTACTTTTCCTCTTTGTCTTGTTTGGTGTCGGGTCTGATGACTTGTGACTACACGTCGGTGGATTAAAGCTTTTTCTACCGGTAACACTCCCCTTCCCCTTTGTCTTTATCGATGTTTGTTTTTTGTTGATGTTTTTCTTCTATAGTTTACCCTCATTTCGGAGACTGATATCTAGATTCTGTTTGTTCTTGTTGTTTTTCCTTATTTCCTTATTTGTCTTAGAATTCTGACCATATCTTTAATATTTGACTTTTTGGCTTTTTGTATTTTATCTGTATCCATTTATTTTTAGTAATTGTCTTTTTGATATATGCTGACAGTGTTTCTTTCTTATATCCTTGCGATATTAATTTTTTCCCCAAGGACTTGATTCTTTTGGAAGCAATTTTTTCATCACTGCAGACTCTTGATATTCTTATTATCTGTGACACATAGACTCCATATGACTGTTTTCTTGGAATCTTTCCTGAAAGGTCTGGATAGGAAACTATGTTGAAATTAAAATTCTCTCTCTTATCATATATTTGTGTAGTAATTTTCTTGTGTTCTATTTTAAGTTTCATGTCGAGAAATGTTGCTTCATTGTTGTTTGCATTTTCTTTGTTCAGTTTGAGTTCAGGAGGGTATATATTTTCCTTGTCATTTTCTAATTTTTCATCATTATTGATACTGCAAAGGACGGACGGACCAACAGACGGACGGATGCCTGGTCAATCCCATAGGCTCACTGTGTGAGCCAAAAATACACAAGGGGCGTAGCCTACTTTCAGTCAGGAGGGTACGATCGCCAATTCTTTTCAGTCAGGGGGGTATGATCGTGGCATAAAGAAGACAAAACATTATGTTTTTAAGATTTCTTTTGATTTTACAAAAATTGATGCAACTTCCTTCAAAATTGAGCTAGGAGCTTCAAATAAAAAAAATGCATTTTAAAGCTATTTTCTTCTATCTAATGGTTCTATGTTTATTGGTTATAGGGGGGTGTGTGGTCCCACCCATCGCATGTTGTCATTTGAACTCTACTAACTGAATCCTAATGGAATCTGGTACAGGTTTCTCAGATCACCTGTGCTGAGTTACATGTATAGAGAACAACTGTTCGGTTGAGATTATCGTTTCCAACATAATATCAGTAATCTTTGAATATATTGTTATATTTGTTTCATGTTACCATGGTAACATCACTGAGTTATCATGTATTATGGAATGGAACTCTGCTCTACTCCAGTTGGGGAATATTTCATACATCAAGAAATTTAGTGACTTTCTTTTTCTTTTTCTTTTTTCAGTGATATCTAATAGTATTTAGCATACTATCTAACTAAATCTAGCTTGAACAAGACAACTACTGACATCCTTTAAGTCATAAGATAAGAGATCTTGTAGATCAGTTGTCATATGGATGACTTAAAAGATGTCAGTACCGAGAGGTTTTGGATACAGGGTTCATCCCAAGGGAGATATACATATTTCGAACAGAATAAACCCTATATCCAAAACTGACCATCACATATAACAGGTGTATTTCATACCTATTGAGATTTTACATACATTCTTCCATATTAAAGTCCAAAATTCAAAAACATACTTAAGGCAAGCATTTTCTCAGTCTTGAAAAATATTAAGTTTGTGAGAAATTCACACTCCTGCTGGAGCAGATCAACGAATTGATATCAAAATTTAAAATATACAACATAAGTTTGAAATGTTTCTTTATTGAGTTTGATTTTCAGACTGAGATGAATATGGCCTGTATCCATCCAGTCCTTGACCTTGTTGATTGATCCCTAGATACACTAAATTTCTGTCCATTATGTACCGAGAACCTCAGTATGTATGGAATATAAGAAGCTATACAATGATTGCAAGATATTCAAAAATTAGGGGGCTGCATAAATTCTGGGTCACTCTGTACAGCAATAAATGTAAATCTTTGTTTACTGGTAATCATAACTTTCTTGGAATCAGGGATGCTCTATTTTTTTATCAGGATTTATGGGAGACCGATGTCAAACAGAAATTGATGAATGTGCAAGTGGTCCTTGTCAGAATAATGGAACCTGTAAAGATCTATTGAAAAGTTATGAATGTGATTGTTTGAATGGATTCATTGGAGTAAATTGCCAAGTAAGAATGACTAAAAATAAAAAATATTAGATAATTGTTGATACATTGTTGTCTTTGTGTCAGCAATGATGCTATTTCAGCCTTTTCATTAAACTATAATGGAAAGTATAGTAAGAGTAAAATAACAGAAAATAATGCATTATAATTATGATAAATTCATAAGCATTAATGACTAATAATTTATTATACTTTATGTCCAAAAGTCTTTTGTCTCATTTCACAAAATCAAGAATTTGAAAACCATTTACTTTTTTCTAGTTACAAGTCAATGAATCTCAAGCTGTATGTGACTTAAACAACTGTCAGAATAATTCAACTTGTGTGGAATCCAACAGTGCACTTGAAGGCTACATTTGTGAATGCCCAGATGGATTTAGTGGACAGTATTGTGAAAATGCAGACAACCAAACCTGTGATTTCAACTTGTGTGATAATAACTCAACATGTGTGGAATCCAATACAACGTATGATGGCTATATTTGTGAATGTTTAGATGGATTCAGTGGACAGTATTGTGAAAATGCAGACAACCAAACCTGTGATTTCAACATTTGTGAAAATAACTCAACATGTGTGGAGTCCAATACAACATCTGATGGCTACATTTGTGAATGCCCAGATGGATTCAGTGGACAGTATTGTGAAAATGCAGACAACCAAACCTGTGATTTCAACATTTGTGACAATAACTCAACATGTGTAGAAACCAATACATCAGATGGCTACATTTGTGAATGCCCAGATGGATTCAGTGGACAGTATTGTGAAAATGCAGACAATGTAACCTGTGATTTCAACCTTTGTGAAAATAACTCAACATGTGTGGAGTCCAATACAACATCTGATGGCTACATTTGTGAATGCCCAGATGGATTCAGTGGACAGTATTGTGAAAATGCAGACAACCAAACCTGTGATTTCAACATTTGTGAAAATAACTCAACATGTGTAGAGACCAATACATCTGATGGCTACATTTGTGAATGCCCAGATGGATTCAGTGGACAGTATTGTGAAAATGCAGACAATGTAACCTGTGATTTCAACCTTTGTGAAAATAACTCAACATGTGTGGAGTCCAATACAACATCTGATGACTACATTTGTGAATGCCCAGATGGATTTAGTGGACAGTATTGTGAAAATGCAGACAACCAAACCTGTGATTTCAACTTTTGTGAAAATAACTCAACATGTGTGGAATCCAATACAACATCTGATGGCTACATTTGTGAATGCCCAGATGGATTCAGTGGACAATATTGTGAAAATGCAGACAACCAAACATGTGATTTCAACCTTTGTGAAAATAACTCAACATGTGTGGAATCCAATACAACATCTGATGGCTACATTTGTGAATGCCCAGATGGATTCAGTGGACAGTATTGTGAAAATGCAGACAATGTAACCTGTGATTTCAACCTCTGTGAAAATAACTCAACATGTGTGGAATCCAATACAACATCTGATGGCTACATTTGTGAATGCCAAGATGGATTCAGTGGGCAGTATTGTGAAAATGCAGACAATGTAACCTGTGATTTCAACCTATGTGAAAATAACTCAACATGTGTGGAATCCAATACAACATCTGATGGCTACATTTGTGAATGCCTAGATGGATTTAGTGGACATTATTGTGAAAATGCAGACAATGTAACCTGTGATTTCAACCTATGTGAAAATAACTCAACATGTGTGGAATCCAATACAACATCTGATGGCTACATTTGTGAATGCCCAGATGGATTCAGTGGACAGTATTGTGAAAATGCAGACAATGTAACCTGTGATTTCAACCTTTGTGAAAATAACTCAACATGTGTGGAATCCAATACAACATCTGATGGCTACATTTGTGAATGCCCAGATGGATTCAGTGGACAGTATTGTGAAAATGCAGACAATGTAACCTGTGATTTCAACCTTTGTGAAAATAACTCAACATGTGTAGAGACCAAGACATCTGATGGCTACATTTGTGAATGCTCAGATGGATTTAGTGGACAGTATTGTGAAAATGCAGACAACCAAACCTGTGATTTCAACATTTGTGAAAATAACTCAACATGTGTGGAGTCCAATACAACATCTGATGGCTACATTTGTGAATGCCCAGATGGATTTAGTGGACAATATTGTGAAAATGCAGACAACCAAACATGTGATTTCAACCTTTGTGACAATAACTCAACATGTGTGGAGTCCAATACAACATCTGATGGCTACATTTGTGAATGTTTAGATGGATTCAGTGGACAGTATTGTGAAAATGCAGACAACCAAACCTGTGATTTCAACCTTTGTGACAATAACTCAACATGTGTGGAGTCCAATACAACATCTGATGGCTACATTTGTGAATGTTTAGATGGATTTAGTGGACAGTATTGTGAAAATGCAGACAATCAAACCTGTGATTTCAACCTGTGTGAAAATAACTCAACATGTGTGGAATCCAATACAACATCTGATGGCTACATTTGTGAATGTGCAGATGGATTTAGTGGACAATATTGTGAAAATGCAGACAACCAAACCTGTGATTTCAACATTTGTGAAAATAACTCAACATGTGTAGAGACCAATACATCTGATGGCTACATTTGTGAATGCCCAGATGGATTCAGTGGACAGTATTGTGAAAATGCAGACAATGTAACCTGTGATTTCAACCTTTGTGACAATAACTCAACATGTGTGGAGTCCAATACAACATCTGATGGCTACATTTGTGAATGCCCAGATGGATTCAGTGGACAGTATTGTGAAAATGCAGACAACCAAACCTGTGATTTCAACCTGTGTGAAAATAACTCAACATGTGTTGAAAATAACACAATATTTGATGGCTACATTTGTGAATGTGAGGATGGTTTTTTTGGACAATATTGTAACAAGACAGACAACGAAACATTAGCATGTGAATTTAACATGTGTGAAAACAACTCCACATGTGTGGAATCAAATGCTACATCTGATGGATACATCTGTGAATGTCTCAAAGACTTTAGTGGACCATACTGTAACATGGCATTAGTTTGTGATCCTAATCCTTGTGTTGATAATGCTGTGTGTGTTGTGGATAATGATTCCATCACAGGATACAATTGCAGCTGTTTAGAAAATCATTATGGTGAAGCTTGCAACTTCTGTTTAGAAAGTGATGACTGCACTGGTCACTATACTTGTAATTTTTCCGATGGAAGTAAGATATGCATGAGCAACTGGAATGGAACAGATTGTAACATTTGGACTGGGCAGGCATACACGTGTCTTCATTTTACAGGCTCTACAAAGACAGATGGTGGGTTTAAATTAAGTCATTTGTCAACTGAATTATTTGGACCAAACATTTCTCAAACATTATAAAGGCCATATTCAGATAGTCATATATTGTTTAGTTTAATATCTTCTATATTGCAGTACTAGAAATGACTATCTGAAGTTGACTGCACTTATAACAATTGCCATTTGTTAAATTGTTGCTATACATATGTATCTTCAGATGTCAGAGGACTTTGGGATGGTACAATTACATGCCCATCTGGGGGTCCATTTGTTTTCACATTGGGTCTTCTTAGTCCAAGAGCTACCAGGGTAGAAGGGTATTTCCAGTTGATGTATTTAAATGGAACAAACATTACATCTTTTGGAGTGAATGGAACATATTCACTATCCAGGATGTCATTTACTTTAATTCCCGTATATGGTTCTTCAATAATATTGCCTATTAATGGTATCATTGGCCAAATAGATGATGATGCAGACAATATGAGTGCTGAAATATATTCAAGGGGATCCAGATGCAAACTTGATGGTTCTAGAAGAACAGGTTAAAACATATTTTATAATGACCTCTACTTGGTATCATAATTTCCCATATAAGTTTTTGTTGCATACTTCGATGCTCTGTAGAAAAATATCTATCAGAATTTGGCTTGTGAAATTTGTGGCACTTGACTTTCTTTATTTAGAGATTTCAATAATATTGACTAAGTATGAGTTGTTTGAAAACATTTAAAGTATACCACATTTCCCTAAAATAATCTATTTCCACAGCTTAAAACAGCACATCAACATTTTACATAAAAACTTTATAACCATGTAAAATGCATGATTTGTTTATCTATATTGTATAGTGAAATAAAGTGACTCACACGTTTTTATTTACCATTATTGTTGAACATTTCAGCATTTATTGATGCATGCCAGAATAATGCTTCATGTGTTAGAACTGGGGAAAATATTGATGACTTCTACTGCTGCTGTGAGCCAGGTAATGTTTACTATGTAGTTTAATAGTTTAAGACTTTTCTGTAAAGTAATCTTGTGAAATATGAGTGGAGGGATCTTAATCAATGCATCTTTACTAAAAAGAAATCTGCTTCATAAGATAATTAAAACATCTGCTTTATAATCTCTGTTCAAGAGACAATTTCCCAAATTGTTCTTGCCAAAAAGATATATTACTGGCACTTGGTTATTTCAATTATAAAATGTTCAAAGTGAGGAGTTATTTAATAAAATATGTTTTGTTTGGTTGGATTCGCTACACCGTGGAGTTGCTGTTTTTCTTGTCCTTTTGATGTATTGAAAATTTACAAAAGGTAATATATTGCGGTCTTATTGAAAGCAATATTTATGATATGTTAATATTATAACCTGAGATTTATGTATTGTCAGGGATGAGCAAGGAAATGATCCTAGATTACAATGTGACCTCAAATCATTGCATTTGTAGGATTTAAAGGGGAGAGATGCCAAATAGAAATTAATGAATGTGACAGTATGCCCTGTCAGAATGGTGGCAATTGTACTGACTTGATCAACTCCTACCAGTGTGAATGCCTACCTGGTTTTAAAGGGGTTAACTGTGAGGCAAGCTATTTCATTATAAGTACACAATATACTGTACGGTAAATTGTCATAAACTATTAAAAACTATTTATAAAAAGGCAGGGAGTAGGAAAGTGTGTGACAGCAAATAACTAGATGGAATGTTGATTAACTTATTTTTAATGCTAGACGCATTTCTCATTTCAGGTAAGCTCTCCATGTTGGAGTAGTCCATGTGAAAACAATGGGACATGTAAAGTTAACAGTACTGCTAATAATGGATTCAAATGCACTTGTTTGAACGGGTTTTCTGGAGAAACCTGTGAATTTGAGCCATGTGATAGTAATATATGTGAAAATAATTCAACATGTAAAACAGACATGACAGCTGATGATGGGTATATTTGCTTGTGTCTTGAAAGCTTCAATGGGACTTACTGTGAGATTGCACCACCTCAATGTTTATCAAACCCTTGTTCTAATATGGCAACATGTTTTGAGAGAAATACTTTGAAAGGATATGAGTGTATATGTCCTGTGGACCACTATGGGGAATTATGCACATTCTGCCTCCCCACAGATGACTGCACTGGTCATTATACTTGTGATGTCAGAAATGGATTGAAACTTTGTCTTGAGAACTGGAATGGTTCTGAATGCAACCAATGGACTGGAGAACAGTATGAATGCCTTGAAATCACACCAATTTATACTGGTATTTATCAATTAAACATTTTTGTTATAATTTTTCTAAAAAGATAATTAAAAATAATTATTTTGAAAATTAACCTAAAATTATTAACATTATTAATTATCCCACTGAACAAAGTTTGTAGGGATACAGAGAAACCATCCATCAATCCATTCATTAGTGTTTCCAAGGAATAACTCAAAATACCAGCTGATTGATTTGGTTCAGAATTTATACATTTATGGGTGTAGAACTTCGGCTTGAGAAGGAATTTTCAATATGGCAGCTCAATTCAAAATGGCCACCATTTTTGTGTAAAAAATTTAATCAGTTAATGAATTTGCAATGCTGATGCCAAGGGACAAAATAACTATGCTCAAGAAGATATTTTAAAGATGAATTTCAGAATAGCCGCCATTTATCGTGAAAAATGTAACTTTGATAAATAAATACATCTATGGTGCAAATTATGGAATTTGGTCCAAATTTTAGAGACTAATATCTTCTTGGCAAATGAATCTATTTCATAAAAACCTTTTGTTATAAAATGTAGTCTTTGGTAACTGAAATATCATTTGGTCCAAATTTTATACAATGATGCTTTATAGTCATAAGATCTCTGCTCCACAAAGAATTTAATATATGGCATCATGTAACATCAGGGGTGTAGATTTTACCAAAAGAGACAATATTATTCTACTATTTCCTGGTTACTATCATGTCCAAATGATGAGGTATTTAATTAAATATGTTTTGTTTGGTGGGAATCACCACTCAGTAGAGTTGCATTGTGTATTTATACTAAACTTTTCTTAATTATTATGATTTATATGATTTTGAAATTTTCAGATTCTACATTTATACACACTGTAGATATGTAGTTACAGATTTTGCATGAATTCACATTTAGAATTAGAATGCTTGTAGTTGAATGCACACCTACATAGATAAAATAGCAAACTGTTCATCACATCACTTAATGAGTTCTCCATACCAATGTTTTGTTATTATTAATATTTATTCGAAGCAAAAATTAATAAAATTATTCAAAGCAATATAAATACATGTAGCGCTGCCTAGCACTATGTTGTTATATATATTGTTTTATCATATAAGACTATATATGTATGGTAAGGTTGATCTATGCTATCGGGAATTGAATTTGAGTTTATAAAGTACAATTAAATGCATCATTTCATCATATGAAGATCCTCAACATAGAATCTAAAACAAAAATATGAAACTAATATAATGACCTATCTCTGCAATTATTGCTAAACACAGTTCATGTGATTATCTAATACTATGATTTATAAAATATTGATCATGTAAGACTTTGCAAGACAATGTAACATTTTTGTGTGTTTAATGTGTTCAACAACTTATAATATGTCCAAAAACACATTCATTTTAGATCTGAAAGGATTATGGGATGGCACTATAGAATGCAGTGGTGAACCAGCATTTATATTCACACTCATTGTAAATGTTACATCAGAAACCAGCAACCCTGAGGGTACATTTGAGCTAAACTACCACAATGGCACAGATTTAAAAGACTACACAGTCAGTGGAACATATTCCCAAACAGCTAAAGAATTCACACTTATCACTTCAAGCAACACACCCGATGACTTGGTATCAGCTATAGGAATATTTGGAGAAGTATTGAATAGTGGTAACAACATGACTGGAAATTTTGTTACTCTTGCTGTTGGAACATGTTCCCTTAATGGACACAGGAGAAGAGGTAAGGCCTGATCCCACCCAACAAAACATGTTTTGAGAAATAGTGGCCATATAAAAATTTAAACCAAATCCATTCACTGGTATTTGAGTTATCAAAGATTACGTTTTTTTATGAAACATGGTGGCCATTTTGAAATTCAGCTGCCACCTTTAAAATTTTTTCTTGAGCAGAGCTCCTATGTCCCTAGGTATCAGCATATCAAATGTGATCCAAATTCGTCAACTGGTACTTGAGTTATCAAATATTACAATATTTTTTATGAAAAATGGCAGAGATTTCGATAAATTGCGGGCATCTTGAAAAAAAATTCCCGAGCCCTTAATCTCTAGGTATCAGTATATAAAATTTGAACTAAATATGTCCACTGGTATTTGAGTTATCAACGATTTTTTAATGAAAAATGGCGGCCATTTTGAAATTCAGCTGACACCTTTGAAATTTCTTCTGAACAGATCTCTTTCTTCCACGGACATCAGCATATAAAATTGGAACCAAATCCATCCACTGGTATTTGAGTATCAACGATTACGCTTTTACAAAAAATGGGCGCCATTTCAAAGTTCAGCATTCTTTTGAAAATGTCTTCTTGAGCAAGGCTCCTTTGTCCCTAGGCAACAGCATATAAAATTTGAACCAAATCTGTCGACTATTATCTGAGTTATCAAAAATTACGTTCTTTTATGAAAAATGATGGCCATTTTGAAATTTAACTGCCATCTTAAAAATCCCTTCTCGAGCAAAGCTCCTATGTCCCTAGTCATCAGTGTGTAAAATTTGAACCAAATCCATTCACTGGTATTTGAGTTATCAAAGATTACAGGTTTTTACAAAAAATGGCCGCCATTTTAAAATTTAGTGGCCATCTTGAAAATTCCTTCTTGAGCAGAGGTCCTACACCCATGAAACATAAGCCTATAAAACCAGTATTTGAGTAATTGCCCGGACAGACGAATGGACGGAAGGATAGATGGACGGACAGACGAAGGGAGGGATGGATGGACAGACGAACGGATGGACGGACGGCTTTCCTATATACTTCGTTCGCTTGGATAATAATAGGAACTTACTTATTTTGATAGTTATTAATATTTTGTGCATTTCTGTGAACCAGCATTTACCTTCTATTTGGCTATAGGAATTATTAGTATGATAGTTTATTTTATAGGCTCAACACCAAAAACTGTATTTACTCTTTTTTAGAATCTGTAAATGCATGTAAAAATAATGCCACATGTGTGAAAAATGGAACTGAGGATGAGGACTTCTATTGCTGTTGCTCTCCAGGTGAGGAAGCATATAAGGGTAACAATGATATTGGATAAACTCACAAGGCCAACAAAAACATCCTCATCTAAAACAATGTTTACCATTGTTTTGGTAAGCAAGTAAAATAAAATTCTGTACTAACCAGTGTACTAATAATAAAAAGCATTGATTGTATGTCCTTCTTTCTTAGGTTTTGAAGGGTTAAGATGTGACCAAGAGGTAACTTACACAACAACAGCTGAAGCTACGACAACTGAATTAACTACGGTTAGTGCCACAGCATTGGTAATGCCAAAATGTCACCACCTGCAAATGGTTTGAAATGTGTAAAAATTTGGATCTGAATAATCAATTTGAAAAATCAACTTGTTTGACCTTTCAAATGTCACTGAAGGTCAACCAAAGGTCAAATCTCAAATCTAGAGTCAGATTTCAACCTCTAAGAACTCCAGGATAATTTTGAAAAAGTTGTAAAAGGAAGTTGAAAAATACCTTTTTGACTTTTTTTTTACCTTGAGAAAGTCATTGAAGGTCAAATTTCAAGTCAAATTTGAACTTCTAGATGATTTTGAAAAAAATAATTTGGTCAATTTGAAGTAAGTTGAAAAAGCCCTTTTTTGACCTAAAGAAGGCCACTGAAGGTCAAATCTCAAATCTAAAGTCAGATTTGAACTTCTGAGAGCTTGTAGATGATTTTGAGATGGTCAATTTGATGCACATTGAAAAAGACCCTTTTTGACCTTAGGAAACAGTACTTGTTAACTAATTGGAAGTTGTAGGATTTTGATATAGCGGAATCAATTGGTGAATGATCTTGCGTTTTCATACTAAAGTTTGTTTTTGAGTTTTTTCTTATAGCTTTATGTATTTAAAGATATTTAAGAGACAGGGCCCTTTTTCTAAAGCCCTTTTTAGAAAAATAATTGAGATTACACAGGATACCTGTTATTTCTGCTTTTTAACACAATTTTAATAGAAAATTCAAATTCCAAACTCCTTATCTCACTATAATTCACCATGGAGAATGGGAATTGAGGAACCAAACTTGGCACAAAGTTAGATCCTATGATAAACTCTACTCTTAGGGGTTTGATTTTTTGTGATATCATATATTTGCCTAGCAACCTTATAGCAACCTCCTTAAATAACATATTTTACAATATAAATCCACTTAATATATGCTAGAATGCTATGAGACCATTACAAAACAGTATTCTTATCCTAAAATACAACAATTTTAACATATTTACAGAAGTGATATCACCATGTTACATAGCAACAACATGGCAACAGGTTACAATGCCCATTTTGACATTTGCAGACCATATAATATTATATGTTCACTGCTTTTGGATCTCTTCCACATTATTTCTTCACATATAGTAAATGTATTGATGCAGTTATGTCTGACCATTTTCCCTAGCAACGGCTTGAAATAAAGGTTAAATTTGCCTAGCAACGACCTAGCAACATCTTAAAATAGCAATGTTTCTCGTAAGAATTTCACTATATATCGACTATATGTACTTGAAGAAAATCAATATATTTGTCTTTTGTAATTTATAAAGCTTTATAGTTGCTCAATTAAAAATCTTTAGCCTCTTGTGTAAAGCATGATGGGACATTTCTTGTCTTATGTATATCAAATTGCAATTCATGTTTCAGTTCTGAGATTAAGTAAACACGAAATATTCATCACATTGATACTTGATACTTGATATAGGCTGGGTGAAGGACAAACTGGATCCACTATATACCACTGCCCCCATGTGCTTCTTGTCAAAAGGGCACCTGTAAGATCATTACATAAGTTCCATTGCTTGAAAACTGTCACCTTGCTATGATGGTAAAATCCAGATGTGGTATCAGTTCCAGTAAGGGCGTGGAACATTGCCAGCGTAGTGCTCAAGCAAATTCATAAATTGGAATGTAGTGTTAGTTTTGCCGTTTGAAAATGCTACATAGCTCTCAATCTGTAGCTCAGAGGCACAGGCTATCACAACATTACTGTCCACCGATCTTACCATAAATGTCCTGCAACCTTTTCCGACACCATGAGACACATCCAAAAACATATGAGTATCTGCCTCTTCCTGGTAGCAGGGACTCTTATGGCATAGGATTACTGATGCACTCTCCTTCAATGGTTGAGTCAAAGATTCTATCATCTGCCATATGTCTTGTAACAGTTGCTAGTAGTGCAAAGAACTCTATCTTGTTGTCATTGTTTCTGAGAAATCCTATCCTAACACCAAACTACCAAGCAATTGGCAAGACTTTCTTGAAAGATAGAGCTCTTTGCACAATTCCTACATCCTTCAGTATCTCAAGTGGTAAAACTTGAAACTTTGAAATTAATGACTTGTATGTTTCAGCAAAGCCCAGATAGGATTTTAAGCTTTTAACAAGTATAACCTTGACCTAACGATTTAATCAGTAAAATATGGTGTCTTGATTTAAAATCTATATACTAGTATTTTGAACACACCCTGCTGGGATACCCCATATGCTGGGTTCAGTGGAATATTACTATCCAAATGTGGAAAATTAACAATGTCATGAGGCAGATACATATGATGTTTTTGCATGTGTCTCATGGTCTCGGAAAAGGTTGCAGGACATTTATGATAAGATCAGTAGACAGTAATGTTCTTGTGATAGCCTTAGCCTGTGCCTCTGAGCTACAGATTGAGCATGTGTGCTGCCAATATTCCACACCCATACTGGAACTGATACCACATCTGGACTTTACCATCATAGCAAGGTGACAGTTTTCAAGCAATGGAACTTATGTAATGATCCAACAGGTGTCCTTTTGACTCTAGCAGATCGCCCATCAACTGTAACAACAGAAGTTATGGGCACAATTGAGAGGTTCATTATCCTGGTTTACCAGCCTACAAACAGTGAGACAAATCTCAATACCATGTGTAGGCACATGTTCACTCATGACAGATTGATCCCGATAGAGTACCTCCAACATGCGATGCAGCACTCTTATCATGTCATGCAAGCAGCTCTCCATGGAGCACATGTATGGGGGCAATGGTATATAGTGGATCCAGTTCTTCCTTCACCAAACCTGGGGATGGTTTGGGAGCGTATCAGGATTGTGCGTACCCAGATGGACAATACTGTCGCAAGCATCCAAGGCATGTAAAGTCATAATTAAATGTGGATGCACCAAATGTGACTGCAAAGGGAACTGCAAATGCCATGGTGCATTCTACTGCACCAAAACTATGCAACTGCAAAGGAAATTGTAGCAATTAACCCAAATAAAGTATATTATCTTAGGGGTATCAATGCTGAAAATGTAACAAGGATAAATATGATGAATATTTTGTGTTTACTTTATCTCAGAACTGAAACATGAATTGCAGGACTTTTGCAATTTGATAAAGTGTGCAGAAACAAAGCTTTATAAATTAAAAGACATACATATTAATTTTTTTCAAGTAAAAAATAGTGGATATATAGTGAGATTTTAATGACATTGCTATTTTAAGCTGTTGCTAGGTCATTGCTAGGCAAATTTAACCATTATTTCAAGCCATTGCTAGGAAGTTGCTAGGGAAAATAGTCAGGCATAACTGCATCATTTATGCTTAAATACAATTTCTGTATGTTAAGAAATAATGTGGAAGGGATCCAAAAGCATACAAGTGAGTATATAATAGAATATGGTGTGCAAATGTCAAAATGGGCATTGTAACCTGTTGCCATGTTGTTGCTATGCAACATGGTGATGTCACTTCTGTAAATATGTTTGAATTGTTGTATTTTAGGAAGAGAAGACTTTTTGTAATTGTCTTATAGCATCCTAGCATTTATTAAGTGGATTTATATTGTAAAATATGTTATTTTAGATGGTTGCTATGTGGTTGCTAGGCAAATATATGATTTCACAAAAGATCAAACCCCTCAGATTAGAGCTTATCTTAGGGTCCAACTTTGTGCCAAGTTTGGTTGCTCAACTTCAATTCTCCATTGGTGAATTATAGTGAGATAAGGAGTTTGAAATTTGAATTTTCTGTTAACATTGTGTTAAAAAGCAGTAATAATGGGTATCCTCTGTAATCTCAATTATTTTTCTAAAAAGGGCTTTAGAAAAAGGGCCCTGTCTCTAAAATGTCTTGAAATACATAGAACAATAAGAAAAAACTCCAAAACGAACTTTAGTATGAAAACGCAAGGTCCCTATGGGGGCCTTGCACCAATTGATTCCACTAATACAGATGCCAACCATTAACCAAGAATTTGTTACAGATGTCAACTGGCAGATGCTGAACACCGTCCACAAAAAAGTTGGATACTATAACAATATGTCACCACTTCTGGTGGTGACATAAAGATGAAAACACAATAAAAAATTAATATTACAATACATCATGGACCACTCTATAAATGTCATAGACTTAAAACCAAGGAAGTAGGAAAGTATGTGACAGCAAATAAATAAATAAATAGAATGTTGATTTAATTTTCAATGGTATTCAGACACATTTCTCATTTCAGGTAAGCTCTCCATGTTGGAGTAGTCCATGTGAAAACAATGGGACATGTGCAGAAAACAGTTCTGCTAGAAATGGATTCAAATGCACTTGTTTGAACGGGTTTTCTGGAGAAACATGTGAATTTGAGCCATGTGATAGTAATATATGTGAAAATAATTCAACATGTGAAACAGACATAGCAGCTGATGATGGTTATACTTGTTCGTGTATTAATGGCTTCAATGGTACTTACTGTGAGAATGAGCCATGTGAAAGTAATATATGTGAAAATAATTCAACATGTGAAACAGACATAGCAGCTGATGATGGTTATACTTGCTCGTGTCCTAATGGCTTCAGTGGGACTTACTGTGAGATTGAACCATGTGATAATAATTTATGTGACAACAATTCAACGTGTGAAACAGACATAGCAGCTGATGATGGTTATACTTGCTCGTGTCCTAATGGCTTCAGTGGGACTTACTGTGAGATTGAACCATGTGATAATAATTTATGTGACAACAATTCAACGTGTGAAACAGACATAGCAGCTGATGATGGTTATACTTGCTCGTGTCCTAATGGCTTCAGTGGGACTTACTGTGAGATTGAACCATGTGATAATAATTTATGTGACAACAATTCAACCTGTGAAACAGACATAGCAGCTGATGATGGTTATACTTGCTTGTGTCCTAATGGCTTCAATGGGACTTACTGTGAGATTGAACCATGTGATAATAATTTATGTGACAACAATTCAACGTGTGAAACAGACATAGCAGCTGATGATGGTTATACTTGCTTGTGTCCTAATGGCTTCAGTGGGACTTACTGTGAGATTGAACCATGTGATAATAATTTATGTGACAACAATTCAACGTGTGAAACAGACATAGCAGCTGATGATGGTTATACTTGCTTGTGTCCTAATGGCTTCAGTGGGACTTACTGTGAGATTGAACCATGTGATAATAATTTATGTGACAACAATTCAACCTGTGAAACAGACATAGCAGCTGATGATGGTTATACTTGCTTGTGTCCTAATGGCTTCAATGGGACTTACTGTGAGATTGAACCACCTCCATGTTTATCAAACCCTTGTGCTAATATGGCAACATGTTTTGAGAGAAATTCTTCGAAAGGATATGAGTGTATATGTCCTGAGAATCACTTTGGGGAATTATGCACATTCTGCCTCCCTACAGATGACTGCACTGGTCATTATACATGTGATGTCAGAAATGGATTGAAACTTTGCCTTGAGAACTGGAATGGTACTGAATGCAACCAATGGACTGGAGAACAGTATGAATGCTATGAAAACACACCTACAAATTATACTGGTATTTATCAATTAAACAATTAAACAATCGTTATATTTTACTTAAAATATATTTGAAATAATTATAATTTTGAAGTTAGCCTAGAGTACATATTGCATTGTGTATTCATACTTTTTACTAGTTTTAAACTTAAATTATTATGATTAACATGATTTTGAAATTTTCAAATTCTAGGTATAGCTGACATAAATTTCAGATATTTAGTTAATACAGATCTTTGATGAATTCAGTCACATTTACAATTATAATGCTTGCATGGTGTTCCAAGCAAATTGGGCCGACAGAAATTGTCAGAGCCTGAATGCCAAGACTATCCTGAAAGTCAACATGGTTGTAAGAACTGTGTAAGAAAAGATATATGTCATGGAAAAAATATTTGTACAACCGAAAGCATACGACAAATTATTGGTAAACATTGGTGGCCAATTTGTAGGTATTCATATAAATATTCACCAAGAACCCGTCGTACACTTTTGATTTTACAACGTGATGAGAATGGGGTGTGCTGATGTGTTTTTATCAACAACTTATAACAGGCCGAGAACACATTTATTTTAGATCTAAAAGGGTTATGGGATGGTACTATAGAATGCAATGGTGAGCCAGATCTTAAATTCACACTCATTGTGAATGTTACCTCAAAGGCCAGCAACCCTACAGGTACATTTGAGTTAAACTACCACAATGGCACAGACCTAAAAGACTATACAGTCAGTGGAACATATTCCCAAACAGCCAAAGAATTCACACTTATCACTACTAGCAACACACCCGATAACTTGGTAGCGGCAATGGGAATATTTGGAAAGGTGTTGAATAGTGGTAACAACATGACTGGAAATTTTGTTACATTTGCTGTTGGAACATGTTCCCTTAATGGACACAGGAGAAGAGGTAAGGCTTGAATACTTATATTTTAATAGGAACTTACTTATTATATCCAGTTATTAATATTTTGTGCATTTCTGTTAACAAGGAATTATTAAGCGTGGTAGTTTATTTTATAGGTTTAACAACAAAAACTGTATAGTTTATCTAAACTTTTTCAGAATCTGTAAATGTATGTAAAAATAATGCAACATGTGTGAAAAATGGAACTGAGGATGAGGTCTTCTATTGCTGTTGTTCTCCAGGTGAGGAAGCATAAGGGTAACAATGTTATAAACTCACAAGGCCAACAAAAACAATTTTCCTTGTTTAAAACAATGTGTTATATTTAACCAGAGAATGAATAAAAAGCATTGATTGTATGCCCCTCTTTCAAAGGTTTTGAAGGGTTAAGATGTGAGAAAGAGGTAGCTGTCACAACTACTGCCGATGTTACAACAGTGCCTGATATAACTACTGCTGATGTCACAACAGTGACTGATATAACTGCTGCTGATGTCACAACAGTGGGTGATATAACTACTGCTGATGTCACAACAATGGCTGATATAACTACTGCTGATGTCATAACAATGGCTGATATAACTACTGCTGATGTCACAACAATGCCTGATATAACAACTGCTGATGTCACAACAATGGCTGATAAAACTGCTGCTGATGTCACAACAGTGGCTGATATAACTACTGCTGATGTCACAACAATGGCTGATATAACTACTGCTGATGTCATAACAATGGCTGATATAACTACTGCTGATGTTACAACAATGCCTGATATAACAACTGCTGATGTCACAATGGATGATATAACCACTGCTGATGTCACAACAATGCCTGATATAACTACTGCTGATGTCACAATGGCTGATATAACTACTGCTGATGTCACAAAAATGCCTGATATAACTACTGCTGATGTCACAATGGCTGATATAACTACTGTTGATGTCACAACAATGACTGATGCAACTACAGTTGATGTCTGTGATAACAATTTATGTGAGAACAACGCTACATGTGTGCCATCAAATGATACTAATGATGGTTATATATGTGATTGCTTAGAAGGTTATAATGGGACATACTGTCAGAATTTGGTTAGTTTGTTATCTAATTGATGCTTTGTATCATATTTTGGCATGATTTGAAACTTTGTCTCCTCAAATTGTCTTCATGATTTACTTTGTTAATCATTTCTCTTTAGGATCCTTGCTACTCAAACCCTTGTCCAGAAGCTGCACGTTGTATTGTGAATGGAAGTAACTTTGAATGTGAATGTGTTGATGGCTATTATGGACTAAATTGTTCTGTAATGTGTGAGCCCCGTGATGATTGTGAAGGACATTATGCATGTGCTGTTGATGGAAGCAAACTGTGTTTGGCCAACTGGACTGATCCAAACTGTTTGACATGGAATGGAAAACCATATGAATGTCTGGTAGATACAGGGGTTGAAATACCAGAGGGTAAGTTAAGTGTTTATGATTTTCAGTAAACAACCATACTGAAGTGTCTCAGTATACTTATACTCTGTAATTTGGTCTTTAGTCAGTAAAATAGATTTAAATTCAGATTCAAAATAAGCTTTACTGTATAAATCCAAATATATAGGGGAGGCAAAAATCCATATTTTTCATTTTCTATAACTTATGCATGGATATTTTCACAGGGGAATGTAGCAATTGAAGTAATTTATTGTAATTTACATTTATATTGAGTATTGAAGCATTTGTGGAGTTATGACAAAAAGAACTGAAATTATTTTTCACCAATGAGAGTGAAGGTATTTTGAAAATAGGTGAGCTTTTGAGACGACACTGATGGAGCAATCGAAAACTTTATATATACATATTCAAGAAGTACAACCTATTCAAGAAGTATAACCATTTCAAGTGCCATGAACAATTACTCAAAATGACTCATAACATGATTTTTGAGCAACCAAAATGGCTTTCAATAGATTTCAGAATATAGGCACATTTTCTCAATCGCCTTTTTTGTCTTATGACCCATGCTTCCTAGTGGCTCCACATTTATGTTTTCTTTATCTCATCTTAGGAACAATAGCAAGTGATTGATACATCTTTATAATAAAAACTTGTTTTAAATATATGTATGCAATATTAAAAAGCTTATCACCAAAGGAAAAATAGGGACATTTTGGCCCACCATGTCCAAAGCATATTCAACTAATTAACAAATATCTATGAAAAATATGGACAGTTTAGCCCACCCTGTACAAATCGTATTCTACTAATTAACAAATATCTATGACGGTTCTATATATACAGTAATATAGAATTGTCATTTGATGGAAATCATTTAAATCAGTAATATTCGTTTGTGGTACACAAATTTGTATTTCTGTAGATATGTATGTATGTAGACATTATATGAATGATTGTATAACATAATGGTTGGCACACCATATGCATCTTTATGCTTTGCATATACCGTATTCTTACACTTATTATATTATGTTGCATGATGTACTTACCTTGCATGTTTATATATTAATGTTCTACAAATATTAACAGAATAATGGAAGAGCAATAATATACACAAGTTGTCATTCAATCATAGTTGTTTTCATATGGACTATGATTGTTAAATCATACAATCAGAAGGCATTTTCCAACACATTCCAAGTCACAATACATCAGGTTACAGTATATAATTAGAAGATGAACTCCATAATCTTCAGTTTTATTAATATTGTGTGTATTTTTAATATACTCCATGGTTTATTTTATTCTCTTGGATTTGTCTCGCATGTACATCTTATAGTATGTTATGATTAATAAAAACATACAGCTGTAACCATGCTGCCAGCAAGCTAACCTGTGCCAGCAATGTTGCTTAACAAATGACTTTCTGAAATAGTAATGTGAGTAACAATTTTGTCTATCCTATAATAGTAGTTCTAATTATGCATGACCTATACATGCATGACCTAACTAATATACATAATATTATTGCGTCATACATTAATCTTTTTACTAATACTGAAATTTCAAAAAAAATCTCAAATCTTGGATACCTTCTAGTAATTATAGTTGCAACATTTTCCTGCCAAACATTTTCATACTTTACTTTATTTTAGATTTGAGAGGTTTATGGGATGGCAATGTAAAATGCAACAATGAGCCAACTATGCTCTATACCTTAATCATCAATGTTACAAATGGTGTTTCCAAACCATTTGGAATATTTGAACTGAAATACAATAATGGATCCACACTTGATAGGTATATAGTAGCGGGAACATATTCAAAAAATAAGAATGGCTTTACACTGATGAAAAGCACTGGCAGCATTGGAGCATTTGAGGCTATAGTCATTGGAATTACTGGACAAGTCAATATCAATGGCACAGAATTAAAAGGAAGTCTCCTGACATTTTCTGCTGGTAGTTGTGCTCTAGTAGGGTACAGAAGGACAGGTGAGAACAAATTAACATCTTAGCAAATGCAGTAGGATAAATATAAAATTGTATGGTAAATTGCGCAAGGAATATTTATGGTTGTATTGAGTTCTAAAAGTATACACGCAATTTGAAGTATCACTATTGCAACTGATTGATATACAATTAATACTTCAAATATGATTTAAAAAATTCAGAAGAATAATGTGTTCAAAGGTATATAAAAAATAGTGCCCTTTGGAAACAAGGCATAGGGTGAACAATATTGTACCTAAAACATAGCATTGTAGGCTTGATGACCCAGAAAGCAAGATTAAAAGTTAATCAGTTCTAGAACTTCTTAGCATGTAACATGTGTAAAAATTTGTAGCAAATCCGTTAAATGGTTTTCCTGGAATCGCGATGACAAGATTTATCTAAAAACTTTCAAGATGGCGGCCAGAATGCAAAAAGGCCGCTGAAAATTTAATCAGCTCTAGAACTTCTTACCGTGTAACATGTGTGAAAATTTGAAGTAAATCCGTTAAGTGGTTTTCCTGGAATCGCGATGACAATGTTTAACTAAAAACTTCCAAGATGGCCGTCCAAAAGTTAATCAGCTCTAGAACCTCTTACCATGTAACATGTGTGAAAATTTGAAGTAAATCTGTCTCGTGGTTTCCTGAAATCATGATGACAAGAAAGTGAGACGCCTTCAACCGCCCACCCACTGCCTGACCACTCGCCTGTCAAGTTAACAACAATATCGTACCTTTTTTTAGGTACGATAAAAATGCAGAATTCTTTATAGTCAACCTTAATTGATAAAATATGAAATTACAGTTGGGGTTTATTAATGATAGTTTTACCCGTACAGTATTACTGACACATGATAATAAGGCATGTAATATGACTTGTGAATAAAGAGTATTTAGAGTGCATTCATCTGTTTCCAGTTTTAAAGGAAGTATGCAAGAATAATGCAACATGTGTTAAAAATGGAACAAAACCAGAAGACATCTACTGCTGTTGTCAACCAGGTAAATAATCCACTTGGTTCGGTTTGAATATACATGTACATTTATTTGCTCAGTTATTATGGTTTATAGGGTTTTACTAGTTGTCTGTCTTCCAAATAATTCAACCACATAACACCAAAGATCACTTTCCGTTTTCAAATAAATATGCAAAAAATGTATTTCATGGTAAGCCTCACATTCTCCATCTCAGCCCCTCTAGGATGCAATAGATACAATAGGAAATGCATTCATATTTAATATTTGACATACTTCAGGATTTAAAGGAGAAAGATGTGAAACAGAAATCAATGAGTGTGAAAGTGATCCTTGCCAGAACAATGGGACTTGTGAAGAATTTGTTGATGCATTTGAGTGTAAATGCCAGCCAGGCTTTAGTGGAATGAACTGTGAGGTATGTAGATTTTGTTCTAGTATATCTGCTATTGTGCTGCTAACCCATTGTTTTTGCTTCTTTTAAATAACTGAATAGATATCTAGGAATATACAATAAAAATTGGCTTATTGTGTTTTTAATATTGATGTTTTTTAACATCATTATTACAATGTGTGATATATATATCTACTTTTCTTGTTAATTCAGATCCCACCTCCATGTCTAAGTGAACCATGTCAAAACAATGGTACATGCAGGGAAAATAGTTCATCATTTTCATGTGTATGTCTTGATGGCTTTACTGGCACTTTTTGCGAAATCAAAAGCATTGATGTATGTGATGACAATATTTGTGAGAACAACTCAACATGTAAAACGTCCAATGTAATAGATGAATATCTATGTGAATGTATGGATGGGTTCAATGGAACTTATTGTGAATATAAAATTCCAAAGGTGAGTCAATTTAATATTAATATGAGTCATCACACCAAGTTCACTGCTTCCTGACTCTATACAAATATTTCCTCTTCGGTTTTATTTCCATATTATTACATGTACAATTATGACAAATTTTTTTAGACTTCTTCAGATGTTTCTTTTGCTACTTATAAATATATTACATTTCTTTATGTTTTAGGATCCATGTGAACCAGATCCCTGTCTTGAGACTGCTTTGTGTTTGTCCAATGGAACAAACTTTAAATGTAAATGCCTTGAAAACTACTTTGGAGCTAACTGTTCTGTTATGTGTGAGCCCCATGATGACTGCGAAGGACATTACACATGTGCTGATGATGGAAGCAAAATATGCCTTGCTAATTGGACTGATAATGGTTGCAAAACATGGGTTGGGGAACCATATGAATGTGTTTTAAACAAAGGATATAAGATATATAATGGTAAGAAATTGTTGAATGACCATTCACACACTTAGCTAGGCAAGGTGTGTCTAATTCTAGCCAATCAGAACACATTATTTCATTTAACTGCAGTGCATTATTTAACCAACACACCCAATGTCACTTTTAGGTACTAGTGAAACTAATGAAACTGAAAAACTGATCAATATCATAGTTGAGTAAAAATCAATAAATAGTATCATAGAGTATTACGCTTAGTACTTATGCAAGTCACATGGTAAGTGTTGAATGGTTGTCAAGTTGATGAAATTGCTGTCAGTATTGACCTACTAGTTTAGCTCTTGCAAAAGTTTCTTTTCAAGTGATTCTGTACACTTTTGAGGAATGATAATTAGTCCACAATGAATCCAGTGGTATCGATATGGTGAACTTTATGAACACGCGTTTCTCTTCAACCAGTCAACATTCTGAAAATTTTACACATTGTCAATTTAATGGTCATCTTTTGGATGGTAGCATTATAATTTGAAATATATATTTATACTTTTCTCTACATTGTTTTAAAAAGCACATCAGATACTTCTTTTGTTCTTGGTATCATATATTTGGAATGAAATGAAACATCTATCAGACCATCATTGGAACAAAATGACATAAACACAACGTGTTTAGGTCTCTCAATATTGTAATTGTACAAAAGAAAGTTTAGTTGATTTTAAAAAAGTATCTTCTTAACCCTTTCACGACGATGGGCTCCATATGGAGCCCTATTGTGTAATACCTTTCAGGACGTTAGGCTCCTTTTGGCACCATAATTTTTATTTATATACATCGATGAAATGATAATATCTCCAGTTCTATTCAGTATTTTTACACCAAATTTTGACAAGTTGTTCTAATACGATAGTCCTTACTAAAAAATGTATTTCAGTGATAAAATTCAAGGTATAGGTCCCTGGGCATAGGTAATTTTCAGTTTTCCCCTAAAAACTGCTCTTACTTATCCGTCACCAGGGCCAACATTTTCCTCTTATATTCACGTCGGGAAAGGGTTAATGAATTAAAAGGTTTATCTTAATTTTTTATCTATTTTGGGGGGTTTTGTTTTAAGTTTTTCCATACTTTTTGTTAAATCAACTAAAATTCCCTTTGTATAACAATAATATTGAGAGGTCTAAGAAAATGTTGTATATGTTCCAACAAGGTTCGGAAAGACATTTTATTTCATTCCCAAGAATTGGTAGAAAGGAACAAAATTGGAACAACTGGAACTGGAACAAAATGTAAACAAAACAGTTATATAATATATATATTATATTTTTGCATCAAATTGTTGCCAATCAGTCAACATTACATAAAGGATCATGTTGTTTACAGAATGTTTTCAATAATTGGTTTAAGAGAAAAAACATTGTTAAATTCAGTTCACCATATCGATACCTATCCTTTAAATCTCAACATAAAGTTCCTAAGGTCAATTAGTTTGAAACTAATGAAAGAAAGTTCAAGAATTCTTTATAAGTCAAGTATATGAAAAATACTTCCATGGAAGCTTCAAGCAGTCTCCTTATAGAAGATAATCTGAATTAAATTGACAAACATGATGCACATCAAACATACTGTTCACTTAATATCTGAAATAAGCTAATCAAATTAAGTCATATGTTCAATGAAGAATTACCTGAACTCTGATTCAAAGACATTGATGAAAAAATCGGTTGAGTCTAGAACAAAATGATTTGATGTGGACATTATAAGATGCTTTTTATAATATTGCTACAAACATGTCTAAAAAGTAATAAAGCTACACAATTTTCTCCTTACATTGGACAATATTACAACTAAACATTACTTTATTTCAGATCTAAGAGGAATGTGGGATGGTTCCGTGGAATGCACAGGTAAAATTCCTCTAAGTTACACATTGAACATCACCGTGACATCAGATATAACAACCCCATCTGGAATATTTGAACTGAGTTACAACGCATCAGATGGAGTACATTATACAGCTAAAGGAACATATGAGCAAAATGGCCAAACCTTTACTTTATTAACTACTACCAATGAAATAGACATCTTTGGGCTTCAAGCCATCGGTTTAAATGGACAAGTATTTGACAATGGCACACAAATAAGGGGATCATTTATGACTGTCTATGCTGGAGATTGTCAGCTTTTTGGACATAGAAATCCAGGTATGGTTTATCTTTGTTGTTATGTTGATTGTTAGAATTGATTTAAAAATGAGAAGCTAGCTAATAGCAGTATCTTTTCACCAAGAAAATGACACGAGAAGTTTCAAGGTCTATACAGTGAGTGAATCTCTAGGGCAAAGGGGTGTAATGACATGTCGGGTAATGTTGACATGAGAAATGGGGTAACTTTGACACTAACTTGTTAGAAATTAGAATTTCTATTTTCCGCCATGTTCGATAGAAAGTGTAAATTACAAATTAATACAATTTTTTTCGGGAGAAAAGAATTATTGTTAAATTTAATTATTTCATATACATGTAATAACATTCAAATGAACTGCCTGTACACTATTATCATTTTATTTTTTGGCAAAAGATTTAGAAGAGATATGTAGCAACAATGCTACATGTGTAAAGAATGGAACAACACCTAAAGACTTCTATTGCTGTTGTTTGCCAGGTAATTATTAACAATTATATAGCAAGTCTTATAATAGCCTTAAATAACTGTGAAATAAAAAAAATGAAATTACATAATACACATGATTCAGGGGGATTATCCAATAATCATGTTGCTTGCTTTCCATAACTGTGAAATAAAAAATGAAATTAGATAATTCATACAATTCTGGGGAATTCTCAAATAATCACATTGTTTGCTTTAATGCTACCAGGGGGAATCCGACCTACATGCTGTACTATTTATACATGTTTTTTCTGTTTTGAAAAAATTGATATGTGATGAATATTTATTAGTTTTTCAAAGAAATCTACAAATATTTCTTTGTGGAAGCATACTTAGAAGCATATTACAGTTTCAAATGACAATTTGACTAATGAGCAGCCATTTTGAAATTTTGATAAAGTGGTAGGCTGCCTGCTCGATGGGATTTGCCACACATTGGTGTTGCTGTTATCTTGTTACCTTAGTTCAACATGATATGCAAAATACATGATTATTTTATTTTTTGATGTAGGATTTGAAGGAGAAAAGTGTGAGATAAATGTAAATGAATGTGAAAGTTGGCCATGTCAAAACAATGGCACATGCACAGACCTTATCAACGCATATAGATGTCAGTGTCCAAATGGATTTAGTGGGGATAGTTGTGAAAATGCAGACAACCAAACCTGTGATTTCAACCTTTGTGAAAATAATTCAAATTGTGAGGAATCTAATGCAACATTTGATGGCTACATTTGTGAATGCCCAGATGGATTTAGTGGACAATATTGTGAAAATGCAGACAACCAAACCTGTGATTTCAACCTTTGTGAAAATAATTCAACATGTGTGGAATCCAATACAACATCTGATGGCTACATTTGTAAATGCCCAGATGGATTCAATGGACAGAACTGTGAAAATGCAGAAAACCAAACCTGTGATTTCAACCTTTGTGAAAATAACTCAACATGTGTGAAATCCAATACAACATCTGATGGCTACATTTGTGAATGTTTAGATGGATTTAGTGGACAGTATTGTGAAAATGCAGACAACCAAACCTGTGATTTCAACATTTGTGAAAATAACTCAACATGTGTGGAGTCCAATACAACATCTGATGGCTACATTTGTGAATGCCCAGATGGATTCAGTGGACAGTATTGTGAAAATGCAGACAATGTAACCTGTGATTTCAACCTTTGTGAAAATAACTCAACATGTGTGGAATCCAATACAACATCTGATGGCTACATTTGTGAATGCCCAGATGGATTCAGTGGACATTATTGTGAAAATGCTGACAACCAAACATGTGATTTCAACCTTTGTGACAATAACTCAACATGTGTGGAGTCCAATACAACATCTGATGGCTACATTTGTGAATGTTTAGATGGATTTAGTGGACAGTATTGTGAAAATGCAGACAACAAAACCTGTGATTTCAACCTTTGTGATAATAACTCAACATGTGTGGAATCTAATACAACATCTGATGGCTACATTTGTGAATGCCCAGATGGATTCAGTGGACAATATTGTGAAAATGCAGACAACAAAACCTGTGATTTCAACCTTTGTGAAAATAACTCAACATGTGTAGAAACCAATACAACATATGATCGCTACATTTGTAAATGCCAAAATGGATTCAGTGGGCAGTATTGTGAAAATGCAGACAATGTAACATGTGATTTCAACCTTTGTGACAATAACTCAACATGTGTGGAATCCAATACAACGTATGATGGCTATATTTGTGAATGTTTAGATGGATTCAGTGGACAGTATTGTGAAAATGCAGACAATGTAACCTGTGATTTCAACCTTTGTGACAATAACTCAACATGTGTGGAGTCCAATACAACATCTGATGGCTACATTTGTGAATGTTTAGATGGATTTAGTGGACAGTATTGTGAAAATGCAGACAATGTAACCTGTGATTTCAACATTTGTGAAAATAACTCAACATGTGTGGAGTCCAATACAACATCTGATGGCTACATTTGTGAATGTTTAGATGGATTTAGTGGACAGTATTGTGAAAATGCAGACAACCAAACCTGTGATTTCAACCTTTGTGAAAATAACTCAACATGTGTGGAGTCCAATACAACATCTGATGGCTACATTTGTGAATGTTTAGATGGATTTAGTGGACAGTATTGTGAAAATGCAGACAACCAAACCTGTGATTTCAACATTTGTGAAAATAACTCAACATGTGTAGAATCCAATACAACATCTGATGGCTACATTTGTGAATGCCCAGATGGATTTAGTGGACAATATTGTGAAAATGCAGACAACCAAACCTGTGATTTCAACATTTGTGAAAATAACTCAACATGTGTGGAGTCCAATACAACATCTGATGGCTACATTTGTGAATGCCCAGATGGATTCAGTGGACAGTATTGTGAAAATGCAGACAACCAAACCTGTGATTTCAACATTTGTGAAAATAACTCAACATGTGTGGAGTCCAATACAACATCTGATGGCTACATTTGTGAATGCCCAGATGGATTTAGTGGACAATATTGTGAAAATGCAGACAATGTAACCTGTGATTTCAACCTTTGTGAAAATAACTCAACATGTGTGGAGTCCAATACAACATCTGATGGCTACATTTGTGAATGCCCAGATGGATTTGGTGGACAATATTGTGAAAATGCAGACAACAAAACCTGTGATTTCAACTTGTGTGAAAATAATTCAACATGTGTGGAACTTAATAAAACACAAAAAGGCTACATTTGCAAATGTCCAGATGGATTTAATGGAGAATTTTGTGGGATTACTGACAATGAGACCTCAATATGCGAGTTCAACCTATGTGAAAATAATGCAACCTGTGAGGAATTCAACAATAGTAAAGATGGATATATTTGTGAGTGTCTTGGAGGATTCAATGGGACATATTGTGAGGAAACAATCATCATGGTGAGTAATAGTTTTTTGTGTCAATTATGAATGTAAAATGTTGAGAAGTATAAACATAAAAATAACATAATTTATTGTAAAAATTGCCAGAAGAGATTTCAAAACATATTTGAAAGTAAAACATAGTGCACAATTAAATACACTTTATAATAAATAATGTAACATGTATTTTTATATCTAAAGGACCCATGTGACATTGAACCATGTCCAGATATGGCTTATTGTCTTTCCGATGGTGAGGACTTTCAATGCAAATGTCTCGAGAACTATTATGGAGAAAACTGTTCTATAATGTGTCTACCAAATGATGACTGTGAAGGTCATTACATTTGTGATGAAGATGGAACCAAAATATGCCTCACAAACTGGACTGATCCTGGTTGCACAACATGGGTTGGAGAGCCTTTCCAATGTGCTATTAACAAAGGATTTCCATCAATTGATGGTATGTGGTTTATTCTTTTAAAGTCATCTTCCTTATATGTAAATTCCTTGGAAATTGACAAATCAATTAGAGTTTGAATAGTCTTATAATTTAACATTATCCTTCATTTCAAAGAACTGAATACTGTATCATATTGTATACTGTATCATTATTACATTATCATTATGCTCCATGCAGAATTCATTGGCATCACGTATGATTGTAAATTGTGTGTTTAATAGATATGAGATGTGTATTAAGGGAAGGGTCCATGCAAAATTCATTGGCATCACAAATGATTGTAAATTGTTTTTGAACAGATATGAGAGGTGTATGGGCAGGTTCATTTGACTGCCAGGGAACTATATATCCATTCATAATGGACATTGAAATAACATCCCTAGTAAGAAGCCCAGAAGGACTATTCAGACTGCGTTATTTGAACAACAGCAATGCTGGAGAATATATCATAAATGGTGTCTATTCTCAGAATACTAGTAGATTTGCGCTATTTGCAAAAGATGGCAGTGACCAGTTTGGTCTAGACTCAATATCGGCTTTAGGAGACCTTAGTGCTGACAAATTATCCATCACTGGAAATCTCCTAGCACAGTCACAACCAGGCTTTTGCACACTTATAGGCAAAAGACAACCAAGTAAGATATTTTCAATCTGATTCATGCATATACTGTGTATATATTATCTAGCATAGGTTAATAACAATTCTCAAGGGTTTTTAGTTTTTTTTTAGTTTTTATGGTTTCTTTATTTTACTTTACAAAATTATCTACAAATGACAGGGCCGAGGCTGAAATCAGCATTATTGGCCCTGTTAATACAAAGTTTATTCAAATTTACAAAATAACAACAAAATGACTACCAACATATATGTATGCATGGCAGGAATGTGTTAAAACTATATAATTATATCAATGCATTCACACAAAAAGGATGTAAAATGCTTCAATATTGAAGAATTGCATGTTATGCTAACTCCATCTCTGCCATACATTAAGATATTCAGCTTTTGCTCTATAGAGCATCCTGTAAAGAAAATGTTCATTTCTGGCATGTTCCTGAGTTCCCCCCAAAGTTTCTCTCTTATAACATTCAACAGAGGGCATTTGAAGATTAGATGCTTTGTAGTTTGTTGTTTAAAACCACAGATGCATTTGGGACTGTCAATACCTTGAAAATTATGTTGAAAAAGATGACCAGTAAAAATGAAATCACATCTTGTTCTATTCAGTAAAATTTCTTCTTTTCTTGTAAGATCCAGGTTTGTGGTTGTTAAATGCTTCATTGTCCCTGAATATTTACGTAAATTGGTTTTGAAAGTGACTTTGGTATTATAAGTAAGGGTAGACTTCAGAGAGCGTTCATATGGTCTATCAGAGATATCAGTTTTATATTGAAACAAACTGCTAGTCCTTATGGATTCTTTCAGACAAGGAAGGATCTTTTTAAGTATCAAGAAAATGTGATATACTGTAACTTGGATTTATTTGATATAGTGGATTTAAACTTAAGATTCTTCCATTCCCCATCTTATGTAACTGGGCATCTGTTTTCTTTGTTCAGAACAGAACTTTTTTATTTTAATTGGCTTGTCAATCAGAAGCATTTTTGGTGAATCACAACGAAATCAAAACATTCAGCAGTATTTTAAGTGTGGAAACATTTTACATTTATTACTTCATATGGCATTTTATTTTTATGATACTCAATATCATTTAATCATACCATGTTATGATGATGTTATATGATGTTATAATATTGTTATTGATTTTTATTTAACTTTTGCATACATGGATATCACAAGCACATGGTTTGCTTTCAGCACTTGAGGACCTTTGCTTCAATGGTGCGTCTTGTGTAAGAACTGGCAATGAGAGTGATGCTTTCTATTGTTGTTGTTCTCCAGGTAACCAACCACTATAATAAACATATTGTCAATTATCACTATTTTGGTGTTGATTGAAAATACTCATGGGGCTTGAATGTCTAATTTTCGGATACTGATATAAATGTATTTAGTTGCATATTTTTAAAAGCATTATGTATAGAACTTATAAGATACTTGAAGTGTATTTTTTATTTATTTTTTATTTTATTAGGCTATAAAGGAGAGCAATGTCAGATTGAAACTAATGAATGTGATAGTAACCCGTGTCAGAATGGTGCATCCTGTAAAGATGAAATCAATGCATACAGCTGTGCCTGCACAGATGGCTTTATGGGGGAGAATTGTGAGGAAAACATTGATGACTGTAAAGAAAAGCCTTGTAGGAACAATGCCACATGCAGGGATTTGGTTGCAACTTATGAATGTGACTGCATATTAGGTTACAATGGAACTCAGTGTGAAGAGGACATAGATGAATGTGCAGGGGAACCATGTATGAATAATGCAACATGTGTTGATATGATTGGAAATTACAGATGCGATTGTAGCAATGGCTTCGAGGGGACGGATTGTGAATTTGACATTGATGAATGTGAGGAAGAACCATGCTTGAACAATGGAACATGCCTTGATATGGAGGGTGAATACCAATGTGAATGTGAAGAAGGCTACAATGGTACAAATTGTGAGATTGTTGGTCCATGTGTAAGGAACCCATGCAAAAATGATGGTGTCTGCTTTCCTAGCTATAACAACTTTGAATGTTTCTGTGCAGAAAACTATACTGGCTCTCTTTGTGAAATACCTATTCCCGAGGTACTGTATACATTTTATATCAGTTCTGATAGTTTGATATATAATAAAGGGATTGACAAGTTGAGAACACCACATACTATTTCATTGCATTTGATTTTCTTTGACAATATTGAAATTTATTTGAATAATCATATATCAAATCATCAATATAACATTGAGTATGTTTAGACAAATTCATGTAGATTCTAATTGCCTCAAATTTGTATGTATTTCTTCACTTAAAATAATTTACTTGGATAATTATTTCTAGTGTATACCACGAGATGACTGCAATGGTCATTACACATGCAACAAAACAGGTTATAGAATATGTCATGAAAAGTGGGGAGGGGATGAATGCAATACATGGCTAGGTGAGCCTCAAACATGTCTAAAGGAAATCCCAATCCCAAGAGTGGTTGATCAGAATGTGACTGCAAATCCAAAATATGGATATTTAAGTGATGGTAAGTATATCATGTTTAGCAAAAAAATAAATAGTTCTGGGCCCACATGGTGTAGTGAATTCAGTCACATTGATAGCTAGATTGACTTTTTAATATGCCCTTGTGGTTTATCATTACAGACATGACGGGAAATTGGATTGGGAATATATCATGCACATCATCCTCTCTAATTTTCAATATGGATATTGAAAGGGGTTCAAAGGTATCAAACCCCAAAGGAACATTCACAATAAGATACAAGAATATGAGTGAATCAGGAGAACACAAAGTGTCCGGCACATTTTCACAAGATGGCAGGTCGTTTACATTGTTTACAACATCAGGGTCTAATACATTAGGAATAGCCACATTTGGACTGTTTGGAAATATAAATGATGACAATGTTACTTTTAATGCTAGATTCCTTGCATCTCAAGGTGGATTTTGTTTCATTTCTGGTGAGAGAGAAAGGTTCAAGCAACGTAATTGTACTTCAAGGGCAGATATTGCTCTACTTTTGGACTCCTCTGGAAGCATTTCAGATGAAAACTTCCCAAAGGTTATAGATTTTGCGAAATCTCTTATCCAAAATCTGAAAGGTGATTTCTTCTTCTCAATGGCAACATTTAGCAGTGATGTAACACCATACTTTCGACTTGGTGAATTTTCAGTTGTTACAGAATTGTTAGATATATTAGATATGGTTAAACATGATAAAGGCTCAACTGCTACAAAAGAAGCTATTGAATCACTTACGTCAGATCTGCTTGTGATTGGCAACCGTCCAGAAGCACCAGACATAGCTGTATTGCTAACAGATGGTGCCTCAAAGACTGGGGATGTATCCACAGCAGTTACCACTTCTGTGGCAGCAGGGATCGAGTTTTATGTAGTGGCAGTTTCCACTTCTGAACTCAACATGACTGAATTGTCATTCATAGCTTCAGATCCAGATGCCTCCCATCTTATCATAGCAGAGGATTTTAATTCTATTCCTGCACTTTCTTATGAAATAGAGAAGAACAAAGATATATGTAAAAGTACAAGTAAGTAAGACAGAGTTGTTCTAATAATCATGAGAGTATACAGGGTGATCCAGAAGTAATGTAAATGCCATTTCAATACTATTGGACAAATCTTCTTGAAACTTGAAAGGTGTGTCTCCCAAAAATTTTTGAGTTAATTCCTGAGGGTATAAAACTCATACAATTTGATTGGTCAGCTTCATGGTTACTATGTCAAAGTGATGTCATGTCAATCAGGGAAAATTATTTGTTTAGGAATCACCCTGTATGCTTTGTTTTGTCCCCTATTTTAAAAAATTCTTCTCTAACATATGTTTTGGATATTTAAAATGATCGTACTGAATTTGAATACAATCTATATTGTAATAACTATAAACATTGTTAAACATTTGTTTTCTGCTTACCTAGAGATTGTTCAAGCCTGTGAAAATAATGCCTCATGTGTACAGACTGGAGATGATATTGGTGACTTCTATTGCTGTTGTAGCCCAGGTTTGATTATTTAGCCATACCTTCAAAAATTAAAAATAACTATAGAGATGTACATATCATGGCAACTTTGACATACATTAACAGTAAACATTTTAACTTCTATTAAAGGATACACTGGTGAGATGTGTGAGACAGAATTGGATGAGTGTGGAAGCCAACCCTGTTTGAATAATGGAACATGTGTTGACGAGGTTGATAAGTTTAGGTGCATTTGCACTGAACACTTCCATGGGATAAGTTGTGAAACTGACTTTAGAAACACCACATCTGTATGTTACTTTGAACCATGTTTCAACAATGCAACATGTTTGGAAAACAATTCTACAGAAGGATTTGAATGCATTTGTCCAGAAGGTTTCAATGGAACACTATGTGAAGATGAACTCTTGAACATTACATCAGTATGCAACTTTGAACCATGTTTCAACAATGCAACATGTTTGGAAAACAATTCTACAGAAGGATTTGAATGCATTTGTCCAGAAGGTTTCAATGGAACACTATGTGAAGATGAACTCTTGAACATTACATCAGTATGCAACTTTGAACCATGTTCCAACAATGCGACATGTTTAGAAAACAATTCTACAGAAGGATTTGAATGCATTTGTCCAGAAGGTTTCAATGGAACACTATGTGAAGATGAACTCTTGAACATTACATCAGTATGTAACTTTGAACCATGTTTCAACAATGCGACATGTTTGGAAAACAATTCTACAGAAGGATTTGAATGCATTTGTCCAGAAGGTTTCAATGGAACACTATGTGAAGATGAACTCTTGAACATTACATCAGTATGTAACTTTGAACCATGTTTCAACAATGCGACATGTTTGGAAAACAATTCTACAGAAGGATTTGAATGCATTTGTCCAGAAGGTTTCAATGGAACACTATGTGAAGATGAACTCTTGAACATTACATCAGTATGCAACTTTGAACCATGTTTCAACAATGCGACATGTTTAGAAAACAATTCTACAGAAGGATTTAAATGCATTTGTCCAGAAGGTTTCAATGGAACACTATGTGAAGATGAACTCTTGAACATTACATCAGTATGCAACTTTGAACCATGTTTCAACAATGCGACATGTTTGGAAAACAATTCTACAGAAGGATTTGAATGCATTTGTCCAGAAGGTTTCAATGGAACTCTTTGTGAAGATAAAAATCAAGTGAGTGTATCTAACATATAAAATAATCTAATTATTAGTCAATAAATCATGTAGTACATACAAAAATGACATTTCAGGTGTGTAATGAAAATGAGTATGGTGAGGACTGCACATTTTGTGTTGCAACAGATGACTGTTCTGGTCATTACAACTGCAGTGAAGTTGATGGATCTAAAGTTTGCATTGACAACTGGGGCGGAGAAGATTGCAACATTTGGTTTGGTGAACCTCAGGAATGTGGCATTGGTATTCAAGTTGCCAAGAATGGTGTAACAAACTATACTGCCTTTGAATCATTTGAGTTTGAAGGTAGGTTGAATAAATTATAAAAGATCGATAAACTTCTGTTATATATAGCTAGATATTAGTTCAAATACTGAGAGGACATGAGACAACATTTATTTGGAATCAAAAGAGTTGTTTACCAAAATAAATGAAAAAACAAAAGATGGACATTTACCTTTAATCCTATTTCATTCGGAGTCCCTATTTATCTAAACCTGAGACGTTTATCATGAAAATAACATATTTTTGCCCTGTGCATTATCCTAATACTCAGTGCATATAAAGGAACAAAAAGGATTGGAATTGTTAAGCTTGAAAGAACATCTTCAGCAATCATCATCCCAAAGCTTGAAGCAATTAATTTACAATCATGTGTACAGTACACACCTTGATCGTACATCCAAGGGGATCTATTAGTATTTAAAGTAGTGACACCAGATCAACATGATGTTGATCAGATTAAAAATAGTATATTTTGTGTTCTCCCTTTCCTCTATAGATCTCCGTGGTAGTTGGCTAGGCAACATAACATGCCAAACAACAAATTATAAATTCAGCATGACTATCAGAAACACATCAGACATATCTATACCAAATGGTGATTTTTGGCTAAAATACTGGAATTCTACAAAAGCAGAAGACAAACATGAATTGACAGGAACATATTCACAAAGAGGAAGATCTTTTACACTTTTCTCTCAGACTGAATCAGTCATATTCGACATGACAGTTGGAATGCTTGGTTCTCTAAAAGATGATAATGTAACAATAGAAGTTAAATTCCTGACTAAGGAAAATTTTTGTGAAATGCTTGGAAAAAGAGAAAGAAGTGTAATAGTGAAGAATCTGACTGTAATAAGTGAGTATAGCTACTGTTATTTTCATATTCATATTATTCAATTACCAAAACAATAGGTGTGCAAAGTAAATTACAAAAGCATTGTAAGTTCATTTACTAGGAGAATCTATTATCACAATTTGTTTTTACAAGATCAATTGATAAGTTCATCAAAATCCAAAATCATAATAGTGATTTAAAGTAATAATAATATTCTATAGTATACATGTGCAATAGAAAAAGCGTCTCCATATATGTATCATATACTATGAACAATGTCACGGTATAATTCTTTACTTTATATCCAGAAGAAACTGAACTTGTTGGATGTCTTAACAATGCAACATGCATCAAAACTAAAGATGGATTTGATTTCTACTGTTGTTGTACAGCAGGTAAATGCAAAAATAAATAATCTAGCCTTTGTCAAATACATTGCAAACACATTAATACATGTAGAATTAAGAAAATAAAGTAAGAAATTAAAATATCCAAAAATCAGTCATGGCTCACCATAAAAAATTGGGATGTTATTGTCAATTTAATTCTCAAAATAAACAAGGTGGTCCAAAAAGTGATCCTTACAACAAGATTCATCTCAGTTATTACCCACATTAATGGGCAAATATTCTCACATGTTTTAGGGGCAGGTCTAAAGTTTTTGGAGGTACCATAAAGGTTACGTAGTCTTAAATCTTGCAGAAGTTACATGGCATCAATAGACATGCCTGATTAAAGGATGAAGTGCTCAATCCATGCTCCATGGTTCTATATATTTCACACTTAAGACCTTCCTCTAATACATGTGCGAATATTAGCCCATTAATGCAAGTAAGATGTGGCGTGTTGCGAGGGATCACTTTTTTGGACCACCCTGTATACTTACTTATAATTTCCAGGATATATTGCAAAATAATTTCATCACCTTTTGGTTACAGGTTATACTGGTGAAAGGTGTGAGACAAAACTAGATGATTGTGAAAGCATACCCTGTTTGAATAATGGAACATGTGTAGATGAACTTGATACATTCAGCTGTATATGTCCAGAAAACTTCAATGGGACAGTTTGTGAAACTGAATTAGCTTACAAAACATCTGCCTGTAATCCAGACCCATGTTTAAATGATGGAGCATGTGTTGTAAATGGGACAGACTATACATGTTCTTGTGCTGAGAACTTTTATTCTTATGACTGCTCAATATATTGCCAAAGTACAGATGACTGTACAGGACATTACGAATGTGATGAAATCACAGGTGAAAAACTTTGCAAATCAAACTGGACAGGTGAAGATTGCACAGCATGGCAGGATGAAGAACCTCTATGTTTGGTTCCTGCTCCAGCAGGTAGTATGAGGTGGTTTGCATCTGGCAACCATTAGTTCCTAAATTTAGGTATGATGCATATGATGTGCCACATTTATGGGTAAAATGTATGAAAAACAAAAAACATGTATTATATCAATCCTTTGAATTATTTTAATAAGTTATTTATGCTTTACAGGAGGTTTTACAGGGTGGCTCGGACCATGGGTTGCTAGCTATGACTGTGATGGACAAAACTTCAATGTCCAATGGAACATTGAGAGCATGAATTTATTAAACACTAAACCAACAGGACAATTGATTTACTGGCTAGATGATTACTCAATAAATAACACACAACAATTCATGGGAACTGTAATCGAAAACAAAGGCACAGTTCTATTTATGAGAATGAGTAGTGATAATATGTCTGAGTACAACTCAATGAATGGACAGATTGAGCTAAATAATTCAAGCCAGGTTTTAACCTTTACTCCAGCAAGAGGTGGACCATGCTTTGAAAGAGCATTTGACATGATACGGCCCACAGGTAACAGTTAATACCCTTTCACCATTCAAACAATTGATTTTCAGCAAAATTAATATAATATGAGTCACCAAGTATTATTCCATTATAAATCTATGGTCAGTGTAATAATAATGCAAAAGGATACCTGGTAAGAGGTTCTATACATTATGTATATGCCATATTCGTGAAGTCAAATGAGAAAAGTCATTTCCAAACTATAAATCAAATTGGATTAATCAGAATTGATCGGGAAGAATTAAAAGCAAGGAAGACTACTTTACAGCATTATCTGATCTGTTGCAGAAACCACAAAGGCATGTCTGAACAATGCAACATGTGTACAAAATGGCACTGAGGCAGACGAGTTTTACTGCTGTTGTCCTGATGGTAAATTCTTGACTTGGACACGCTGATTTGAATTTTTATTAAAATCATCTTATGGTTCATCAACAACAAGTTACTTGAATATGCATCACCTTATAATCTTAGTTATCAAAGTAATCTTAGTCATTATTAACATAAACTCTATCATATTTACTGTGTATTTAGGCTTTAAAGGAGATAGGTGTGAGATTGAAACAGATGTTGACATGTGTGACCCCAATCCGTGCCAGAATAATGGTACATGCTACAGTGAAAATGATACATTCAATTGTACATGTGAAGATAACTACTTTGGTAAAACATGCAGCACATATTGTGAGCCACGAGACAATTGTAGTGGTCACTACACTTGCAGTAAAATTGATGGGAAAATTGAATGTCTTGATGGCTGGACAGGTGAAACATGCAACAATCAAATTGAAGAGCTAGAGTGTAAAGTAGAAGAAATAGTTCCAAAGTTTACTGATAAGGGTAAGTAAAAGAGAAGAGAATTAATCAATTTTTCATGGCAGATCTTATTTTCCTTATTTAAATAGTAATGAATAATAATCAATTATTCTGTTCAAACCTTCAAAGTTCTATACATTTGGTGGACCTTTTGGGCTTCGTCATATCTGTGCATATACAAATGTTGTTCAATAAATACTTATACACCTGCTCTCATTTTCTTGTTTATGAGGGAGTAAGTCTGAATTATTCATCAATCATTCATCATCAATTATTCATCAATTTGATTGTTTAATTTCAATATGTCATATTTGGCTTATTCTTAAATAAGATTTCCAATTTTAAACTTTCAGAATCATGATGATTGGATTCGGAAATTATGTCTTTGACTTATATCTTCAATTCTATATTCTCAAAACAATTTCATGAAATTCATCAATGTGGACATCAAATTTTGACCCATTGTAATGGAGATATAACATTGAATTTTGCAGACTTAATAGAGGATGGAATCAAGATACAGATTTATTTACTTTATCAGGTTTTCTTTTGTTCCACGCTTAGAAAATAGTCGTTCAAACAAATATGGGGGTTAACATGTAAACCTATGAGGAAAACCACTGGTCCTTATTTTTTTTTTGAGGAGTATATAACATAACCCGACTAACTCACTGTTCAAAGAATACAGATTGGCCAAACAATTTCAGCCTTTCAAGGCATTCACAAAATTAATTCAATTTAATGATGCCATATAGACCATGGGACCATTGGTTCACATTTTAAAGTCAATGTATCTCAAGAAGTATAGTGTGTATGGTCCTGAAATTTCAGATATGAATGTAAGATAGGTGAAACTATACCCATAGGAAATATCTCTTCTCTTGAGAAGCATTAGTGCAAAACTTTTTGAGCGACCCTTGTATAAAGCTTGACAGATCAAAAAAAATTGATAACATATTGCAAGCTTTGATGTGGCCCGTTTGAGCTGTTTTTGGTGTCAAATGAAAGATAAAGTACTTATCAATCCATTGGAAATACAATGAAATTCAAAGTAAGACTTTATTTCCCACAAAATGTTGAAAATATGCAAAGTTAGCCTTTAAGTTCTCTTATTCACTTCTTATATTAAATCATTTTCTTGCATCATATGATCCCTTCTAGAACTAAAGTGTCAGTCTTGTCAAGATTTGAACTAAAATAAAGTGATTAAAAATATAAAACTGCTCCGGGCATCCTCATCCATGCATTTTGATGTAACTTTAAAAATAACAAGTTAAATGTATAATATTTGGTCAAATTTATCTTTATTCCTTTACAAATAAGAAAATGTGACCATTTGAATCAGTATTTATTGAACAACACTCATACTAAATTGTGTTTTAAAGGTATATTCCTTGCCAGACCATCTCTTTCTTAATATGGTAGCTAAAGCCATAGTACTATGATATTCTTTCCATGATTAGCAAAACATGGACACATGTTTTGATATAGTCCATATTGATTACTAAAAATGTAGTACTCAAATCCAGTAGACTGCTATCTTTTATGATTTCACTCCGGAGGCAATGATCAATTAAAACATATGTAGTTATCTCTAGGATAAGCACATGTCTCCCTTGGATAATATAGGTTAATTAACCTCAGACCATTTAAGCCATGTATGACTGACTGTCAAATTCAACCAAGACTGATTGTTCAGGTGGGTGAAGGAATGTTCAAGAAACCCTTGCATTGAGTAATTAAATGTTGAGCTTGTGTACCCATATTTACACAAACTATTGACAATGAATTGTTCTTAAATTAGCCATAGTATAAAACGATAATACATGACTAACAAAAAAAGTTACAATGGATGGAAAAATGTTCCTGGGCATGTCCTCCACCCCTCTGAACAATCAGTCTGAGCTGTATTTCGCAGTCATATAATGGGTTAAATGATAGGTTTTAAGATGTATTGTGCCAGATCTGAAAAACAGCTGAGGTCAATTAAGCTATATTATCCAAGGGAGACATGTTTAGCTTCTTCTAGAGTTAACTACATATGTTTTAATTGATGGAAATTACGTAAAGACGATTTGAAAGGTTGTATGGTAAGAAAGGTACTGTATTTTTTAGCAATTATACATTCATATTTTTTATCTTTAACATTTTCACAAATAATCATTTTACGATTATCTGAATTTTTGTGGAGTGACCTGCAATAATAATGAAAATTGATAAATAAAAAAATGTTCCAATTTTAACTGCCCCACCCTGTAGGTAAGGAGCTATTAAGAATTACAAGATTTTCAAAATGGCAGCTGTATTTCAACATGGCTGCAATTTTTTGTTTAAAAACATAATCTTTGATAACTCAATTACCAGAGGATGGATTCGGTTTTTACATGCTGATGCCTTAGGAGCTCGTCTCAGGAAGAAGAAATTTTCAAGATGGCCACTACAATTTATCAAAATGTGTTTTGTTCGTTGGGATTTGCTACTTTTTGGAGTTGCTGTTTTTATAGTTCAAATCCTTCTGATGATCTACTCTTTAATGCAAAGAAAGAAAGGACTTCTCTTCTCAAAGTGATTTTGTGCTACTTTCCTCCATTGTAAAACACAAGGTTACTGGAAATGAGTACTACATTTTTGAAATGATCAATATATCAAAACATTTCCCCGTGTTTTGCTGAATATGGAAGGTATATATATAGCTAACATATCAGGTCTGGCAAGGAATGTCCCTTTAATGCCAGTATTCTTCATTGTAGATTGTATGATAATCACAAACTGGCGTTTCCGTAACATATCACGATCTACCTTCATCCAGCAAACTGAAGCTTGTACTGGTACAACTCAGACATTATGTGAACTGCCAAAGGAGGGATCAGGTAATGTATGTTACAAATGTAAAAATAAATGGCTACAGTATTTAGTTTTTCTATAAAGTCGCCAAAATTCCTTTAAGTAATTATAATAGGCAAGCATCAAATTAGTTATCTAGCAATCTGCATGGCTTACATACATTTGAAAGTGCAATTTACATTTCAGAATGCCCCATAGGTTTCAATATTACAGTTGGGCAAAGTTGCTACTTCATGAATTTGGATTGGCAAACTTCACATGCAGATGTTGATGAGATCTGCTCCTCTGTCAATGCATCTATTGCACACATTGAAACACCATTTGAGATGGAACAACTAGGACTTGAATTCGAAAAGTTGGAAGACTTAGTTAGGGATTTTAAGGAATTTCCTATTGCTAGTTACTGGCAGAGAGGTATGTATTTCAGTAGTGTACAGTATTAAAATATTATGGAACAACCAGATTATACATTTTTGAAATTATGAATGAATTTGTTGTGATAACAATTCACAACAACATATCCCCCAATATGGTAACAATGAATTTTTGCAAATTTACAAAAACATATCCCGGCCCAGACCACAGAAACAATGAATTTGTCTTGCGATAAGTTTACAACAACATATCCAAGGGTATGATAGTGCAAAGGGGTGTCACGTCGACGTGTGGGGTAATGTCAACATAAGAGACAGGGTAACTTCCACGCTTACTTATTAGAAGTAGAATTTCCATTTTCGGGAAAAATTAAAATCTCGCGAGATCTTTATCAATGCGAGAAAAACAATGGCTCCCCCTAGATCAAAAATTAGAGCAAAATAAACAAGAAGGTGTCAATGTTACCCCACAAGTCGAAGTTACCCCAAAATGGTGTTGATCTAGTTGATTTGCCCTAGTCATCATCTGACCCTTATTTTTGATGTTGCACTTACTCGTTTACTCGATTAAGATAGAAAATGATTACAGGATTGGTATCGATATGGTGAACTGAATTCAACAATGTTTTTCTCATAAACCAATTATTGAAAACATTAAAAAAAACACTGTCCTTTATGTAATTTTGACTCATTGACAACAATTTAATGCAAAAAGTATCTATATATATTTTATATATCTGTTTTTGTTAAAAAATTTTGTTTTTTAGTGCATTCTTGAGAATGAAATAAAATATCTTTCCAAACCTTGTTGGAACAAAATAGCATATACAACATTTTCTTAAACCTCTCAATATTATAGTTATACAACGGAAAATTTGGCTGGTTTGGTTCAAAAAATTAAAACAAATACCCCCCAAAATAGATAAAAATTAAGATAAACCTCTTATTTCATTAACAAGATACTTTTTTTATTTAAATCAACCTAAATTTCTTTTGTACAATTACAATATTGTGTTTATGTCATTTTGTTCAAATGAGGTTCGGATAGATGTTTCATTTCATTCGGGACATATGATACCAAGAACAAAAGAAGTGACTTAAACAATATAGAGAAAAGTATATATACCCTTAAGAAAAAAGCCATGGTAACCATGGTATTCCATGGTGCGCCCATGGTAATCCATGGTTTTCCATGGAAATTCATGGTTTTCCATGTTATTTTCCATGGAAATTCATGGATGCCCATGGTAATCTTCCATGGATATTTACCATGATTTTCCGTGGTAATTGTTGGTTTGGTAATTGGTTTTTAATGGATGTGTCATGGAGATGTAAAATCAACAATTTTGGTAGGATTTGTATTTACCAAAATCTCCAAAATGAATGTTTTGATGATATATCCCAGTTAGACTGAGACTTATCATTGAGAAAAAAGGGTGGACATTTCATTTTGAAGGTATAGCATGAACATTCATTGAATGTTAGACTCAGCTTACAAATGAGAAAATATGTGAAACAGCAGAGCAGAGAGTAGGCCACAAGATTTCAAAAACAATTGTGCAAAGGTCTTTTGTGTAGATCAAGACTAGATAGAGATTGCTTATTTTTTAGGCCAAACACTTCTTTCCTTTGAAAAAGATTAAGTCAAACTAGCCCAAGCTCTGTTTTATTTCAATACTTTAATTTTCAGTTTTAAAAATCAATATGAAGTAATTTAAGAAATAAATAACTCATTTTCTTAAATTACATTTCGTACATTTGAGAATACAATCAAAAACCATGGTTTCTTTCTTTGAAGTTGAGAAAACTGCAATCAAAAGCCATGGAAGACGGTTGATTGCAATCGAAAGCCATGCTTTTCCATGGTTATTTCTTTGATGTTTTGGAAAGTGCAATCAAAAGCCATGGTTTTCCATGATTATTCTTTTGATCTTTTGAAAGTCCATGGTTTTCCATGGGCTATTTGTTTGGTCTTTTGGAAGCAGAAAAATGAATAATACATTATGTTTCTAAATGAAGTTCTCCAAATTAAGTCCCATTCAACTTTTATAAGCATATTATCTGAAACAATCCACAGAAAAGTATATACTTTTACAGAATTTTGACTTGAAATTGAGATGGGGGATTAAACACAAGCCTATGGCTGCAAACTGAAATGTTATACCTAAGTGATAAAAATTCAATTTGTCTATGTAAGAATATTATATTTAAAAAGAAGTTGCATGAAGGAAGGGGAGGGGGTTAACAACACCATTTGGCTTAAAACATGAAACATAGTATAAGTAATTAAAATTGATTTGTCTTTGAATAGGAATAAATAATCATTTGCATAATCTTTTAATATTTGGTTGCCATTATTCTATGTTAATTGGGTGTCTTAAGTCTCAAATTAATGTCAAAAGATTAATCTCTTTACAACAGATTATAAGAGTTCATTTGCACAATTCTTAAATATTCTGATCTTAATTGTTATTATATATGATAATCTTACTCTTTCTAATGCTCCCTCTTCGGTAATTATTATTGTCTGTGAGTGTAGACAGTGCAAGTCAAAAACTCATTGTTGATCAAATAAAACCAAATAGGATTTACTCCAAGTAAAAATGTTTATTCAGTCTGCAATAAGGGAATCCAGTGAGCTGATTTTATCACTTATTTTGTCTTTTTTACATAAGTGCCAAAGTTAAATGATAGCAAATCCCAGCAAACAAATTATTACTTTTAATTGTGGGGTCAAATCATCAATTAAAAAAATATTAAGTAAACAGTTCTTTGTCATATGACACTATGTACAGAATGTACTAAACATATATTCAGATTGTAAAAACATGGTTGTATTTCAGGCCTGAAACCAGCTTTTGTCAAGAAGGTTGACTTTCTCAAAGATTTTGGGGTGGGGGGGGGGTGTCATATTCTTTTATCTATGATTAATGAGACTAATTCTCAATCCAGCTTGGATTCATTCGTTAAAATATTGATTCAATTTTGAAGATTTTGGTAAAAACAAAACCTGCCAAAATTGTTGATTTTACAACTCAAGTGTAATGATAAAAACATGGCATGTTCATGAAAAAACAATTACCAAACCACCAATTACCACGGAAAATATTCATGGAAGATTTTTTTTTTAAATGGTGGCCATTTTGAAATTCAGTGGCCATCTTGAAATCGACTTCTCAATTAGAGCTTCATTGTCCCTTGGGATCAACATATAAAATTTGAACCAAATCTGTCAATTGGCATTTGAATTTACAAAGATTACATTTTTTACATGTGGCCATTTTGAAATTCAGCCGCCATCCTGAAAATACTTTTTCGAACAGAGCTACGTTGACCATCAGCATCTAAAATTTGAATCAAAGATAATGTTTTTTACAAAAAAGGCGGTCATTTTAAAATATAGCGACCATCTTTAAAATCTCTTCTTTAGCAAAGCCCCATTGTCTTTAACCATCAGCATATAAAATTTGAACTAAATCAATCCACTAGAGCTTGAGTAATCAAAGGTTACATTTTTTATGAAAAAATGGTGGCCATTTTGAAGTGAGCAGCCATATTAAAATTCCCTCTTGAGCAGAGGTCCAACACCCATAAGGCATAAGCCTATGAAATTTGAATCAAATCGGTGGGACAGACAAACGTACTTACGGATGGACATCTTGTAATTTACACTGTCCCACATTTTTTGTTAGAGAGCAACAGAAGCAACAATCTTTACATATAGATAAATTCATTTGCATCTACACCATGTAGGTAGATTATAGTTTTTGATTTTATCTATTTGTCATATCCGCTTTTTAATTAATCATAGGTTTTAACCAATATTAATATCATTTTTTTAAATCCAGTATCATATTAATTAATGGGAAATATCCATATTAATATTAAGTCATGATTGGTCACAGATAGATGGACGAACGGATGGCCACAGCTTTCATATATCCCCCACAAATTTCGCTTGGAGGGATAATTAATGCAATAAACATGATGTATATAATATACGATATAAATTGTAAATTAAGAGATCACACAGCACCATTCTTCAAAAATGCTAACATTCTTAATATATTTAGAATTTTTAAAGACAGTATCCTGACATATCTTTTCAAATGTATCAAAGGCACTGACCCAACATCCAAAAACCAATTCAGTTATTACTTCACTCCAAACAATATTATTCATAGACATGAGACTAGACAACAATTCAAACTCAGATCAGCAACTTTTAGAACAAACATTGGCAAATATTCCATCAGTAAGCAGGGACCAGATTTATGGAATATATTACCTGATGAAGTTACTAAGTGCAACTCTATACCTCTTTTCAAGAAAAAGATCAAGTCATTTTTGATCAATCAATGATAACAATCTCCAATTAGCTATTCACTTATGCTGTCTACCTAGTAGCTATTGTTATCGTTCTTTCTTTTTTTTGCTCATTGTTTTTATTCCATCATCTAATTGGCAAAGCCAACATATATCATCACCTATCATTTTTCAAAGCACTTAACCTTATTCGAATATACTGCTCAGACTGCAGAGACTGTAACTGGCAACCCAGTTTACTTTCCATATTGTTAAGACCATGCTGACGGGTGGGGGATGGGGGTGGGGAGTGTGAGGCTGGAGATACATAATTTACACAACACTGCTTGTCATGTTCATCTTCTCTGTGCGGATAATATGCCCATTAGGGTGTCATCCGCCTTATCTGTATGTTTCACCAGATGTTTGAAAATAAATAAATGAAATGAAATTAAATAAAAGGGTTTCATTGGAAATTCTATTGTATGTGTGAAAGAACTGTGCAAGATTGCTCAGATTTAAAATAAATTAAAAATACTTCATTTTGTTTATTTTTGTTTAATATATTTTCAGTACAAGTTGATATTTGTTTAAACAATGGAACATGTGTACATAATGGCACAAGTGCAAATGACACATACTGCTGCTGTGCCCAAGGTAGGTATACTTCATACTACATGTAGATGGTTGATTAAAGTTGTACTCTACCCAATTTACTTGATTTAGATATATTCATGCTATCTTAACGTATGAAGGCAACACTTTATGATGGTGAGCCATCAACAATTCCAAAATGGCGATTGAAGGGATGTATAATGTCATATCTTGTAATGAAATAAAATCTTAATAAAAAAAACAATTCCAAAAGTTCTTTTTATCATGATATCGGGGATATAAAGTCAGCAGGTGTCTTTTTTCGCGGCAAAACTGATTTCTTTCCAGAGCAGAGAGTTGATGTGTGTGGTTGAAACAATTTGCCACGAATTACGATTTTGTAGATAAAAATGAAACCATGGCTTTCAAAATCGAGTTATTTGCTCTTACGTTGAGCCAATTATTGCATGATAGAGGCTATTCTCATCAATTTTGCAAAGGGTATAATATCACTTGCAATTGAGTGCAGAATCAATCGAGCTGAAATGCTATTGAAAGCAAGTAATTTATGTAACAGCAAACATTGCCAGTGTTAAAACATTTTAACCTGAATATAATGCTTTAAGGCCAAAATATAATTATCTGGTTAACATTTTCTATCTATATATGGTAATGAATAATATTGCCTCAAGAATTTATTTTTGAGAAATCAACTAAAAATATTTATTTGGCTATTGGAGTGCTTGCGAATGTGGAACTAATGTATATTTCTACTTTGGTTCAGCCTTCGTAGTAGTTTGCATCAACAACTTTTCGATTTAGCGCCAGAATAACTTGGCACACAGTACGTCATGGTCAGGTGACCTCAAAAAGTGCGCGAAAATAACAACATTTCAGAGGTTGATAGTCTTATCTTAATAAATCATGCTGCGTGGGGAAATATCACAAGCTGTGTTTTAGTACAACTTTAATATATTCCTGAAAAGTCATATATATTCAGACCATTTATAACAAGAAAAGTGAATTGGGTCATTTAACCTGCAAAAGTGAATAAATTATTGTATACATGTATTGTTATTTCATTTCATGATATATTATGATGTTTTAGGCTTTGAGGGAGATAGATGCCAGATTGAGAAGGATGAGTGTGCATTTGATCCCTGTCAGAACAATGGAACATGTATTGATACAGCAGATTCTTACACTTGCAACTGCACACTAGGATATAGTGGAACAAATTGTGAAGATATCATTGACATGTGTAATCCAAATCCATGCCAAAACAATGCTCAATGTTTCACTGAGGGTAACACCTTCAATTGTAATTGTACGGATAACTTTTTTAATAAAACATGTGGCACATATTGTGAACCAAGAGATGATTGTGGTGGCCACTACACTTGTGATGAAACTGATGGCAGTTTTGATTGCTTAAGTGGATGGACAGGTGATGCGTGTAACATTCAATCTGAAGAGCCATTGTGTACTGTTGAAGAAATTATACCAAAGTCTATTACATCAAATGTAGATATAGAAGGTTGGTATTTATAAAATTTAATAAATGTAACATTGCCTTGCCTATGTTTAAAATTGAAAGTTATGGCAACAAATTCAATTTCATCAAGACTATCCTCACCAAAACATCGCGTTTTACAGATTTTTTACTGTTGCAGACATTTGTATCCTGTGGGAACCAATTGATATCATCCTTGAAATGCAGTTATTTGGAAAAAGTTAAAATATATACAGGGTGGGCCAAAAAAACCGCCGCTTTTTTTCAAAATGCTATAACTTTTTTAATTTTTGATACAAAATCATAATTTACATACCAAATGAGACTTGAGGTTGTTATCTAGCCATTGATCATGAATTATACACTTTTACTTGAATAAAATATGTCACCAGCGTCTCACTTAAACATGTGGTGTGCAATGAGAAATAAGCATAATTTGCAAAATGTTCCTAAACTGATACGCCCTGATGACCGCCAGCTAATAGCCCTAATTCAAACCCAAGTGAGTATAGAGTATGGGGAGGTCTCCAGGAGATGGTATGAAGGCACCCAATCTAAAAAATTGCTTAACTAAAGCTGGCAATCAAGACACGTTGAAAAAAATATAGCTAGCATTTCATTAATACTGCTATATCAGCAAGGCGACTAAAATCTATCATCAAATGGGGTGGCGGACCAATTGAACTCCTCTTTTTAGATCAAATATAATCCCAGTTGAAGGACTTGTTACATTATATTATTACTAAGAATCCTTGGCACTATATAACTGCAAAATTTGGGGTATGTAGGTTGGAAAATAAAAAAGTTATAGTGTCTTGAAAAAAAGTGGCGTTTTTTGGCCCTCCCTGTACAATAAGTTTTTTTAAGGCAACAATGTGTGACCCCATATTAGAGGCAAAAGCCCCTGTTACAATCAAAATGAAATATATTTTCAAAAGGGAAGTTAGTACTTTGAAATGGTATGTTTAGTCCTTGTTGTCGAGTACCTAACAATGACACTTCACTATTTTTGGAGCAGGTTAGGGACAACATGTAAAACCAAAATCCAACAACTGGTATTAAGTAATAAAACATTACATTACAAATATGTATCCTTGCAATGCGATTTTAAATTGTTTTAAAATCAAAGAATTTTCTATTTTGGTAATTTTTAATGTATTAGACAATGTTGAACATCACATTTATGAATGTATGTGCATGGAAAAACGTTGATAAAATTATATTTGCTAATAAGAAAACAAAAATGTGATACATGTATAAAAATTATGTAAATGTAGAATTGGAAAAAAAGAAAAAGATCACTTTTTAAAAATAAACACTCATTGTTTTTTGACTGCCGACGACGCCTAGCTACCGCATAGACGCACGCCGCTGACCATATTATGAAAATGGAAACCTGTTAAGAAACATTAAACTTTGATTTTTTTATAAATAACAAATATACGAGATATACTCTAATTTTTTTTATGAATAACAAATATAAATATACTCTAAACTATTACAACATTATTTGTACATTGTGTAATAAAGTTTACATTCTTCATTACAGAGTGTTTGATAGTCACAAACTGGCGTTTCCGTGGCGAATCACGATCTACCTTCATCCATAAATTTGAAGGATGTACCGGTACAACCCAGACATTATGTGAAGTACCGAAGGAGGGATCAGGTAATGTGTGGCCATGTTGTATTTGTCTCTGACCAACAATTTTTTATTACTTTTATTTAGAATAGTAATAATAGGCAAGTATTAAATTAATCATTCAATTAATTTGCAGTGTGTACATATATTTAAAAATCCAATTTACTTTTCAGAATGCCCAAGTGGTTTCACTATTACAGTTGGGCAGAGTTGCTACTTCATGAATTTGGATTGGCAAACCTCACATGCAAATGCCAATGCGACATGTGCCTCTTTCAATGCATCTTTCGCACACATTGAAACACCATTTGAGATGGAACAACTGGGACTTGAACTGGCAAAATTTAATGACACAGTCAGGGACTTTAAGGAGTTTCCTATTGCTAGTTACTGGCAGAGAGGTATTAATAAGTAAATTACTTCCAACTATTGCACAAAAGATATCTGGATAAAAATCTGTGACCATCAATATATTATATATATTACATGTATTTGAAGTTTGAATCGATTTAACAATAACCGAACAAAAACAACATAGAATAACATTTAACAATATCATGGTACAAAACAATAAAAACTCTAACATGAAGTAAAACAAATAACTAATTTTTCTGACTAATTACAGTAAATGTTGATGCTTGCTTGAACAATGCAACATGTGTAAGGAATGGATCTGAGTCGGATGACTTTTACTGCTGCTGTGCAGATGGTGAGTGCATTGTTTACATAAAATCTTTGCAATAAAAGGTAGACTACATGTAGACAAATCGCTCCTCATGTTAGTTTTCATTATTTTAAACACTTTTCACCATAAAGAAAAAAACTTTTCAAACATTTTTCACTAAAACTGCTCTTATTTGAACAAATGTTTTCCAATTTACACAAAAATTGTTTTAAATGTGTAGAAATGATCTCTGCTGTCTAATTTTACTAAGTTGAGCATCTAAGGTTGTATAGGTATGTAGCAAAATATCACAAGGTGGCAAAAATGAAAAATTCTCTGGTTTCAACCAATTTTAGAGCCTAGAATTCAAGAGGTTAATTAATATACTTTGCATGTCATAAGAAAATACATTGTCCTTAATATCAAATATTGTATTTTGTTTAGGTTTTGAAGGAAAAGCATGCAATGAAACCAACATTAATATGTGTGATCCAAATCCATGCCAGAATAATGCTACATGCATCGATGGAGAAGATAACAACTTTACATGTGAATGTGAGGATAATTTCTTCAATGATACATGTGATGTGTATTGTGAACCTAAAGATGATTGTGGGGGCCATTATATGTGCGATGAAAGTGATGGCAGCATCATATGTCTTCCTGGCTGGGAAGGTGAAATGTGTACAAACCAAACAGAGGATCAAGGCTGCATTGTGGAGGACAGCATTCCCCCAGAAGGTAAGATAGTGTCAACAAACCATGCTAATTATTTATTCAAGTTTTGCATATTGATATCTGGTTTTACAGTTTTCAAAAAATAGTCCTTCATAAGAAGTGGCAGCCATCTGAATTAAAATTTAGAGTGAAAATTTAGATTTGAATATTAAATTTACATTTTTTTCTGAAAATGGTGGCCAGTTTTGAATTCATTGGCTATCTTGAAAATTTATCGGCATAGGGTATTTTAACTAAACCATCAGCTTTACATTTCTTATGAAAAAGAGGACTAGAAATGAGTGGCTAAATTGAAAATTCCTTTTTGAGCAGAGATCCTATTTTCTCCATTAGGTATAAGCATACTTAATTTGAATGAGTAAAGCTCTATTCTTCCGAATACCCTTTTGATCAGAAGTAACATCATCCAAAAATTAAATCAATAAAAAATATGTTATTATTAAGTTGATCAGACCCAAAGTATTGAAGCTATATAATATAGTACAGCTATATTTGAACATCGGTTCTGACAGAAGGTATAATAGTGCTGTACATTAGCAATTCATATGTCAGACCATGTCTTTTATGTTTAATCTCCATTTTTTGTCTGTTGCAGATAAGTTCAGAAAGCGTTGCATGAATACAAGTGTTATATTTAAAATTGATTAAAATCAGAAGGTGGTAATAACAGTGGGTTACATTCATTTTACAATTTACTTTCCAGGGTTTACAAACTAATGTCTACTTAATTTTCAGTCTGAGAAAATGAGGTTTATACATTCTAAAACAACATTTTACATTTTTCTTTAGGGTTGGGCTTTGTAGGTCATCCAATAAATGGAGTACCAGGAGGTGAGAATCTACCTGGGGCTGGCTATACCGTTTTTATCTTAGATGATAACAAAGTGGAAGTTGATGGCACCATTGTTCAGTTCACAGCTTATTTCATCAGAGCCAATCCTGTATGGTTCCAAATATGGCGTCAAATGAACACGTTAGCAACAGAGGCGCAACTTGAATTGACACTTGTTGCTCAACAATACTATAATCCAAGTGGCCCTGGAAAACATACTGTTAGTCAATTTGATATTTCGAAAATTGTCTAATAAAGTCTTTAAACATCTTGTCTGGAGAAATAAAAAGTTCACTAAAATCTAGATTGAGAAGCAATTTGAAGAAAGGAAATAATACCTCACAACATACTGCCTCACTTGTTCAATCATATTCATACCATAATAATAAACAGTATATAATATAAAAACCATTATAGACTAAAACACATTGAGCATTTTTCCTTTCTTTTAGGTTGACATTCAGTATGGGAAAATTCGAGTTAGGCCTGGTGACAGGATAGGATTTTTAAATATTAATGATACCATTGCCATAAGTTATGAATTGGCTCTACAGGTAGACTTACATAAGTATGTTCTTCCTGAAGGCCTAACTTCATTGTCAATTGGCACAGAAAGTACCTTTGACAATCTGGAGATCCCAAACTATTTCTCACTTGGCGCATATTACCAACAAGGTATTCTTGTGGTTTATATAAATACTATACACATAAGTATATATGACTGTGTAAATATATAAAATATGAAATGGTACTTATGTTAAAAACTTTGTACTCAAAAAAGTATATTGTCATATATGCAATTTAGCCAGGGGTCTTGGGCATTTCAGATACTGTAGAACATACTACTTGTATGTTGGCATAGACTGGTACAATTACTGTACACTTGTATTGTACATGTACACTAATATGCATTAGGTCTTTTTGCTTTTGATGTGTTATTCTTTATCTATATGAATTTGTGTTCCAGACACTGACCTTCTCCTAGTGTGCAGACTGTGCTAAATTCTTCTTTTGCCTCTGTCTTTATTATTTCATTACATGCTATTTGATTTGGGAGTAAATTAGAGTTCAACTTGAGGACATCTACTGCCTACCTGTTATCTATCTATTTCATTACATGCTATCTATCTATTTCATTACATGCTATTTGATTTGGGAGTCAATAAGAGTTCGACTTGAGGACATCTACTGCCTACCTGTTATCTATCTATTAAGATGCTACTGTACGAGGAGTTTACATCTTACATTCTGTACTAACATTGTAGAACTAATGGATTTTTCTTCTTTTAGTATGTGCTTCCTTCTGATTGATATTGATTATTATCTAAATATTTCATCAGTGTTAAATTCTACCAGAATCTTACGAATCTTTAGGTTCTTTAATTATAATACAGGGTGTTTCAAAAGTAACAGGACTGGTGCTGGTATTTTTCAAATATGCACCAATCGTCTTCAAAATTTTACATAATGTACTTTCATGTATTTTCACTAAAACTGCAACATTTTGACCAAAATTATGAAAATCGGGTAGAGTTATGGTTGCTATGGTAACATGACATCACAATACCCGGGGCAGCATTCCACATAGAAAGTTACAGAGACTTAAAGCATTTTGTACATCCAATATCAAAGTTGAAATGCAACAACTGGTGAGAATTACATTTGATTTACATCATTTAATATTCCCCGATCCTCTACTTTAAAAAATAGGCCCATCTTTGGTCAGGACAAGAGAAGCGCTCTGTATCCATGACTCAAATATATGAGTGAACCCATTGGTCAATTGGACAACTTGGAGAAGGTAATTCTCATCTTTAAAGGTCTTACCACACTAATTAGCATTCCGTTCTCCATTTAAGTAAAAATTAGATATATGATCAGAAGAGTACAGTGCATGGTCTGAGACCTCAAGACCTAGATCCTCTATAGCCACAGGCTGGTATCGAAATATTTGTCCGCTGTGACGGAGCATGCTATTTTTCATAAAAACACTAAGAATACTTCACGATTTATTTTTTAACTCATATGTTTCGTTATACCATACAGAATTACTTACTCCATGCAATGGATATATCATTTGCGGGTAACTTTCACTTCTGTTTGAAGTCCAATTACGCTGGGAAGAAAAGCTATTGAAAATGGTGCTGGAGTATCATACTTCAAAATGAACCCTTTCTTGTTTAACTTTCTAATGGCACGATATAGTGACACGATAATATTTACACATGGTTTCAGCATAACTATGAAGGTATAAATGAGATGTTGATGTGTTTGGTCTTTTAAATTCTTTTATAAAAAATAATGTTTAATTTTTTTGTCCGCTCTGACGGAGCAGTTGCAAATGTGAACTGTGAAAATGTTATCTAAGTCGATGACTGACTTCAAATTGGGTTTTTCAAAAACTCAAGCATGAATTGTGCAGACTGTTATACATAGTGATATTCCAGGAGATTGAAGGAATATTATTCTTGTGAAATCATACTTGAATCTGAAATACATAGCAACACCATTACAACAAAGCAACTAATAAAGCAAACAAGAAATGTTGTATTTTTATAGGTGAATTAGATACTTTCTAGTCAGTAATATAAAAATGTTAGAGATATTATATTTTCATGAAAAAGTTGCCCTGGGTATTGTGATGTCATGTTACTATAGAAACAATAACTCTACCCGCATTATATTGTTTTTTCTGAAACTTTACAATTATAGTTCCAATACTTTAATGTAGAATTTGTGAAAATTTGAAGCCACCCAGTGCAGAATTGACAAAATGCCAGCACCAGTCCTGTTACTTTTGGAACACCCTGTATGATTGTATTGTGATTTACTGATGAACAGTTTATTAAATAACACAATCAAATGTGTTAAAATTAAAACATATTCAAATGTAGGTTTATATGTATCAATTTACAAATGAATGTTTATGGTCATTATGAATAATAATACATAAAATGAAATGTTAATACCATCTTTCCTACAAAGAAAGGAAATATTCTTTTGAAGAGCTACACTAAAGAAACTTCAAAAAACATATTTAGTAATCATTTGAGAAAACATTACAGCAAAAGTTACAAGTTGTTTGAACCATTTTTGAGAGATGAGTTGCTATTTTAACCCATTTATTACAGATATTGGTGGTGAATGGAGAGGTACTCTTCACTGTGACTTGGCAAACATTTATGAATTTGCGTTGGTTGTCAACACCACTAATCCCATGGAGGGGACATTTGACTTCATCTACAGAGATCAAGAACACGAGTACATGGTAAAAGGCACATATGCAGCATCGACCCGAGGTTTCACTTCGATTCTTATTAGTAGTAATGGTAGCCACCCCGCTGTTGGATTTGTTCCCAGTGGACTTGATGGAACAGTAAGCTCTGATGGACAAAACTTAACAGGAATAATGACTAGAGACATTGGAAACACCTGCAAACTAACTGGCTCAAGAATCTTTGGTAAAATATGTGTCTTTTAAAAGTTCAAATATACTTTTTTGAATCCTTTTTTCAAGTAAAATTTTTTATTATGTCACCACCATGACTACTGTTATGATCTCCGTTTTTTGTGACGATGGTTGGCAGGTTGGTGCTTGGCATCCAGCATCTGTAACAAATCCCAAAAACTTCCAATAACTTAAACCTGCATCAGTCGCTAAAAAGCAATCATGGGTTGTTTCGATATCCCTGGTGATATTTTGAGTTAAAATGAGAGGATATACAATGATGATCAAATGGGGCAAAAATTTTGTACAAATACTCACTATAAATGTGTCATTATCATGAATGTTCCTTCGATTGCTTCAATGTTCACCGGCCATCTGATTTCTTGAAAAATTCTCGCCTCAGAATATGACGTAATTGGCTTTTAAATGATTTTTCTTGAAATATCAGAACATCCTGGATTTGCCATTGAATTGTTACCAGGTTTACTAAAAGAAGACAATGTAAAGATACTTTCCTGAAAAAAGCAAAGAAATACACACATGCCTTCATACTTTATTTTGTACCAGAAAATAACATGTGCAAGTATTGCAAGTTTTTCAAAAATGTTTTGTTTTAAAAGTACCTTAACAAATACAGTTAAGACAGACTTCAAATTTTTCTAAACCCATCTATAAGCTCTAAGAAGTTCAAATCTGACATTAGATTTGAGATTTGACCTCAATGACCTTCTCAAGGTCAAAAACGGTCAGAAAGATATTTTTTCGACTGCCTTCAAATTGACCAAATTCTTTTTTTAAAATCATCCACAAGTTCTCAAAAGTTCAAATATGACTTAAGTTTTGAGATTTGATCTTCAATGACCCTCTCAAGGTTAAAAAGGTCAAAAAAGTATTTTTTCAACTTGCTTCAAATTGATCAAATTTGTTTTTTTCAAAACCATCCACTAGTTCTCAGAATTTCAAATCTTACTTTAGATTTGATATTTGATCTCCAATGACCTTCTCAAGGTCAAAACAGGTCAAAAGGTCTTTTTTCAACTTGCTTCAAATTGACCACATTTTTTTCAAAATCATCTACAAGATCTCAGAAATTCAAATCTAATTTTTAGATTTAAAACTTGACCTTCTCAAGGCAAAAAGGTCAAAAAGGTTTTTCCAACTTACTTCAAATTGACCAATTTTTATCAAAATCAACTACAAGTTCTCAGAAGTTCAAATGTGACTAAGATTGAACTCATTATGAATGTCATGAGCAACTAGGTGGTGACATTTTGTCATGTTAATGCCTTGTCTTTTCTTACGTATACTATTATCTAAATCATTTTATGCACTTACAGAACGTATATCAGCGTGTAAGAATAATGCAACATGTGTTCGAAATGGAACTGGCCTTGGAGATTTCTATTGCTGTTGTCAATCAGGTATGTTATTTTACATTCTGAAAAAAATATGTCTACAATCTCCATTTTGCCAAATTGTAAATAGTACCATTCCAGAAAAAATTGCTTTTTAATTTTTTGAATGCTTTTTGATTTCTTTCTTTGAATGAGGGTAATATGCAATCATTATAGTATATGTGATGTAATCATTCACAAAACAGTTATTGAGCATATAGATATCAAGGTCATTACAATAGAAAAAAGTATACTTTTTTTAATGACTTACCACTATATCTATTAGGGTTTGAGGGTGAGCGGTGTGAAGAGGATATAAATGAATGTGACAAGAACGAGACACTCTGTATGAACAATGGCACATGTGTCAACACTGTTGGAAGTTTCTACTGCAATTGTACTGACCAATATGAGGGTAAGTTGATTAGTTAGGGCTATTTATCTAATTCTGGCTCACAAGCTTTGCAATTTCTTTATGTTTTATTGAACAGTTTACCCACCATGCTTCCTCGATGTCACCTGATGCAATCCATCCATTACTTCTTTAATCCACGTAGAGGTTGCATTAAAAGCTTCACTCCAATCCAAACTTTTTTTCTTTTTCACTAAATCCTACTCTTGCCAGTTGACAAAATAATCATACATTCTTACATACTGCATCTGCTTTGTTTTGACAAATTTGAAGTTGTACAGGGTAGTCCAAAAAGTTATCCCTTGCAACAAGCTATATCTCATTTATTACTTGCATTAATGAGCTAATTTTCTCAAATGTTTTAGCTGAATGTTTTTGAATGTTGAAGTTCTTTACTGCTCAAAACACAGTTGAAAAGGTGTTTTTTGACCCCCATGTCACATAAATGATTATATCTCGAGCCAGGGTTGTTGAAAATTGTTCTATTTTATATCATTTTGTTGCAAATTAAATTATCTTTAAAATGATATATCTTTTTTGGTGAACATGTAAAAAATGAATATTTATCAGGAATATTGGCTAGGGGGGGTGTTTTTTGGCCCACCCTGTAGATTGTTTGTGTGTAAATTTTGATTTTGATCAATTTATTTCAGTGTGACAAACTATTTTGTAGGTGAATTTTGTGAGATTCCAATTGGGTGTGCTGAGGATCCATGCAAGAATGGAGGGACTTGTAATGGAACAGATGCTGGGTTTGAGTGTTACTGTGCAGAACAATTCACAGGTAGAACATGCGAGACATCACTTCCATGCTTTTCTGAACCATGCTTTAACAATGGGACTTGCAAATCCAATGATACTGGTGATGCAGAATGCTTTTGCTTAGATGGGTTTAGAGGAGAGTTTTGTGAGATAGAGCTTGGTTGTGCAAAGATGCCATGCTTTAACAATGCAACATGCAATAATACAGATGATGGTGGTGGGTTCAACTGTACATGCCTGATGGGATACCTTGGAGACCTATGTGATCTAGAAGATGAGTGTATTTTCAATAACCCATGCCAGAATAATGGGACTTGTGAATCCAATGATACTGGTGATGCAGAATGTTCTTGCTTAGATGGGTTTAGAGGAGAGTTTTGTGAGATAGAGCTTGGTTGTGCAAAGATGCCATGCTTTAACAATGCAACATGCAATAATACAGATGATGGTGGTGGGTTCAACTGTACATGCCTGATGGGATACCTTGGAGACCTATGTGATCTAGAAGATGAGTGTATTTTCAATAACCCATGCCAGAATAATGGGACTTGTGAATCCAATGATACTGGTGATGCAGAATGTTCTTGCTTAGATGGGTTTAGAGGAGAGTTTTGTGAGATAGAGCTTGGTTGTGCAAAGATGCCATGTTTTAACAATGCAACATGCAATAATACAGATGATGGTGGTGGGTTCAACTGCACATGCAAAAATGGATATTTTGGTGAATTTTGTGATCAAGAAAATGCTTGCATTTTAAATAGCCCATGCCTGAACAATTCAACTTGTAATTTGACAGACGCTGGTAATGTGACTTGCTTATGCTCAGATGGGTTCACAGGTGAATTTTGCCAAAACGTAGATGGATGCAGCATAAAGCCATGCTTACATAATGGAACATGCAATATAACAGATTTTGATGGTGGATATAATTGCTCATGTTTGACTGGATATTCGGGTATAAATTGTGAATTATATGATACATGTATATTAAATACACCTTGCCTGAACAATGGTACATGCTTTAACTCAACTTATGATGGTAATTTTACATGTTTATGCACTGAATCATTCACAGGTGAACGTTGTGAGACAAATATCATGTTAGGCTGTGATCTGACACCATGCCTGAACAATGCAACATGTATAAACACTGACATCCTTGGGGGATATGAATGTAACTGCACAGATGGATATACTGATGTGAACTGTTCAACCAAGGTTTTACCAGGATGTGATAGCTCACCATGCCAAAATAATGGCACCTGTGAGGACAGCTCCAATGGAGAAATAAACTGCACATGTGCAGATGGATTTTCTGGTGACTTCTGTGAGCGAAGCATTGCTGATCCATGTTTGAGTGAACCATGTCCAAACAATGCGACTTGCACTGGGAATTCGAACCTTGGAAATTATAGCTGTTTGTGTCCTGATGATTTCTATGGTGATGCTTGTGAAATTTACTGCAGAGCAAAAGATGACTGTACTGGGCACTACATATGCAATACAACTGATGGATCAAAGATATGTATACCTGACTATGGTGGTGAATTGTGTGTCCAACCCATGGTTGATCTGAGCACATGCCCCCCTCCTGTTAATGCAACTGCAAATGGTATGTAATTTGTGTTCTTTGTGTGATATTCATGCTACCATATTCATGCACTGATATGAAATTATCAATTTTAAACTTATTCTTTGGATTTCCATTGCCCTAATGACAATAAAGGGTTGGTATCGATATGGAGAACTCTTTGAACACAAGTTTCTCTTAAATCAGTTATCAAAAAATTCTGAAAATTCTACATATCATCAATTTAATGGTCATCTTTTGAATGGTAACAATATAATTTTAAAAAAATATACATACTTTTCTCTATATTGTTTTAGAAAACACATCAGACACTTCTTTTGTTCTTGGTATCATATGTTCGGAATGAAATGAAACATCTATCTGAACCTTATTGGAACAAAACGACATAAATACAATGTGTTTAGGTCTCTCAACATTGTAATTGTACAAAAGAAAGTTTGGTTGATTTTAAAAAAGTATCTTGTTAATGAAATAAAAGGTTTATCTTAAAGTCCCCGTCTAAAGTTTGAAAATATTTTTTTATCATTCATTTACTATTTGTCAGGACTTAAAAAGTGATTTTAGAGATTTTTGAACAAAAAAAAATTTTGAAAAAAAAGTTGTGAACATTTCATTTCTCAAATATTCAAATTTCCCGCCATTTTTCAAAAAAGTTGAAATTTCTTAGGCCTAATCATCAAATATTTCTTAATGCATTTCAAAAAAGATTATCTTTTTAACACCAATGCAAAGGTTGAACAAAGGACACACTATTTCAATAATAAAATGCCATATTTAATGGGCCACTTCAATGTTTTAACATATCAAAAATATTTTGAAACATTAGTGATGTCACTAAGGTACCAAAAACTTTTTGAAAACTTTTCAATGTCAATCTTTTCTAAATATGTTAGAATTTTATAAAAAAAACAATGTTGATTGTCTAACCAGGTTAAAAGGAAGAATAAATTATGTTTTAGATATCATTGTACCATTGGTTTCTATGAGAACTAAAATTTTGAAATGCATTTTTCTCAGAACAATTTTCATGCACTGATAAGTTCATTTCTCGCTTATTTATGAACCGATTTACTTAATTTTTTCGACAAAAACATGGGAGGATGAATGCTATGCATCGGTATGAATTGTGGCTAATTAGAAGATATGGGTGACCTCTAAAAGTTGGTTTGATATAAATTCACAAATTTTGGAACAGAAAGTCTATCAAAAACCACTTTTTGAAATTAAAAAAAAAAGTTTCACATATCACACTTTGATAACATTGGGTAAGACTACAATATAGGCCAAAGTGGTTTAAACTTTATATGGGGCCTTTAATTTTGATCTATTTTGGGGAGTTTTGTTTTAATTTTTTGAATACTTTTTGTTAAATCAACCAAAATTTCCTTTGTATAACTATAATATTGAGAGGTCTAACAAAATGGTGTATATGCTATTTTGTTTCAACAAGGTCGGAAAGACATTTTATTTCATTCTCAAGAATTGGTAGAAAGGAACAAAAAAACAATTTCACTAAAAAACGAAAAATGTTAACAAAAACAGTAAATATATAAAATATATATATTAAATAATTTTCACATCAAATTTTTGTCAATCAGTCAACATTACCACAGGCTGGTATCGAAAGATTTGTCCGCTGTGACGGAGCATGCTATTTTTCATAAAAAAACACTAAGAATGCTTCACGATTTATTTTTTAACTCGTATGTTTCGTTATATCAAAGATAATTACTTACTCCAGGCAATGGATATATCATTTGCGTGTAACCTTCACTTCTGTTTGAAGTCCAATAACGCTAGGAGTAAAATCTATTGAAAACGGCGCCAGAGTATCAAACTCTAAAATGTACCATTTCTTTTTTAACTTTTTAATGACATGATATAGTGACACGATAATATTAACATATGTTTTAAGCATAACTCTGAATGTATTAATGAGATATTAATGCATTGGGTCTTTTTAATTTTTTTAATAAAAAATAATATTAATAGATTTTGTCCGCTGTGACGGTGCATTTTCACAGTTCACATTTGCAACTGCTCCGTCACAGCGGACAAAAAAATTAAACATTATTTTTTATAAAAGAATTAAAAAGACCAAATACATCAACATCTCATTTATACCTTCATAGTTATGCTGAAACCATGTGTAAATATTATCGTGTCACTATATCGTGCCATTAGAAAGTTAAACAAGAAATGGTACATTTTGAAGTATGATACTCCGGCGCCATTTTCAATAGCTTTTCTTCCCAGCGTAATTGGACTTCAAACAGAAGTGAAAGTTACCCGCAACTGATATATCCATTGCATGGAGTAAGTAATTTTGTATGGTGTAACGAAACATATGAGTTAAAAAATAAATCGTGAAGTATTCTTAGTGTTTTTATGAAAAATAGATTGCTCCGTCACAGCGGACAAATATTTCGATACCAGCCTGTGATTACATAAAGGACCGTGTTTTTTACAAAATGTTTTCAATAATTGATTTAAGAGAAAAAACATTGTTGAATTCAGTTCACCGTATCAATACCCTATCCTTTACCATCATTTTATAGATTTCAGTGGTATATGGCAGGGTTCCTACCAATGTGACAATGGAGTAAACTTCACCTTTAAACTCACACTCTATCAGGATGAACTAAGTAGTTTAAATGGAAGAATGGAGTTCATGTCATCAACACAAGAAGGTTCACATTTTGTGGAGGGATTTGTCAGTGAAACATCCCTGATTGCATCACCTGGGGAGTGGATCAATGAAGGCAGTAATAAGTTTTCAATATCAGCGTCTTCAGATTCTAAGTTTGCTAATCTGACAGTCAGTGTGTATGATGATGAGTGTAACCCTAATAATCATGTCAATGGGTTTGCAGAAAGACTTCAAGGTAAATAGATGTGTATTTACTGTGATTGATTGGATTATTTGTTAACATGTATTTTTGGTTGTTTATATGTCTTAGATCATGTTTCAAAGAGTAATTAGTCTTTATAACCATTTTTTGTGAAGAGCATTGATTTTGCCCGTTAAGTTATTTACCTTGCAATTTTTTTATGCTAACGTATTCATTTTGTTTAGACCAATGCCTTAACAATGGTTCTTGCATACGTGGAGAATCTTCTGAATATGGAGATTTTGAATGTTGCTGTCCCAACAATTTTTCTGGACGCTTCTGTGAAACTGTAAGTGTTAACATATGTGTTCAACATAAATAAGAATGGCAATACATGTATAAGGAATATATAAAATAAATATCCACAGGGTGACCAAAAACCAAAAATGAAATAACTTCTAAATATGTATATAATCATTTTCACGTAGCGAAACAACCATCTATGGATGACAATGTGTGACCAAATTCTTGACATAGCATTGAATATTCTTCCTGTTATGGTCAATAAAAATGTGCCAACAATGTGAAAGAAAAGAAAATGTAAGATTTTTTGTGTCATCTTTTGTTTGAACTCGCCACATTATTTGGCTTCTTGTTAAGCTGCATTTGGTGAGTGTAGAGGTTGCGATCATTAATGAGGAAGTGTCCCAGCAACCTTTAAGCCATCTTAAATTTAGGTGTGGCTGCACTTTCTGATTGATATTTTTGAAATACCTCCAATGCAATCACGCACAATGCTTTCCGATGTTCTCATACCCACATTTTAAGAAACCTCCCTAAATAGGTAACCTGATCATTTTTTCCATCGAGTAACATTTTCCCTTTTTCCTCTTCCAACTCAATTTTAATTACTCGATATCACATGTCATTCAATGGTCTTGACTGATCATTCTGCTGTCTTATGATTTCTTAAGAATTCATCCAATGGAATTTTGTAAAGCGTTTGAGGTGTTCTTGCTCAGAGGCCAAAATTTCCAGTCATCTGATTTTATTAGGTGTTTTACCATTGCCTATTCTTCATTTTTCAATAACGCAGATGCAAGTAGGTAGTTACCAATTTCACCACCAGGTGGCTCGTTCAGGCCAGATAGCATGGCGGGTATAGTAGAAGGTTCCCTTCAACTAAATTTACATCTAATAGTTATGCAAATTAAAACATGTCCAGTAAAAAAAATGTTATCTGCCCAATACAAGAAAAGATATTTCACCTTTTGTGATTTTGTAACATGGGGTCTATGGGGAATCAACCCAAGCTAGAAGTCACATTTTCAAAGTTGATAAACAATTTTCGAAACCATATTTTTAGATGTAAATCAAGATTATTTCAACTTGCATCTAGTCTATTAAAATATTAATATGAGACATTGATTTCAAGTCTTCTTTAGAATTTCCTTCTGAAAATCTCAAGATATGATTTTGTCTCAATGTTGATTTTCCCAAAATTAGACACATTCTAAGGTCATCCATGAAATTACAAATAGTCAATTTTTTGTAACAATCTTAGTATCACATTATCATCCACAGATTCTAATTTATGCACATAAAAATTGGGTTGATAGGATAGATAAGAAATTATTACATTTTTAGAGGGTTCTGTTTTTGGGTCACCCTGTAGATTACAGCAACGCCAAGACCAAGCAAACCCTAACAACTATCTACACCCTATACAGTGGTTACAGAAAATGTGCATGTGTGGATATCATGTGCACATGGTACTTAGTTAACAGTCATTATTAAATTTGGATTCATGATATAGAATGAAGTACACTATGTACGCAATATATATAATAATTAATGTCAGACAATAAAGCTAGAAATCATGTCTCAAACTGGCCAAAATATATCAAACAAAAAGAGGTATTAACCAAATTACCGTTACAAAGTTTACTTTACTTCCAAGTATTCACATATAAAATAGCAAAGTTAAAATTGGACAAATTGTTTAAATGGTCACCTTCTTCCCACACACAAGACAGTGCACCATGCTTCTAAGTATTCACAATAACAATATTGCTCTACTACTTTTTGAGGTATAGCAAAAATCATAAAATAGTATGTTATGACCAGCATTCAAGATGACAACCATATTTCTTTTAAATTCTGTATTATTTCTAAAATATTAATAACACAGTTCTATATATTGTGACGAAAATACTGTAAAATTGACATTAAAATGGCAGTTTAAATCATACCTTGAAAAATATGTACATTACTATCATTCCAAGTACAATTAAAATGAGGATATGACAAACTAAATATAAATGTGTCAAATTGTGCATATTTCATAATACATGCGCGCATGCATTATATCTTTTTTATTATTACTTGTAAATCTCTCTTCATGAACAGTAAATATTATGGCTTTAATGGGATTACTGCATGTTCTAGCCATTGGGATGCAACAGTGACCCCTGTCAAAATGGAGGTGTGTGTCATGAAAACAGCAATGGGAGTCCAAATTGTACTTGTGCTGATAACTATTATGGACCACTGTGTGATGTGTACTGTGAGGAAGAGGATACATGTAATGGGCACTTCAAATGTAATGAAGTTGGTGCTAAAGTGTGTCTTCTTGGGTGGAGTGGAAATAACTGTAAAGAGGCAGACCCATCCTATTCACACTGTCCTTCAAATACTAATTTTACTGGTAAGATCCATTTTCTTTACACTATGTAATGTGGTCCATTTGATCCATTTGATTTGATAGCATTATGATTACATCATTTGCCTGTTTTTTTTGTTTTAAAATAAAAGGACCTTGTCTGAAATTTTCATCCCCATAAATTCAGTGTTTTGAATTCATATAATGATCAGAAATTTGTAGTAAATAATGGCCAGATCATCATTATTGGTCAGATAATTTTTTTCAATTTGATAATTCAGAAATTACAAATTACACCTCATCACCGATATTGTTTCATAGTGATGATTTAAATGATTAACTAGAAAACGGCAACTCCATGGAGTAGCAAATCTCAATGAATATATGAATCTATATTTGTCACAAAAATACAAACTTCAGAGAAATATCAGACTTTCTACCAATTTAAACATTTGGGTGACCATTTAAGAGTTTCAAAGGCACAAATAATAAAGTTAATTTGAATTTTCTGAGGTGCAAATCAGGAAAACAATACCATAACAGTGATCTGCCCAAGTTTCCTTCAATTTGAGAATAATATAGCCATACTTTGAAGAGATCTTTTGAATTTTACGAGGCCCATATCAGAAAAATGATACAATATTTGCAATCTACTCTAGATTGCCTTTCATTTAAGTATTATAAAGCTATACTTCAGAGAGATCTCAAAATTAACGCAAATTCCTGTTGGCAGCCATTTTGAATTTTCTGAGGTAAATATCAGAAAAACAATACCATAATAATGATCTATCCTAAAATTCCTTTAATTTGAGTAATTATAGCCATACTCTGAAGACATCAGACATAAAATGGCCATTTTGAATTTTACGAGGCCCAAATTACAAAAACGATACAATATTTGCAATCTACTCTAAACTGCCTTTCATTGGAGTATAAAAGCTATACTTCAGAAAGATCTCAAAATTAATGCAAATTACTATTTTCCCGAAACACGGCCCCTGGGGGTCATGGTGAAAAACTCAGAATAAAAATAAAATAGATAGATGTTGTAAATATATTGTCAAATTTTTAAAAATAATATTTATTACTTTGGTTTAAAATAAAAACTTAAGATTTTCATGAAAAAAAAAATTACCACCATTCTTAAACTGGTGGCCATCCTGGAAATTATTTTATTAACCAATATACATCTTTCCACCAAATATGAACAAAATTTGTCTGCTAGTATTCGAGTTATCTTCCAGACGGAAAGACGGACTGACAGACGGACAGAGGGCTTCACTATATAATATCCCTAATGAACTTCATTTGTTGGGAGTAAAACTCATCTAAAAAGCTCTTCTTAAAAAGTCCTCTTTTACAGAATATCATTCGATAAGTTATTTAAGTGACAAAGAAGGAAATTACAAAAAAAGTACAACACAAATTCATAAATGTTACACATTTTCTTATCTAATCAAGAATTTAGTTAAAAATATTTTGATACCATTAATGTTACCAAACATCCTCCTTTCAGTCCAATTTTTTACTGAAAATGTTTTTATTACATTTTGATTTCAGAAATAGTTAAATTAACAAGTTTCTTTACATTTTGTAGATGTAAAGGGCTCTTGGGTTGCTAATTACATGTGCGATGGTAAGGATATGACCTTCGAACTTCATGTTTTAATACAAAGTGGTGATTTCTGGACTGGTGCTGTTGATTTATATGATGCTGGTGTATTTATTGGAAATCATAGTATTATTCTCCTCCTAAGAGAAGATGGAGAGATGAGTTTGATTAAAACATCATGGATTGTTAATCCTGGGAGCACATACTCAGATATTTCATTTTTTGGTGCAAGCATTGATGAGGACTTTAAGACCATTCGGGATGGTGAGATGGACTGCGATGACAGTCCATTAACCATATACAGAAAATCAGGTAATTAGACAGAAAAAGATAAATCTTTTTCAATGCACAATGTTTTAAAACAAAACCATACTGTATAGTAATGAAAGTTGAATCAAATTTCTCGCTAAAGTACTGTTTACTTTTTATTAAATACATCATCATTGTATTTGAAATAATTGAAATAGTTTACATGAAATATATGTAAAGCATTTTATTAGCATCAATCTATGGAAAACCATTGAGCCATAGTTCAGAAAACGCAATAATTAACAGCCATTATAAATTATGGCTGGTTTAGATTTTGATGGTTCACTCCATGTAAAGACATGAGCATCCTAGGCAAGATCAGTCAATATCTGGTATTGTCCAGTACAATGCCATACCTTAAATTAGACAAAATGCTAAATCTAGAATAAACTATGAAAAATGTGCCTACTTTCATCCCAATCCCAATATTATGTTTTCTACACATTATTACTATAATGCAATATTTGGGCCTGCAATAGTTAAAACATTTGCATGACGATTCATTTAAGGTAGAACTTCAATGTCCATTGCGCAGTCAGTTTGTGCATCCCTTAGGCCAAAAACGAAAATTGGTTTTTGTTGATTTGTGCGACGCAATTGATTTGATGCCTGGGAAATTGAATGGGTTTTTAATTTTATACCCCAAAAGAGGGTTTGAAACCTGAAAAAATCTAATTTCACATTTTCTTTACAGTCCACAACACATTTTCTTGATCTCCTTTTATATGACACACTCATGCTGATCTATCAAGACATCAGGGCAATATGAGTCATTATATACAATGGAACAATAACTAGACATGTAAATTGAACAAGTTCAATTTAAGACTCCAGATTTAATACTTTTTTAAGCTGAGTCATCCAAATACTTGTAAGCTGAGTCATTCAGAATAAGCTGAGTCAGCTAGAATATAGACATTTAGACAACTCTTAAGAATGTTATCTTCGACTCCATTGGCTTAACATGGGGATATCATCATATCGACTTTTCGAGACTTCAAACCGCTATAACTATCTAATCAGAAGTTGGATCGAAATTTGGTTTAAAGATTCTGATTCCTGAGAAAATTCTACCCTTAATTCATAACTCATACGTTAAATTTGGAGAAACTTTCATGTTGACCTACTTTTCGGACACTATATCTCAAAAGTGGGTCAAAATACTTTCTGACGGCAAAAGGCTAACACTATTAGCACACTCTTTGCTACATGTATACAAAATTTTGAAGCAAATAATTAAAGTGTAGTGTCAGAATCGCAAAAATAAGTTAAAACTATAAATTTGAACCAGATTTTGACCTAGGCATTTTGGTGACCAAATTGTGAAGCTAGCTAGCTTTTGAGGTCCCTTTCTTTGATAGGCTTTCATTATGTGAAGCTGTACTCAGTCTTTATCTCGTATTTTACACTTCAAAAAAATCTTTTTTCCCATTGCCATAACATGGTGCACCAAATTTAGCGATTTTTGAGCTTTCAAAACGACATAAATTCCAAACCAAAAGTCGGATTAAAATTTGGTTTGCAGATTTGGATTCCTGAGAAAATTCTACCCTCAATTCATAACTCATACGTTAAATTCGGAGAACTTTTTAGTTTGACCTACTTTTCGGACACCATATCTCAAAAGTGGGTCAAAATACTTTCTGACGGCAAAAGGCTTACACTATTAGCACACTTTTGGCTACCTGTATACAAAATTTTGAAGAAAATTATTAAAGTGTAGTGTCGGAATCGTAAAAATAAGGAAAAACAATAAATTTGACCTAGATTTTGACCTAGGCATTTTGATGTCCAAATTTTGAAGCTAGGTAGCTTTTGAGGCCCCCTTCTTTTATGGGCATTCATTATGTTAAGCTGTACTCAGTCTATATCTTGTATTTTACACTTCGAAAAAGTCTTTTTTCCCATTGGCTTAACATGGGCACCAAATTTAGCAATTTCGAAACGCTATAGCTTCCGAACCGGAAGTCAGATCGTAATTTAGTTGGCAGATTTGGATTCCTGAGGAAATTTTACACTTATTTCATAACTCATACGTTGAATTTGGAGAACTTTTTCGTTTGACCTACTTTCCGGACGCAATATCTCAAAATCGGTAAAAGTAATCAAAAAACTGATTACTCACAGTCGAATCCTCTTTTTCTTGGCTACACGTTAAAAAAAAAATTTTGAAAAAATATTGAAAAATGACAGAGATAATTGACAAAATGATAATTTGACCTAGATTTTGACCTTTGACCTAGATAAAAATTTGACCTAATTTCCCAGAAACTAGGTCTCATTACCTATTTAACCATGTAAGCAGATTTCAGAAAGTCCCTCTAGTTGCTGAGAAAACGCGCAAAGAAAGAATAATAATAATAAGAAAACTGGCAAAAGCAATAGACTCCAGATTTTCAATCTGGAGTCTAATAATACCCCACTGATTCATAATATTCATAAAGTTACTTTATTTTTTTCACAAGATCCAGACAGTGAATTTTCATCAATATTTTTCCAAATAACTTTGGTTTTCCATATAATGACCATAATTTTTTGATGAGAAACTGAATTTTGCAATTTTTTTAATTTGAAAAATCCATTTTCTCATTGAAACCCATGTTAATTCAAAATATATTTCTAGAAACAACCAGACAGTCAATATTTCTGATTTTCACATATTTTGTAATTCATCAGTATACAATATACATGTATCAGTGTTTTCAGTAGGCTTGTCCAAAATTGCGTCCCTTGGACGTAATGATTTTCAAAAAATGCGTCTCCCTTCAAAAAACTGCGTCCCTTGAAAAAATGTTCCCGGGAATTCAAAAGTCACGTTTTTACACTGGATGAAATAAATTGATGAAATTTTGTACCACTGCTTTTGCTATTTATCGGTCTGAATCAGCGTTCTTGCAAGTCTAGTATGTCATTGAATGATACAGATACCATCATAACTTATATTCTCCCATTTAAAACACCTTTTCCTTGCGAATTTCGAAACAATTTGCTATTGATTTTGCTTTAGCATGTTTAGTTTAGGGGCAATCTGCGCGAGGTTCAACTTTTTAGTTCAGTTTCTTGCGCATATGCAGTCTCAAATAATGATCACGTGATCACACTTGACCAATTGAAAATGGTTTGAATCAGGTCTTAAGCTACCGGCCAATCGTAGGACTCATACTGATTACTGCTCGGAAATCGAGTATTGTATAAATTTTTGTCCTATCACATGCCTCGTACTATTTCGATCAGAAATCAACTTCCGGGAAGGAAATTTCGAAAGAAAATTTTATTTCTTTTAGAAATAGAATTTTCTTCAATTATTTATTGGATTCTGACGAAATAAAGAGACTGAAGGTAAGATCTTTATCAAATCATTCATCCAAAGTTGATTGTATGAGTATGGCTTGCACTGCGTCCACAAAACGCAATCACTTTTTATTTCCGGGTCCATGGATTTTTCATTACGTTTTTGCAATACTTGGACGGCGTTATTGAAATAGCAGATGTATCTTTCATCTCTATTTTTTCAAAGAAATTCTGAATTGTAGAAAAATGTCGTTTGACAGTGAAGTTCTACCTTAAAATGGCTGCTCAAACAGTCTTTAGCATTATAGGTACAGGAAAAGGCCAGGATTGCATACTTGTTCATTTAAATGATAGCACAGTATATATGATATATGATTCCAGAATACTTGAAGCATTTATACTCTAAAGAACTTAACATGTGTCTTGAATTTGACATCACATCCTGAAAAACCTGTTTTACATTGTTATATATCTCACCACAAGTGCTAAAGGAAGAACTGTAAAGAAACCTACCAAGAAAAGCAAACTCTCAGTGTAAACCTGTTATAAGAAAAATAGACTTTGTATATCCCAAAACCAATATCGAACACCCCCTTCCACCTCCAATAGAGAGCCCAATATCAGAATCCAGGACAAGAACACCAAGGGAAATTTCATTCATACTAAAGTCATTACATACATGTTGAAAAATTGATAGTCAATACTCATAACATCAAAGACAGTTGTAGATGCTAGTATATGTTCAGTCTCAAATGATGTGGGACAGATGAAATCCAGTAGTGATGCTTAACCTATCTATTTACTGCCTTTTACATATTCAATTTCATCATTTAAATTGATTGTTGTAAAATATTGAGATTGCATTCTGGGAGCAAATCCTCCTTGTAACATGTAAATAATTAAGTATACTCTAAAATGGATTAAAGAGCAAAATTGCCTTGAATGATATATAAATACTTGAAGCGTCAAGACAACAACATGAGTTTACGATTACAATTTTATTACAGAACAGAAATGTCAGAATGGAGGACAATGTGCAAGAAATGGTACATCAGAATATTGCTGTTGCCCTGAAGGTAAGCAGTTTGAGCTCATCGTAAAAATGGTAACTTTAGAAAAAGAATTTAACTGAAAATCAACTAAATCGTGAAGCATTTTGAGTCTTAAACAGAAAATGGTGTTTGTAAGAATACTGTCTGGATAATCAGCTAAATTTTTACATATTCTAGTTTCACAATAGTAATGTGGTATTTAAAAGTGTATTAAAAATAACAATAAAAGAACACAAATAGATAAGCACTTAGTATCACATAATGTTGCTCTCCTTTCAGGTTTTGATGGTGTTTCGTGTGAGATTCAAATCTCACCATGTGATCTTAACTCCTGTCCCAACAACGCAACATGTAATGCAACATCAGCTACAACATATGACTGTATTTGCCCCGAAGGATTCACTGGCCCAACATGCCAAACCCCCCTTCCATGTAGTGCTACACCATGCTTTGGAAATGCTACCTGTTTTGATAATCCAGATGGCAACTTTACATGTGATTGCCCTGAATATTTCACAGGAGTCACTTGTGACATGGAGATTAACCCATGTGAAAGCTCACCTTGTCAAAACAACGGCACGTGTGAGAATGGATTATTCAATAACTATACTTGTAATTGTCTTTCATCCTTTGGTGGGGACAATTGCGAGACTGAGAAGACAAAAGGATGCAAGCCAACTAGTTGTTTGAACAATGGTACTTGTTATGAAAATGATAATGGCTTTGGAACATGTAACTGTACTAGCTACTTCACAGGACAAAAATGTGAGACACCACTCTATTGTGCAAGTAACCCATGTTTTAATGAGGCAACATGTGTAGAAGGATCTGGCAATTTTACATGTGAATGTACAAATATGTATATGGGCCCACTATGCAATGAAACCATCCCTGATATTTGTGATCCAAACCAATGTTACAATAATGCCACCTGTATTGACTTAACCGATGGAAACTTTACTTGTAACTGCACTGGGAAATTCGAAGGGAAGTTTTGCAATGTAACTAAAATGACCATGTGTGATCTTAAACCCTGTGACAACAATGGAACTTGCATTGATCTGCCAGATGGAAATTTCACATGTAATTGTACTGAACAATTTATGGGTGTACGGTGTAATGAAACTGTTCCCATGCCATGTGATGCCAAGCCATGCTACAACAATGCCACATGTGTCAACCTCCCAGATGGAAACTATAGATGCAATTGTACTGACGAATTTATGGGTGACACATGTAATGAAACTGTTCCCATGCCATGTGATGCCAAGCCATGTTACAATAATGCCACATGTGTCAACCTCCCAGATGGAAACTATACATGTAATTGTACTGAGTTTTTTAATGGGACATTGTGTAATGAGTCAATTCCATATGGATGCCAGTTGCAACAATGTGAAAACAATGCAACCTGTGAGGATATTGAAAATAGAGATTTCTTGTGTATATGCCCAACTAACTTCACTGGAAGATATTGCGAAAATGAAATCCTCTTTGGATGTGAATCAGCCCCCTGTCTCAACAATGGGACATGCAATGAGACCTCTATTGGTGGGGAGTTTGAATGCACCTGCAGTAACTACTTCTATGGAAATGTATGTGATGTATATTGTAAACCACAAGACACATGTAGGGGTCACTACACATGTGATGAAAATGGAGGTAAAGTTTGCTTGGATGGTTGGAGAGGGGATGAATGTACTACAAGAGTTGATGATCGTGACTTTTGCCCTAAAGAATTACCAACAGGTAGGAGCTTGCAAATATGGTTCAAAGTAATACTTTTGAGAAGTTACAAGTCAAATGTATCCAAAGCCTTTTGTTTCTTATAAGGTGAAGTCATAACATAGGATTTTAGCATATGCTTTTATTCAGTATATATTTTTATTTAGCATATATATATATTTTTATTCTTGCATGACGTAACTTCCATGACATATGTTTGGACCAATCAAAAATATCAGATAAGGCTGGACATAACAAATTAATATTTTGAAATTTTAGATCTGTCTGGCACTTGGGAGGGCTCCATGGTGTGTAATGGAAGCAGTGTGAGCATATTGGTGAATATCAATCGATATAATCTCATCCACAATGGTACCATATCATTCACAATCCATGAAGAGGAAATATATACATATACAAATACCTTCTCAGGAATTTATCAACCGGAACCTGAACGGAAATTATACCTAGCATCTGGTGATTGGGTGGGTGATCCTCCTAGTGTGTATTCCCCTATTGGACTGGCAATTTCCGATATTGATTATAATGATACCATGGCATCTCAAGCTCAGATTGATGTTCTGGGAGACAATGGATGTACTAACTTAACACTAGAAAGACAAGGTATGGTTTTCTGAGGATACAAAGAAACATATACAAAATACATTATGGAAAATGCATTTGGTTGGATTAGATATATCATCAGGGTAAAATATCTAGCATATCAACCAAGGGAATATGTAAATATGTAATAATGATATTTTGCAACCAGTGCATAATATCATGGACTTCTCTGATCATTGACAGAATTTACATATGGCATCCCTTTAGTCATTTTTGAAACAATTGAACTTGTGTATAAACAAAGAGTGCCATCTGAGGATTTGTCCACCATGGGGGCTTGCTAATTTCATAAAAGAAAAAACAAGTATTTTGAAGAATAAATGATAAAATGACTCATCATCCATACATCACATTGTTTATATCATGTTTAATAATTATAACAAATATACCATATAAAGGTCATATGAGATATGTGACTTCATTTAGTCAGCTGCTGTACTTGACTATTTTAGGTTTCTGCAAGAACAAAGGGAAATGTCTGGTTGATACTATTGGAGGTGAAAATTCTAAATACTGTTGCTGTCTAAAAGGTAAAAACAAAATATTAAACATCAAAAAGTTAAATGTGTACTCATCTAAGGCTCTCCATGAACTCCATTGTGGATTTGGATTTATTTAATACATAAGTTGTCTACTATTTTGTCTGAGGCATAATATTTGTTGTAGGTTTCAAAGGTAGGAACTGTGAGATCCGTATCATGCCATGTGATAGTTCACCATGCTTCAACAATGGTACATGTGAGAATGTGAGATATGATAACTTTACATGCACATGTTCACCTGGATGGGGTGGAAAACAATGTGATGCTGACATACCAAAACCTTGTGAGAATGACCCATGCTCCAACAATGCAACTTGTGAAAATATAGACGCAGTTAATTTTAACTGCAAGTGTCTCCCAGATACAACTGGGGAAACATGTGAAACAGAAATCAAACCTGGATGTAGCTCATCTCCATGTGAAAATAATGCAACTTGTACTGACTCCAACTTTGGTCACAATGTGACGTGTAATTGCACTGAATTATACACTGGTGAAACATGTGGAGTGAGGATCACAATGTGTAATGAGTCATCATGTTTGAATGGAGGAACATGTGAGGAACATCCAACAATGCTAGCCTTTACATGTAACTGCTCTACAAACTACACAGGAGACAGATGTGAAACTGAAATAATTGATTGTGATCCAAACCCTTGTTTGAATGGAGCTACTTGCAATGCCACTGGATTAGCACTTGAGTGCATATGTCCACCTCAATTTGCAGGTATAAATAAATAAATTATTCTAAAAGAAAACATGTTAGAGACAGTGAACAGCTTCATGGATTGTTAGCGACTTTTCAATATCTTAAAATGTTAATCATTTAGTGCAAGTTAACATAAGGGCTCTTCAAATTCAACTGAAATGTTTTGCAGGTGAGCGATGTAATGAATGTAAGGCAGGTTTCACTGGTGATCTATGTGATGAACCTGTTAATGCATGTGCCAGTTCACCATGCAAACATAATGGAACATGTGAAAATGTTGGAAGCAGCTATGAATGCAACTGCACTGATGGATACAGTGGTCAGAACTGCCAGATCCCACCACCAAGTGACACAAGTCTTTGCTTGACAACTCTTCTGTCACCCCTTAACTATGATGACATAAAACAATACATAAAAATGAAGGTCCTTCAATCTGGCCTTTCTGGTAAGTATTTGCTACATAATGTCTTAATATGAAATTTATCAAGAAAGGGGTAAAATAATTTGGATGTATAAACCAATATTGTTTACCAAAAAAACTAAAATGCATGTATAGGCCTAGCTCCTAGAATATTTTATAACAGCTTATTAACGATAAAGATAAATATGTAAGCACATCTGCCAAGTGAGAAATACAAAAAAGTATTACAAAATACAGTAAAATAATAACTATATCTGATTAATCGAACATCCTTATTCAGTTCAGCAGTTGTTTATGGCATGATAAAAAAGATAATAAATGTATTTGATTTACAGAAGTGACCCAATGCAATTGTGATATAGAGATTGAACTAGAAGAAAACATTGAATTCAGAAATACGGATGGGTAGGTAGATCACTATTAATGTGAAATAAATAATATAATACTATTAAAGTTATTATACTGACCAATGAAATTAATGTGTGCCAGAAGGACAACATTATCCATTGAATGTTAAGATATGTATTCTATTTAATTCATACATTAAATCAATGATATCACTCATACTACATATCACTCATAGTTAACATCAGAAAACTGAATGTCAAATCTCTTCATTTTTTAGTGACAGGCAATGGCGACTCAAATATTCAATTATTGGAATTGATTCTCTCGGAGATGCTTCAGTTATTGAACTTGAGGAAAAGTTTAAAGTTGGTGAAATCAATGTGCAAAATCCCAAAGGTGATAATTACACACTTTGTGAGAAAGATCCAGCATACAAACCAATAGATGAATTATACACAGTGTATCTAAATAGGATACCATCATTGTTACCAATTGCCAATTTAACTGAAGCCATCAAGACATGCTGGGAGAATAAGGGATCTGGTACGTCATTTTTATGTACATTATCACTGGTACTCACCTAGTTACGTTGACATATCGTCAGCGTAACAAGATGGAAGAACTTCCGGGCTTCGTTTACGGTAAGATATTTTTATTTCTCAATTCTACACCACATATAAGTCAAGTTGTGGACAATAATTTGGCTATAATAATAATTTGATATTGCCAATGTGACAATATTCCTGAAGATCGTCAATGTAACAAAAGCAAGGGACTAAATATGTGAATTACGTCTTCATTAATATACCAAACATAGAACTGCCTGCATATTCTCAAACTAGACTATCTTCCTTAACTTTGAGCAAAATTATTGTCCACAACTTGACTTATATGTGGTGTAGAATTGAGAAATAAAAATATCTTACCGAAAACCATGCCTTGAAGTTCTTCCATCTTGTTACGCTGACGTATCATTAGCGTAACTAGGTGAGTACCAGTGATTATAGACCTGACTTTATATCATTAATTTAATGCTTTTTTTTCTTTTCCCTGTGTTGTATCATGTTTTTTTTGGCTAATTGATCTATAGATTCTAAGGCTATTGTAGCCCAGAAGAGGATATATCAATGGTATTTAAGTAGGTTATATAGTATAGAAGATATAAATGAGAACATTTAGGCATAGTAGTAATATTATGAAACAATTGCTAAATATGTGTGTTACCATTTCAGTTACAAACTGCACCAGGGCAAGAGCTGATTTAGCAATACTCATTGATTCATCTTCAAGTGTCATTGATTCTGACTTTGAAAAAGTAAAACTATTTGCCAAAAATGTAATTCGCGACTTAAGTGGGGACTTCTCAATTGCTGTTGTAACATTCAGTGATGATGTCACTATACATTTCAAACTGGGTGAATACCCAGAAAAGGTTGATATGTACACTCAAATAGATTTAATACCTAGAAAATCTGGATCTACAAATACAAAGGATCTTTTTGAGAGGTTACCATCTGAAATAATGGGACCAAACAACAGAAATGATGCCATTGATATTGCACTACTTATCACGGATGGAGCATCTAAAGATGGACCTATTGATTCAGCTGTAGCAACAGCTAAAGCTGCTAATATTGAGGTATTTGTGGTTGGTGTTGAGACAGCTGAATTGTCAGAGAGAGAGTTAGAACTGATTGCAAGTGATCCTATTGGAGAGCATTTGTTTATGGCAGCTAACTTCAGCACACTTCCTAAGGTTACCTATGCAATAGAGGAAACCAGTTGTGTTGAAAATCGCACTGGTAAGTCCAATAAATATAATATATGATGACCCCAAAAATATAGTGGATTTACATCTTAAATATTTAGCCAAATCATGTTTTCCATCCAAGCATTCTCTAATGCCAAATAAATTTAATACAATTAACGTAACCAGTTGGAAAATGTGATTTTTCACTCACATTTGTAGACACAACATTTAAGTACACTGTTTTATTGTCCTTTCAAATTATTATTAATATTTATTTTTTCTTATAAGTAAGTGCTAGCTTGAATATATCTTCATGTAAATCAATATATAGTACTATGTTTTTTATATATTTATATTTTATTAGTTACACCAAACATCACCATAACACAATATGGATTTGTCAAGGAATATACGCAAGACAGGTGAGTACATTTAACATGTCATATCTGAACTGGATTTTGAAGAATAAGAACTTTTCAATGTAGAATATTTAGATATTGACTCTCAAAATCATAAAAAGCTGAGTGTCAATTTGAGTCCATATACTGATTAAAAAGTAATCATTACTAAAATGAGAAATTCAGACATCCATTTGGAATTTATGAAGTCCGGTATATTTAATTAAAATTAAAGATAGTGAAAATGTGATATCATTAATATTACATTGTATTAGTTTCATCAATAAGTTCTGAGAAAAAATTAAATTGAATTAAGAGTTTAATGACATTCTACTTGAAATTTTCGCAGGGTATGTAAAATAAAAACATAATATTCTATGGTCCATCAAGTATCCATCTTTTCTGAAAAAATATGGTTGCTATGGTATCTTATGTAGGCGTTATAAATAGCTGTCTAATGAATCATTAAATTATTTTACTGTCATCGAAGCATTTGATCTTAGAAGTACAGGTCGTTCAATAAGTAAGGCTACTTTTACTCTTAACCGTTTGTTTTTTAATATCTATAGCCCTTTGCCTATTTCATGACAATCAAATTGATAGTCATAATGTAACAGCACTTTAAACAACAGCTCTAGTGGCCAATATTGCTGTTTGGCAAACCTGCACCCATTATCCAAAATGTCCCTACCTAACTTCAACCTGTGGTGATACACCAAAATAAGAGTGTATGAGAATAACCCTAGGACAACTGCAGACCTGCTGGAAAATAACCCTAGGACAACTGAAAACCTGCTGGAAAATGTAGTCAGATCATTGATAACCTGTTCAGATTTGAAAAAAGCGAGAAGGTGGCCACACTGGGGCATCTTGTTCAAAGTGCTGTGCCATTGTGCCAATCAATCTAATGGCCATGAAGTATGGTTAGCTGGTAGGAAACTGAATGTTGTACAAATTTGTAAAATATCAGGGAGTACAATATAAAAGTTTCAGAGCAAAATTAGCTTTACTTTTTGAACAATCTTTAGATGATATTGTGATGAGGTATGCTATACTAAATTTTATCCAAAGTTTTAGAAACACTTCCCCATGCAGATAAATTCATTTTTGATGGAACTAGAGTCACACATAAGACTTTGAAGCCATCAGAGTTAGGATGCACTCTGCTATGTTTCACAAATATACCAATACTCATTAAGTGATGTCATCATGAAAACTGCCAATAAAGATCCTTAAGCCAGTTCAATGATGAAAATGAATACAATATGATCAATTGTCATGACAACTTTAGTGCAACCTGATGTCAACCACCAATATTAATTACAACTTGAAGAAATATATTTTACAGAAGTGGTGTTTGGAAAGTTTTCTATGGAGTAGTCCGAAATGACAAAATCATGGACCCTAATACTCAAAGCCAGCCTGACCTCAGACCTTGTATAAACCTCCTCAGTCCAGGTGGTCAACAGTTTGAGGTGATAGAAGAAAAAGCAAAACCATGTGATGATGAGTTTAGTTTCTACATAGATTTGGAACAGATATTTGTAGAAGAAGACATTGATTCATTTGAATCAAAGGCGGTCAATGCCTGGAGCATGACAATTTCTCGTAAGTAATATCTTCTTTTATAAAGGGTTCATGGTTTATTCTAACTTATATATATTGTAGCTAGAAGTTCTCAGATGTGGCTTGGGATTCATTTAGCTTCACTACATCATTTATAAATGGCTTTTTAACCTGTTTATGCACATTTCTTGTAAATGAATGTATGTCATTTGATATAGCTTGAGCCTCTTAGCCTCATATATATTTTGAAGACCTAACATTTTAAAGCATAATCTAGGCCTGAATAAATAGCTAAAAGGAGGGAAAGCCCATTTTGAGCTTGGACAATGCCTGTTGTTTTGAATAAGTGTAGATTATACAGGTTGATTATCCCATCGAACGAAGTTCGGAGGGATATAGGGAAGGTCTCCGTCCGTCCGTATGTACGTCCGTCCGGGCAATAACTCAAATACAGTTGGCCCGATTTTGTTCATATTTTGTACACATATACCCTATGGGGATAGAAGTTCTGCTCGAAAGCCGGTTTTCAAAATGGCCGCTCATTTAAAAATGGCGGCCATTTTAGTGCTGATTTTACAGTAATTTAGGTGCAATATGTAAAACTGTGATAGCAATATGTTTTAAATGTTAAAAAAATTATAAAGGACATTAATAAAGCTAGGAATGTAGATATTAAAGAAACACATGGCAGCCATCTTAAAAAATGGCGGCCTTTGCTCGTTATTTTACGATTTTTGCTGTAACTCGAAAAGTAGTGGAGTGATTTTGTTCATATTTGGTATGTGAATACTATAAGCATGGCACACTGTCTAATGACACTTTTGGTAGATGGAGGCCATTTTAAAAAATGGCCGCCATTTTGAAAAATGGCCACCATTTTAACGTATTTTACTATAACTTGAAAAGTAGTGGAGCAATTTTGTTCATATTTGGTATGTGAATACTATAAGCATGGCACACTGTCTAATGACACTTTTGGTAGAAGGCGGCCATTTTATTATTATACTTTGTTCGTAAATATGCCAGCTGTGGCTGTTCGATGGGATTTGCTACGCTTTGGCATTGCTGTTGTCTAGTTATACAGGGTGTTACATAATCATGACTGTCGACCCATCCACAGTCAATCCTAGATCACATGGCCTCGTAATCAATATACCATAATAAAACTTATTCAATTTTGGACGTATGTGCCAAATATTAGCATGACCGGTTAGGAACATAATTTGTAAACTTATGTTTGGTAGTCACCATCCTCTCAATTTGCATGATTTGTGGCTCCTATTCCTTATAAATTTAAAGAGAGGAGCAGTTCACTATATAATCCATTGTATCATCTCTCTGGGCATTTCTTTGAAATATTTAATACTCACCCTTGGTATACGCAGCTAACGAAAATTGATGGGTACGGGTCAAAAGCTGGACCGGTGTGGGTTAACGGTTTTATTTGAATTTAAAACAGCCATAACTTGCTCAATATTGACTTCCTCGTGTCTAATTTGAAATATATGATGCCTCCCGATGCTTTTAAGTACCCCAATTTTTTACAGATTTTTAAACGGACCAAAACTCTCTAAATGCGCATTTATGATCTTTTCTCTCAGGAACGACTGTCTCATTTTCATGATAACTTTTATTTAGTAGTTCTAACATATAAGATCTTTTTTCCCTTTCAAGGTCTGATGTAAATAGCATGTCATTTACATCATACCTTGATGGGGAAAAATAGATCGTCGTTCTCGAGAGAAAAGGAGCATAAATGCGCATTTAGAGAGTTTTGGTGCGTTTAAAAATCTGTAAAAAATTGGGGTACTTAAAAGCATCGGGAGGCATCATATATTTCAAATTAGACACGAGGAAGTCAATATTGAGCAAGTTATGGTTGTTTTAAATTCAAATAAAACCGTTAACCCGTACCGGTCCAGCTTTTGACCCGTACCGGTCAATTTTCGTTAGCTGCGTATACCAAGGGTGATACTGTTGTCTTTCAAATACCATAAAGTTATATCCTCAGCATCCATCAGCATACTACAGTATTGTATTAAGGCAAGGTTATCATAGCTATGTGTAGGTGATGTGGCTAATTTTTAAATAATAAAAAAGTGGCTCTCAGATTCTATGTAGCAAGTTGTAAAAACTGTTAAGCTTAATCAAAGTTGTTAATGTTTCAGTAAGTCCAGAATTGACAGGCTTTCATATGATATATAACATATGGGGTATGCTATTTAGCATTGGTGGTTGATGGGGGATGGTCAATATAAAACACCCTGTAGTAAATGATAATGTTAAGTTAAAAGATCTAATGGTCTGCCCCTCCCTATTCAGCTTCAGCATGTAGCTGGGAAGATCCTGCCCCTGCATTTATTGTGATGAAGGAAAGTTATGTGATATGGAAATACGACAAAGATCAAGCTAAATGTCAAGCTTTGTGCCAGGTTGAATCAGCATGTAAAGCAATTCAGTGGAATGAAGGCGAATGTAAACTCTTAAATACTGCTTTAGAGGATATTCCAAAAGATGATCTAAGTTTTAATTCTGATGATGATGTCTTTATACAGGATTGTACTCGGTCAGGTAATCAAATAAAACCATTCTTTCAACCTTTACAGCTTTAGTTGATATTTAGTGAGATCTGGAATATTTCTTAAATTGTAATATGAAACATTAATATGCAAAATTTAAACTTTTAAAATACACACTGAAAATTTTTTGAATCAAGACTAAATGTGAGCATATTTTTCTTAATATAATTTTCTAATATAAGCTTGATGAAAGTTACATTCATGAATTCTAAATTGGTGTGGTAATTACAATGTATTTACATCTAGTTTAATAGAAGATTCATGCATTAGAATTTTGATGTCATATTCTTTACAATAAACAGAGGCATCCCAAGCATTTTTCTACATCTAAAAAAGCTTTTCAACCTCTTTCGCCAGAGCACAAAGCATATACATTTACTCCAAGTTTCTTTCTGTTCTCTTGAGCACCATGAATTTAACAGGGACTATCTAAAATCAGATGTCAACCAGAACAACGGCAACGCCAAAGCGTAGCGAATCCCATCGAACAGAAATGGCTGGCGTTTTTACAAACGAAATAAATAGCAAATATCATAAAATAACACACATAAGAAAGGCCACCATTTTCAAAATGGTTGCTCACTATCCAAGTTGTCATCAGAAATAGTAATACGCTTTTTTTATAGTATTCACATACCAAATATGAACAAAATCGCTCCACTACTTTTCGAGTTATAGTAAAATACTTTAAAATGGTGGCCATTTTTCAAAATGGTCGCCTTCTATCAAAAGTGTCATTAGACAGTGTGCCATGCTTATAGTATTCACATACTAAATAAGAACAAAATCGCTCCACTACCTTTCAAGTTACAGCAAAAATCGTAAAATAAGTAATACGCTTTTTTTATAGTATTCACATACCAAATATGAACAAAATCGCTCCACTACTTTTCGAGTTATAGTAAAATACATTTGAAAAATGGCCGCATTCTATCAAAAGTGTCATTAGACAGTGTGCCATGCTTATATTATTCACAATACGCTTTTTTTATAGTATTCACATACCAAATATGAACAAAATCGCTCCACTACTTTTCGAGTTATAGTAAAATACGTTAAAATGGCGGCCATTTTGAAAAATGGCCGCCTTCTACCAAAAGTGTCCTGAGACAGTGTGCCATGCTTATATTATTCACATTCCAAATATGAACAAAATCGCTCCACTACTTTTCGAGTTACAGTAATTAAAATATGTTAAAATGACAAAATGGCCGCCTTCTACCAAAAGTATCATTAGACAGTGTGCCATGCTTATAGTATTCACAAACCAAATATGAACGAAATCGCTCCACTACTTTTTGAGTTATAGTTAAATATGTCAAAATGGCGGCTATTTTTCAAAATGGCGGCCATTTTCAAAATGGCCGCCTCCTACCAAAAGTGTCATTAGACAGTGAGCCATGCTAATAGTATTCACATACAAAATATGAACAAAATCGCTCCACTACTTCTTGAGTTACAGCAAAAATCATATAAAATAACGAGTAAAGGCCGCCATTTTTCAAGATGGCTGCCATGTGCTTCTTTAATATCTACATTTCTAGCTTTATCAATGTCCTATATAATTTTTTACATTTAAAACATATTGCTATTACAGATTTACATATTGCACCTAAATTACTGTAAAATCGGCACTAAAATGGCCGTCATTTTTAGATGAGCAGCCATTTTGAAAATCGGCTTTCGAGCAGAACTTCTACCCCCATAGGGTATATGTGTACAAAATATGAACAAAATCGGGCCAACTGTATTTGAGTTATTGCCCGGACAGACGGACAGATGGACGGACGGACGGACGTACGTACGTACGGACGGACAGACGGACGGATGGAGGCGTTCCCTATATCCCTCCGAACTTCGTTCGATGGGATAATGATAAAGATACTAGCTAGAAGATTTCTGAATTCCCTAATACTACTCCTATAAATTGTGTGGTTATTGATCTATCGTAAGGTTTACTTCTAAAGCTTATTATTTAATGTTATGCACAATTTGTTAAAGAACAATTATGATAACAGAATTCTGCACTTAAGGATCAAATTTCATAGGACAAAGGACGAGTGTCTTTAAGACCCTATATTAGCTCCCAAGATATTTAAAAGAAATTGTACAGGATATCAAAGAAGGGACTTTGTTTGATAACCAGTTACAAAAATAAGGTCATTTTGACCTTTAAATTTCAAAATATAGGTCATTCTAAATCATTCTTTTCACATCATTATTGTCACTGTGTCTATCTATATTACCAAGACAGTCATTTAAGACTTTTTTAATCGATCCTCTTGGTATAACCTTACGTAATAGTGACAAAGCATAATGGACAACATTCGAAAACACATAAAATATAACAAGTCAAAAGTGCCAAAACATCTACAAAAAAAGTTTGCAAAAAGTGTCAGAAAAGAATATTGAGTTTTTTAATTTACATCACAATGAGAAAGAACAATGGGCAACATTAAAAAACACATGGAGTAATTAACAAGTCAAAAATGCATATCAATCAATTATATTATTGATCTGCTTTCTTGAGAGCAATTGCTCATATACAGTTTGCATCAAAGTGGCAGTGAAATACTGAATTTATTATTTCACATAAAATATAACTATTTCTAAAAGGTTACTCTGGACTTTACATAACTGTTGTTCTTCTGTAGATGAGCACATTCATGTGTTTGTGCTTTATATACACCAAAAGTGAGTTGACATACATCGTCTTCAGTCAAAATGGGGAAGTCCTCAAAAGAGTCCACTATGATTTAGATGTAACCCCTCTGTCTCCATATAGGGGGTACTAAGTGATTGCAGTTCACTCATACAGTTCTCTTTGCTATGGGCATTTTATGAGCAAATGTCGTTTTCTTGCCTACTGATTGTGACTTACAGTATATTTCTTCTGCACAATAAAGTTGAGTTGGATTTCTAAATATGAACATTTGTATGATCAGCCTGTGAACTGCCTGTGAATTATTCATTGACAAAAATGACGGCTGTCATATGAACATTAAATGATTGTACAACAATCATCTCAATTTTGCATGTACATTTATATGAATGTATAGAAAGGAATTACATATTATTATGTTGTTTAGAGCCATTGTAAAATATAGGAGTTCATGCTTCAGTGCAACCATAAATATTAGTTCATGAAATGATAATAATGATATAATGAAATAAGAAAATATATTGAACATATAAAACACAGTTGTCACAATCATTCTAAGGATTTTCAAAATGGCTGAAATTTTATTTCATGCTGAATATTGCATAAAAGTTCTATTTTTGCACAACGCCTGGTCCTTACCTAGATTTTTTATAGATCTCTTAGATGAACCTTAGATTTAGAAGTACACTATACCCTTACTACATATAACTTTCTAGGTAAGAACCAGGGTTATACAGTATGAACAAAGCAGTTTATCATGACCTTCCTGTCTCTAAAAATAAGTAGGTCAACACAATTGCAAACATAACTAATCCCTACTCAATGACTATTGGAAAATGACTATTTATGTGTACAACATATTAATCCAAAGAGTGTATAGAGTGACACAATCAAACAATGGGACATCTGCCAAGTAGGGTTTATACATTCTGGAGACATTTTCTGAGACTGATAAAAAATTCATTTTCACAGGAAGTGATACATTACTCTCAAATCAATCAAAATATACTTATATCAGTAGATTTGAATGTTTTTTATTGCTATTTCTTGAAAAAATACATATTTATCTACAATTTGATCCTACATATCAAGGAAATTAACGACATTGCATTTTTCAAAAAATGTTAATTGACCCCAGGGGTGTCTATAGCCATTTGTTCTTTGAGTCTATAATCTAATACATTGCTTATTTGGCTTGCATGGGTGAAGGCTTCACATATATTTATGTCACCTTTAAAACAACATTTTGGATGGAGTGAGTTTGTAATAGCATATTGTCCAGCTAATATTATTGAATTTTTTAGACAATTGAGAGTTGATTTATTTTTAAGTAAATAAGAAGTAGTATTCATAAAGCCTCGGGCTTTAAGTGTACAAGTATGGAATTTATTTTGTATCAAAATTGGACATTACATGATGTATGGGAAAATCGAACTATATGATGCGATACTCGAACCATATGATTCGAAACTCGCATCATACTATGCGAAATACGCATCATTATATGCGAAACTCGCATCATCGTGTGCCATTTTCAATCCATGTTATACCAACAGTTAATTTTCTTACATAACTTATTTTCATTCACACTGGTTGTATCAAGTGTCCCACAAAGAGTTAGCACTAACTCAAATCACTTTCCAAAAATCCAAAAGCAATGTTGAAATGTCACACGGATTGTGGTATAAGTTGCATGAATACTGAAAGAATTACACATGGATCAAAGTAAATTTCGAATGAACGTGTCAATTTTACACACGCATTGAGTTCAAAGTCGCATAGGATGGCTCCCACTCGCATAGGCTGTCACAAACAAGTTGCACTTCACACAGGGTGCGAGATTTGAAGTCACGTGATATTTACATCCTGATTTCTACAATATGGCGCCCTTCGTTGAAATGTGATAAAATGTAAATTTTAAATTAAAAATATATAATAGGATACCCTAGGCCCTAGGCTAGGGAGACGTACAGTGGCAATATATTGAGAAACTACAAACTAGATCTTTTTATCTTTTTGCCGCGCTGTGTTATTTCGTTCAGTGCAAAAGTAACGCGAGATTTAGAACAAAATCTCGAACATCTCTAGAAAGCAATTTATGTTATATCAAGGTGTGTGATCGGTACATCAAGGTGTGTCATCGGCACATCATAGTTTGTGAAGGGGAAAACGTTTGTGCGAGCCGCACAAGAGTTTGTTCGACTTGTGTACCCTGTTCGATGTCATTTTTAAACAATGCATACACAAATACGCATGTACAAGTGTGATTTTACAAACATAAAGTGTACAAACTCGAACAAACCGTGTATGAAATCACACGGATTGTGTATGTATTCTGCTAAACGCTATTCTATGTGTTTGAGATATCACATAAATATAAGATGTCCAATTTTGATACAGTTTTAACACCATATACAAGGCACATCATATCACCTTCTTGGAGCCAGATGTGGTTGTGTGGAGTAATTCTGATTTTATGAAAAAGCTAAAACAAACTTTGAAACACAATATGAATTCATCATGATGAGCAATGTATAAACCTGTATTTCAATTAAAGATTAATTTAATATAAACATTTATTCATTAACAACACTTCATTCTTAAGATTGCTACAGGTGGGGTGGGTTTGTTTACGTTACTACAAAATCACAGCAAGTTCCAAGGCAATACTATATCAGCGCATTTTCAAAAAAATGATTGATTGTACTTTCTAAATACAATAAATACTCATCTGTGGACAAAGTAAAAAGTCAATGGTCAAATCTCCTTTGCTTAATTACACTAAAATATGAAATATTTACAAAAAAAACAAACTTTAATTGAACCGATTTCACTTGTCTGTCATTGGTATTTTAGTCCTACACAAATTCAGTCATCTTAAATAATTTATTTAGCTTATGATTCATGATCAAAAAAGTGTCATATCCTCACATAATATCAGTTATCAATACAGCATGGAGAGTAACTATATACATGGCATGTCCATGCATTCAACTTAAATGTTCACATTCATATTACTTGATTCAACTTAACTTGAAAAAGAAAGAAATTTATAAATTCCCACACAATCTTATTTAAGTTTAAAAGGTGATTTGCTCTGATAAGTGTTCTGAAAAGAGCTAAGCTATAAAAAAATGTTTGTCTAAGACTTCTTTGAGTTCATAGTCAATAGAAATTTATCTAAACTAAATTGGTAATGTTGTTTATACTGTCAACACCCAGCACTGTGCATGGACCTGATGAGGACATGTAAACTGCAGCAAAATTGACTTGGGTATAAAGTGAATGCTTATATACAATGTTTTCTTTATCTTTATTTGCCACTGTAGCTCAACTAATGGGCTATACAATGGACGTCCAGTATCACAGCACAGAGCTGTACATTGACTTGGATACAAAGTAAGCAACATAAACAGATATTCAATTACTCAAATATTGCAAGAAAATAGTTAAAAAATAGTTTGTGTAATGTCTGGTTCACAAGTAAAAACCAAAACAATATAGTTTAAATCATAAGAATGATATAATATGAATGATTCAATTTATTTATGTTTTCCATTTTAGAACAAAGCTATACAGGATATTCTATTTCCTCCTTGTAAACAACACATGTACCCAGCCTGAGATTTGGCCCACGATGAACACCACATACCTGACTCCCCTGCCAAGTTTCACCAATGGACAATATACTATCATACCTCCGAATCAAAACCTGGTTGTATCATATGATAAACATTTTGAGTCACCACTTCATAGGAAAGCTAGGGAAACTGACTTCCCAAGATATGAAGAGGTCCTCACAGAATTCCTTAAGGCAAAGAATCAGAATGACTCAAGTAAGTTAGAATATGTGCAATAAGTATAACCAAATGTTGTTCTTACAATATACTGCTTTCTTTGTTTTTCAATTGTAGTTGATACACTCATCATTTTTGTTTTTAGGATATGATACGCTGAGAGTATATGTGTACAATCAAATCAGAACAATTGATGAAGATGGGTATGCTTTTATAAAGGTTTTAACTGCATTTGTTTAACTAATATAACTATTCTGAAGGGCTTAACATAAATTAAATACTTGATTATTGTAACCTACATGTCAATATTTTATTTTAATTTACTTCAAGTTAGAAAACATTAAGTTAAATGTTAAAAAGCAATTAATAACCTAAAACTATATTTTAGGAATGATGGATGGGCCCTTATATACTTTGTCCGAATCAATCCATTTTTGTCACCTGATGAAATTCCTGAGCTTCCTGATCTTGGTGATATAACAAACATCACATCTCTTAATCGTGATGAGACTGTGTCTCTTGAAGATGCTCACTCAATTTACCTTCCACATTGGCTATCTAGGCTGGACTTTGGCAAAATCAACATGGCCATTGAAACTACCATCAGAGAATCTAATAACAGTAGGAATAACTTTAATTGTCTCAAATTTGAGCCTCCAATGCATCAATGCTCAAATCAATGATAGATTTAGATTTATAAATGTTATTACACATACAAAACCATAATGAGTTAAGTGTATGCTACACAAAATTGGAAACAGTATAATGACACACACAGTATTTTATAATGCTTAACCTCTTGACTTAGAGTGACAAGATTTCTAGTCACCTTAGAAATGATCTTAAAATATGTAGAAATGATCTTTGCTGACTAATTTTACTATGTTGAGCATCAACTTTTAGAACATAGGATTCAAAGGGTTAAACATATGAATGGTGACTGTGATAATTATATTGTATCAATATTTATATATTAATCATACATACATGTACCATATAATATTCCAATTGATGATATGATAGGAATGAAATAATTCTGCTGATATATATGTATAGTTTTGTAATAATTGTATATCACGTAAAATCCTGCAATCTATCATTTTCCAGAGTATGAAAATACCACTGAATATAAGACCCGTGTTGACCCTGCTATACGAGATGAATATGTGACAGCAGATGGGTAAGCTAAACATTTAAATAATTATATCATATCAATGTTTATGTATTAATCATACATACATACATACACGCATGTACCACATAATATTCAAGCTGATGAATAAAGAAAAACATGAATGCTTTTAAATCTTTAATATTTATTAACGAATGTATCTAATATGTTCAAGTAAACATTTTGTTGCAGAAACAAGTCAACTTTACAATTATTTTAACCATATTATGTATGCCTACAGAGACCTCCAAACAAGGTACTACTTTTTCTTCATTGAGAACAACAACACAAAGAAGCTTGGAGAAATTCGACCAATAAACTTAACCAATTTGAACAGCAAGTTGAACTTCAATTCTCCCCGTGAATATCAATACAGAGCAGTTAATGGGGAAGGACTTGAAGATTATGGCATGCATCACAGTCTGATTCTATCCCGCCCAATTCTCACAAAAGACCTTGATGCTATTGGTACAAAACTGAGGGAAGTATGGGTGAATAAAGCAGGAGGTATGTATAATATGCCCCATTCATTATCAAACTCATTTCTACATTTTAGATCACCTTATTCATTCCTTGAAAAAATGTGCATGTCTAATAGATCCCATGAGGTGAATAGCTTTTTGACATAAAGAAATTCAGTGGAATGAAGCCAAATGTAAACTTTAAAATACTGATTTTGATTATATTCCCTCTGATGACCTAACTAAGGTGACATCTTTGGTTATGTAAGCAAATAAAAATGTTGGTGATACATTACTATCCTATCTTATCTTAATTACGACAATAAAATTAGCTGTAATCTGATCAGACAGTGTGACATGCATAAAATAGACTAAAAGCTATTTTTCATGGAATGGGATATAGAATCAGTATAACACTCTAATGAAAAGAGTACAACAAGCTTTATTAAGTTTTTAAGTTTAAAATATTTTATTTAAGTGTCACTGGTATGATACTGGTATGATACAATTAATACATATATAATAAAGACATAATTAAAATACCACCAGCTGATGTCGGCTTATGAGACACTGGTCACTAACTTCCAAATAGAATTATGTTCGCAAGAACATTGAGCATACACAAAAGTCAATATGTATCAGTAATGTACTATAAAACAGTTTATCCCAAGTATTGCACAAGTTTGATAATTATAAATCCATATACATAATAAATAGAACATTAGAAAGGGTTAACATGTAACATATTGTCTCTTTAATTGACTAGAGTTAATTATAGTATAAAAGAGATTAGGCACTCAATCTAATGAATATGGTTAAACATACATTAGGACATTACAAATACTTATGTTTCAGTCAACACGTTGCAGTTTATTCATTTAAGTCATTATTTCTATTGAAAAATCATTTAATATAAAACACCATATATACTAAATATAGTAACTGAACTGAAACATTATTGAGTGGTGATACATTGTTACCTGAGCCATCTCCAAGGCCATATTCATGTTAACTGGAGAATAAATGCATCAGCAACTAAGTCCTGTTGACTCTGTAGGGATACAGTCCATTTTATCAAATAAAATGAGTTATGTGCCATGTGATATATTGAATTATTGTAGCACTGTCACAGTGTCAAGCTTGCAATTGTATGATTGGTCAAAACAGGAAATAATCACTGACCATGTTTAACAAAGTAGAGAACTGGTTAAATGTTAACCAGCATAAACATGTTCATTATTCAATGTTAAAATGTTATTTCAGGATCATTTAATGTGACAGGATTGAACGTGATCAGACAAGATGAAGCTTTGAACTTTGTAAACAAATCAGAGTGAGTACATGAAAAATACAATTTATATGAACAGCAACTCCATGAAGTAGCTAATCCCACCGAACAAAAGAATGTTTTGATATATAGCAGCCACCTTGAAAATTTCTTCTTGGCAGCTATTTTGAAATTCAGTAGCCATCTTAAAACTTCTTCTCGAGCAGAGCTCCTTTGTCTCTATGCAGCTTTCTATATCCCCCTCGAATTTTGTTCGTTGGGATAATAAAGTAAAGACATATGGTTCATTATTTCAATAGAATTTAAGATCTTTTAATAGTGGTAGTTCACTAATGTTGCCTTAATAATTTGACTAATGTTATAAATATTTTCAGTGCTACCTACTGGGAGCTAGCATACTTTGTGGAGGAGAATGGAAAATTGCTCAGCCCTGAGATTGACTCAGCAAACAAGAACGCAGTCAAATTAAAACTCAATGAATACACAGCATCTGGTGTAAAATATGGAGATGCACTACTGTCAACTCTTGATGTGAATATAAATGAGCCTAATGTTTATGAAACTAAGGAAAAGCTTTTCAAGATAATCGTGTCTCCAGTTGTATCTGAAAGTGACTACCCTGAGTTTGAGACCCAGTTGTCAGATATTTGGACAAACCAATATAAAGAAGGTAAATATTTATTCATAATGTTTAAAATAGTAGATTTCCCATTGAGGATTGCTATATTATAATAATAAGGTACTTTTGACCAAAAAACTGAAAAGCACCAAACACTACACCATCCAGTCCAAACAATTAGAGTATTGGTCTACGTCATCCGCGAGGGTTTCACTCCAATATACCTCTCAATACCTATGTGCTGCACCAAAGACCTCCTTTTTGAGCATTTTTTCCATGTCAACTTCCTCTCAAGATTGAAAGTTTCCATGTATACTTCCTCTCAGACTTGTAAAAGGGAGTAAATTTCCTGAAATATTGGTTTATTAAGTATTATTAAACTTTTTTGGTGAATTGTCCCAGACCTCACCAACTGATTTTACAGATTTATTACCATTTTTGTAGAAAAACTGATATTTGACTTAAAATTGCTCTCTTTTCGACAAATTTTCCATGTTTTTTCCTCTCAGAATGGCCAGGTTCCATGGTTTATGCCCTAAGCCAACATTGCCTGTGCTGCACATACCTACCCAAATTAATAAGAGTGAACCCCCCGGGACGTCATCCTATGCAATATACAGTATGAAGTACTTCAGAAGTGTTAATATTACCAAGTGCTATAGCTAGTTAGATCTTAGTTTTCTTTTATGTTGCAACAAAATAGCACATTTTAACCCAATTGCCATTTTTCTGCTCACATCAATTTTTATTAGAAGTTTCTGTTAACTTCAAACAAATCAATTGCAGACAGTTTGACAGTTTTGGAAGAGGCAATGTGCCAATTCAAACCTGCTGAAAATCTGTTCAATAATATAATATTTCTTTTATATTTTCCAGACTTTCATCAACCACTAAATGTTAGCATTTGTGGCTCACAAACACGCATGGACAAACAAGGGTAAGTAATGATTACAAACGATTTTAAGAATAACAGTAAAATCATACATTATTTATTGCTTATCACATTTTCTAAATGTTAAAAATAAATTATTTTAGAAACATAATGTCAGAGTTACTCTATCGAGTTAACAAGCTTGAGAAGCCAAAGTTTACCTTGTACCCCATGGATGTAAGCGACCCGCCATTAAACTCAACAACACTGAAAGAAAACCTACATGTGAATGCCACTAATGGTGAAGCTTATGTGATAACAACTAATATTCAAACAAGAAGACCTGAAAAGGGTTACACAGTACTGTTAGACAAATGGGTACAAGACTCTGATAAGGATAAACTAAAGAAAGCAATTGTTGACACCTGGGTTCAGGAAAAGAATATGACTGCAGAAGCAGTTTCTGTGGAAATTTGGAATCAATACAAAGTTGTGGATCCAACATGGTATGTACTATTCCATTTTATAGTAGCCTAATACAAGATTCAAAATGCAGAAATTTCAAATTTAAAAAACTGTTGCGTGTTTCATCCAGCACGGATTTAAAACCTTATTAGGCACAATTGAACCTTTTTCAATTTTCTTTCATTCTTTATAAGTTCCATTGGTCTATTTTTAATGTTCAAGATTTTACGGCCATTTTACAAAACATGCTCAAAATACAGAAACATGCCAAAATCACCCCATATGGAGCATTAAACTTTTACCTTTTGTGGTTTTGAAAGACATTGTCGACACTTACTCTAGAAGCATAGGTATAGCAAGATGGAGCTCATGAGAACTTCCCCTTCGCATGCTTTGAATTCCCTTTCGTTATAAAATGACCTACTGTACTGGGAACAACCCCTTTTTCTGAAAGATCAATTTTTGAGGATCTTTCTTTCTTTCTTTGTGTATTATTTTGATAAATGATGGAAAATGGAACATAATATTTTCAAAGGCAGAATTCCTAATAATTTCAAATTTTCCAAAAAGATCCATGATATGATGTTATTGATTGGTGAAGTCATTTCATTTAAGATTCAAATATAGGCATTTTTCTAATGCCTGGGTCACATTTGCTCCTATTCATCGGCTGGCGCCCGGCCGAATGAGTATTTTGTTCAAAACTTCATATAATACAGAATCGGAGCTAAGAAGAGCATTAATAGCTTATGTGACATTAGATTTGAAAAATCTGATCATGTTTTGGGCTTCATTTGTTAATGCCCAGCTTGCATCAATTAATAAATTTTAGATAGATATAACTCATCTGTGTTTTTATTAATTGACTTGATAAAGTGACTAAAACTTTAAAAATTTAGTGTAGTTACAGAATACAGTATCAACAGTACAAAAATAAGTACATTTGACATGTTCCAGCAATGACTATGTAAAGCTGTTATACTTTGTGAGTGTCAATGATGTCTTGGTTGATGCGATGCTTGTTCAATGGACCAATGAAAATATGGTGGCCCTGAAGACTAAAATATCAGAAGAGTTTGGTGATAAGTATATGGCTGTTCAGGACAGGTACACATGGAACATATTGAGTGCATTCACAGTATATGTCAAGGGAAGGATTTCTGATTCCCAACTTCCTAAATTTGAAGAAGCAGTTAAGAGTACATTTCAAGGTATGTATTTTACAGCAGTATTTATGAAGATACATGAAGAAAATTATAATTAACATACATAGGTTTCAGTGCTGATCTAAATGTCAATATCATTCTTAATGTAATTTCATACTTTGCTATACAATTAGTTTAGATTAACAGATGTATTGTAAAACATATACTGTTTACAATTGCTTAAACAACACAAATTACGGAAATTTTGAAATGATCAGTTATCATAAAACTGATTTAAAGGGGCAACAAGGACTGTAGAGAGAAAACTCAATTATTTTTACTTTTTCTGAGCTATCAGGGCAACATTTGGCTTAACATCTTCTTTGACATACCTTTTTTCTTAAAATGTATGGATAAAAAGCTTCTATAAAGGGAGTCCAACTTATAGATTTTTAAGATTCACCGCCTTTCAAGAGGAATATCAGGTGAAATAATGTTAATCCAGGGGGTTTCTTTGTTGATAATAAAAATATATGTTAGTTTTGATGAAGTATCCAAACTTAAATATATTTTGACACTAGTCGATGATCGTTGAATGGCCCCTCTGCACTTATTGTTGCACCTTTAATAACAACTATAATTTCATGCATAAAGCATCTTCCTTCTCATTGTTATCTATTTACATATTTGGTGATGAATAAACAAGGGTTTGATGCAAGACTACCTTATCTAGTATTTGTAAAATAATATAGCCATACACAATTTTTACAGAGAATGTCACAGTGAAAGTGTGTGGTGCAGAATTATACATAGGTGATAGATGGTAAGTGCGATTATAAATGGATTTCAAGATAGTTGAGTAAGATCTAGTATAAATAGTAATTTCTAGAAATATGTTTTTACTGCATGTCACATACATGCATGTACACTTCACAATTTGGTTTAATGTGTTTTTGTTTTGTTGTTTCCAAAAGTTTCAATCTTGTCTGTTCTTAGGGAACTCATCACTGGAATTAAGGCATTTGTTACAATGGAGAGTGAATTGTTACACTCTGTACTGTATCCTCCACTTGATTTGGATGAACTGGAAACATCATTAAACAAAAATAGAAAGAAGAGGGACACAGCTAGTGGCACTATATCTCTATACAGTGGATTAAGAAAAGACCCATATGATGACTTCTTCAATCTGCCTATTGCAACATCAATTATATTGACAAAGGGAGATGCAGATAAACTCTTTGATGGAATAAAAGCAGCATGGACAACCAAATATCCAGGCAAGTTCCATCTGTTGACATTGGCAAGCCATTCTATGTTTAATTTATTCATCTTGCTGTTTCATTTTATGCATTTTTACACAGTAACATTCTCTATATTAATGAATACAATCTGAATTTAATTTTGTCAAATTCAAAATGATAATTTGGCAAAGATACCATGTGGCATAATAAATACAGGGTGGCTCAAAAAGTGAACTGCTGCAACAGACTATATTTCTTTAATTATCTTATCCTTTCATAATTTCACATGTTATAGAGGAAGGTCTAATGTTTTTGTTGGTACCATACATTTTTCCTAGTCTTCAAATTTGAAGAAAGTATAAACCTTAACCAATTATTACTGGAAAAATATGATCTTCAACACCCATATTTCTTCAAGCATTTGACACTCTTCCCTTGAAATTTTTTTAGCTTTAGCCAGAGTCTGAAAGACATAATATTTTCTGATTTTGTTTGGTTTTGAATCCCACACATTATGGTGTTAAACGAGCATCTTACCTCTGTCAGTTGCAAACTTATTGTGATCCAAAGAAATGTTCTAAGTTTCCATAGGTGAACATATTTTCCAGTGAAATCCACATACCCCTGGCCTATATGGTCTTAAAATGTCAATATCTTCATAAATCATGGATCAATTCTAATGAATTATGGCTCAAAACATTGGACATTGGATTTTCTTTTGATTTTTGTAAGATATTTGTATAAAGGGCTTCTCAGATTCCGGGTCACAAGAGGCAACTTTGGCAGGCTCTAACAATTTGTGTAGGTAACATGCCCCTTAACAGTTGAATGGTTAAAACTGCTTCGAAATGGTCAATGAAGTTTTGTAATTCCTTTCAAATTCCAAGACTGAGAATGAATTATGGCATCGGTTCACTTTTTGGACCACCTTGTAGATATCAGACTCTTAATTTTAATAACATCCACACTATGTTAATCTTCTCCAGAACTGGACGATGTAACCATAAGCTTGGGAAAAGTAGAAGATGCAGTTGGAAAATTGGGGTAAGAATTTTGAGTTGATACATCACATAGTCGATGTGTCATTTTCTGAACCTTTGAATCTGTAAAAACATGATGTATTATGGAATCACTATCATAAGGGTTTTATGAAGTGATTTAGCTGGGTTGGACAATGGGCAACCTTGGGGAAAAATTATATATGCAAATGAAGGTGTCCATTATATAAAAGCGATGTTTTGAAAGCTTTTGACTAAACTGACCATACTATTTTGCTTAATAATAAACTTACAAACGATGAAATGGAATAGTGGTAACATGGTATAAAAGCTAAGAACACCAACACAGTGTCTCATTCAACCATACTTCATTATTCACTCATGGTGTGATTCTGGGATCTGTTTCATGTTATATTATTTTTCTTTTCATTAAACACCTTAAGTTAAATCAAGTAATTTATTGATTTATTTATCACTATTGGTGATGACACACATCAAATTTCATCATACAAAATGGTTGATATCTCTAAATATGCTAAACATGCATACCATATAATATGTACACTATCTGATAAATTATTTTTGTATATTTTAACATTATCTTATTCATTGACGCTGAAAACATGGGTCTCCAGGTCCCAGGGCTATCATTTTTCCTTTCTAAGATATGTTAGAAATTCAATAATTGGCAACCCAATTAAATTACTAAGAATTTAAGGAAACCACAAATTAGTCATTTCTTTGTACTGCAAGCTTGATAAACAAAATATTTTGAATAAATGCGAAATACCAATAATATGCTAATTTGCATATTTGCACAATATCTAAAAAGTTGTCATTGTATCTTTTAACTTTACAGTATATCTGACTGACCCTGAAAACATTTTAGCTAATTTGCATATCATGTAGTACATTATTATTATTATTATATCTTGGTTACCGCCATATTTGGCGAGCAATACCTCATTGGTATATTCCGTATTTACGTATTTTACACTCGAAGATAGAGCCAGAAACCCCTCCTTGGAGGAGCCCTGTGTTCTTTTATGTGCACAGGTACACAGACATACAGGTACACACCACAGCCTTTTATATGAGTCGTGAACCACTCAGTCAAACACCCAGAATTACATAACGCACAAACAAACTTGTCTGAACCGGGAATCGAACCCGGGGCCAAGCGATATTGGTAACCTTGACTCTCTCTGCCACTGAGCCATAGCGGGTGGACTAAAATATAATGAATAATTCTTGTATCTTTTTACATTATCTTATACCAGGTCGTTCAATAAGTTCATGCAAAAACATTCTCATTTTTCTATTTTTCAATGTTTTTCGTTGAAACTTTCACAAAACATAGAAAAAATATCAACACATTAAAAAGCAAAAAATAAATTACTTTGTTCTGCTTGGTCAAAAGTTATGGTTGCTATGGTAACCTGTGTTTTGGTCAAGCGGGGCAATTTATGACGCGAAAAAAGTTCATTTTGAATTAAACTCAATTATAAGTTGCACATGTGCACACTATAAAACATTGTCTTTTCAAGTTTGAAGGTTCCTACCAAACATGTCACTTCATTGAATGCCCAAAATATTCCCTTTTATACTGGATGCATACATGTAGTACCTGGTGCTTCACCCATTCTTATATTGAGCCATAAAATAACAAGGGAATTTAGTGCGCAAGGCACTCTGGGCAACTGCAGTGAGGTCTGTCATGCCAGCATACCGAACACCTCTCATCTTTCATCTTTCATCCTATTGAACACCCAAAGTCCAATACAGCCTCATTGGGGAGTATGCAACCTGGTCTAAAACTCCCATCTGTGGGCTATCCCGGATAGTATCCTGAACCATATTTGCTCGATGGCATGGGACATTGTCTTGGTGAAATAATTTGAAGAAGGGGGTAATTTTAGGCCGTTTCTTTTGTAGAGCTCGCTCCGGGCGGAACTCGCTCAAGGTTGCGTTTAAGAAATAAACTATGATGATATTACAAAACAAATGTAATTGTGATGTAATACAACATGTTAGTTGCTACCATTGCAACAATAGCTGTTTTATTCAAAATGAAAGAATAATGTGCTTGCATTTATAACTTTCTCTAAACTTTAGACTTGGGATTCGCAAACAGAAAAATATTGCCCCGCGTGACCAAAACACGGGTTACCATAGCAACCATAACTTTTGACAGATCAATATAAAGTAATTTATTTTTTTGATTTTTAATGAGTATACATTTTGTCTATGTTGTGTGAAAGTTTCAAGGAAAAACATTGAAAAATAAAAAAAATGAGAATGTTTTGCATGAACTTATTGAACGACCTGGTATTAGTACTTTTAAATATACCAAGCTGTTACAATCTGATAGTAAAGTATTGTTAGCATTATGTAAGTTTCTAAATGAGGCTGGGAAGCAATTGTAAATATGTTTGTTATGAAATACTTAATTGTTATATACTTATTTACTGTATGTACTTTTGCCTAATACCCTTTATTTGGGTGATGGTATAATAAATAAAATTGAAATTGAAAAATTCATTGAGTCTGAAAACGTGGGTAAGGGCACAACAATTGTGATCCTATCATTATTACTTTTTAAATTATGTAAGATATTTCAATAATGGCTGCCCTTATTTGCATGTATAATTTTCCCCAATATTAGTTATTGTTGGCACCCCAATTAAATCAATAAAGAAACCCTCAATTAGTTAATTAGTCAGTAATTTTCATTGTATTACAAGCTTGATATAGAAAATATCTGAATGAATGCGATATTTCAATCATAAAATATGCTAAGTTGCACTTATGCACTATATCTAATAGGTTATTCTTGTATATTTTAACAATATCTTATTCGTTAAACCTGAAAACACAAGTTTAGACAAACTAATTATACTGCTTTCATTTTTACATTTCAAGATATAAATATAAAAAACAATCAATATTTCAATAATGGCCTCGCTAATTAGCCTATATTATTTTTTCCCCAAACTAACTTTTTGTCCAACCTAGCTAAATCTCTTCAGTAAACCCTTATCGTCATAAATTAACCAAAAAGCATTGTGTTTTTCACAATTCATAGGTTCACTATAGGATGCATAGGAGTGACAAATGGACTAACATGTGAAATGATAAGACAGAATTGAGAAAATACACTGACTTTTATCATAAGTAAACTAATACCATTTAAGAAAAATGAAGTATATGATTGTATATAAAACTGTTCTATTTTATCTATTATTCAGAGTGATGGTTTACAATGTTCTGTATGGACTTTACAATGATGGGGAAAAGATAACACCGAAAGATGCCTCTGCACCCACTTACACAGACCTAGTGAATGTTTCCACTACTCCACAGTTCATGGCATATTCTGAAACTATCACAATTACAAGCACTGTGTATTCACCATATGTAGGTGGCAACCTAATTGCTGCAAACAGAGAATATTTAGAAACTGGGCTAAACAGTACATGGGAAGGTATGATATAAATCAAATAGTACTAAATATAATCAAACGTCATTTTATCCTTCGGGATCATATATGTATATGTATGATCTATTTGTATTTGTCTTTGACCAGCATTCTTTTTTCCTTCTAAAGTCTGGATATTATATTGCTAAGGCATCATTGTATTTTTATATTTCAGATTCCTCTATTAAGATATTGGGTGCGATCCATCATGCCAATCCAACTGACAGGTAATTCTATACACTTAATCTTACTACTCAGTATGCTTAACTACATGTAAGGTCTAACACCAAGTTTATATTCCATTGTAACTAGAAGAATATTGAGTCTTAAATCAGACTGTGTGCTTGTTTTGTTATTGTATCACTATCATAATAATTCAATAATATTATACATGTAGGGTTTTATTTGAGTAGTAAGTTCATACATTTTCTTTCAGTTTTGATAGGGTATCTCAAGTGTTATACTCTGCCCATAAAGACAATGTCATGCTAAAACCTTGGGTGAATGCTGGACCTTCTATTAACGAACTGAATAATTGGCTTTCTGAGAGAAATATTGATGGACTAAATAGCTATGGGGGTGCAAGGCCCAAGAGGGTATGGTCAGTTATGGTGAATGAACCAAACACAAAATCTGATGAGGATATTAAACAAGCCATTCAGGAAGCTTGGAATTCAAACATAGAAGGTATATACATGTGAACCATTAATATAAGAATATGTAAGCAGCAAAATGGCAATTTAGACCCAATGTAGTGGAGTCTTTGAAAACACATCAACAAAAAGAAACAACCGAATCACAACTAGGCATTAGAAAAAACCTCCAATATCCAAACCTATGATCTACTGAACTAAGAAATAACATACCCCTCCCTCCACGATTCAGGGATAAAAATGGAAGGTGGTCCAGGTTAAAGGCAAAAAACAATTGACTTGTATAATATATTTCACAAACAAAGCATTGAGTCTTGTGCTTAATTCCTTCATTACAGTACATGTACATTGTACTAAAATATAATTCAAGGTATTATATACTCTTCGTCTACCTCATATGTTTCATTCTGAATATTGTAGTGATCATGGTTTACAATTAACTTAAGGTCATTCACGGTCAAGATTTTATATCCAGCCTTCGTCCTAGTCCTAGTCCTAGTCCTAGTCCTAGTCATCCCAGTGCTTATTGGTTGACATAAATAGGGTGCAAAAATTTATCTTTTATAATACAATATACAAAATATGAGTACTTAACCATGGTGAGCTATATAATATACACCCCTCATGTGTAACTGGAACATAACTTTACATGTAAATATAACTTCTTGTTGCCTTGCGTTGTTTGTCCCAAAAATTTATTTATACATACCTGCAAATACTTGCAGCTGGTGAGCCAACCATTGAGATCATAGGTGAGGAACGCTACACGTCTCAGTCAGGATCCTGGAACACATTGAAGAAGGTTACTTATATAGCCTCACTGGAAGATGCCACATACACAGAGCTATATGATGTACCATCGGCTGGGGACATACAGTGTGACTGTATGGCAAAACAGGCATACAGGCTATTCCTGAAGAAAAGTGATAGTGAAGTAGATGTTCAGAGTATGAAAGATGCACTTCAGAAGGCATGGAAGACTGCAAACTCTGGTATGATCCTATCAATCATATGAAATACATTCTTCACTAGTAACATTGCTATTTACCAGAACCTCTCTGCTCTTTCTCTATTGTAAGAAGAGGTGCAAAATACTGGAATGTAGTATTAGTGGTTATACTTCATATCAAAATGAACAAAACTTAAAATAATGAATTATTGCAAATGAATAACATAGTATAAAGAATAACCACTTATGATCTTCAATGATTTCAAAGGTCATTGATATTATTTCTATGTTCAGGTGTGGATGACATCACAATCAATGTTCACCAAGATGTTCTTGATGATGACACTTCTTATATCAATGATGACCAGTAAGTGCAAATACAACAAGATTATTTTTGAAAGCTATCAGTTTTAGTTACAAAAAAATAAAATATTTGAATAGCACCAATTGGCAAGATTTAATATTGAGCTTCAGAAATTTTGTTTTTCATGGTATCAATTTATTTCTTATTATAACATAGATAAACACAATCAGCTGATTGCCAAAGTTTACAACATTAGCGGCAATTAATTCTTATTGAAAATTGAAAATTAATTCTTATTGAGATCAGAAATATAACCAACCCAGCAAAAAAGATTCTTAAACTAAAATATAATACATTTACCTAAACAATTGATGGTCTGATTTAATGACTGTTGAGATAAAATATTTCAGGGAGAATTTCTTTGCATTTAAAATGCATTTCAAATCATATTTTCTCATTGTAGTGAATCAGTTACTGGTTTCACTTATACAGTGACAGTAGAAGGTGCAGACCCAAGCCCCGTCTTTATCCGTCCTCCCACAAATGACCAGATCAAATCAGCTTTGACGGAGAGTGATTTCACACCATGTGACTGCAACCCCAAGAGGAAGGGTTCAATCATGGTCACACCGAACGTGCTTCCCTCAGAAGTAGATAGCTTAGAAGATGATATGAAAAAAGCTATATTGGATGCCAATCCAGGTGGGATTGTACTGCATAAGTACTGATGTTTATTTAAACATGTACATATGCTCTTTATACTTTCCTAGATAGCATACAAAAACATTTTAAGACCATACTTTGACTACTATCCAGGATTGAGAATAAGGTTTTTGTAAATGCTATGAGACTGCACGGTAAATATGAGTGACCCATTCCGTAAGCATGGCAAATTAACTGTATACACTGTATTTTGATAAAAAAATATAGCATATACAGATTTACTTATTACTTTAAATTTCAGGGTTCACAGAAGATGATTTAGAAGTAGAAATAACAGATTTCAAAAATGATAAACAGACATCGAGTGGGTAAGTAAACACCAAGCGCTATATAACTTACTCTTGTGTGTAATTTCTCTTCCAAATTGAAGATCGAGGGAGAGGTCAATTGCACACAACATGTAGTTGAAATAGACTAGATGCAAGTATAAATTATCCTGACTTAAGTCATAAGACATGATATCATATTTGAAATCTACAGGTTAAGTAAAAATACATGAAATGTTTAAGAATTTAATTCAGTCAAACATCAAAATATTTCCCAAAAAATCCAGAAGTATGTTCTACATATTAATAAACTTTAGTCATGAACATCTTTTATTTAGATTTTATGTTTTATTTCTAGTGATCTCATTGGAACAATAGAATACACCATACAAAGCAAACTTGGGAATGATGTATCTGACATTGTTCTACCAACAATTGACCAATGGGATGCTAAGATTAGTTCTACTAATAAAGCAATATATACAGGTCAAATGATGGACAGAGTTATAAATAATGCCCTGCAGGTAAAATGGATTACAATATAGTATTACAAATGTATTCAGTTTTTTAAATAATGTATTCTCTGTAATAAGCGCCCACCCCCTAATAAGCAGCCACCCACTTCACAAAGTTCAAGAAATATTGGGGAATGACCAAGTCTTAAAGAATATATCAGTTTCCAAAGAAATTGAAGTGGGCAATAATAGAGTAACTACACTAAACTGCTGTCAATGTGATACAATTTGTAATTCGATGCATCCTCCTGATAATATCTATCATGGGTGCTTCCTAAACCAACTAACACTATATCAAAATAGTCTGTAATTAGTTAAGGAAATGTGCAAGTTTCAGAACTTTGTACCAACATTTTACCAAGAAAGCTTCTGCACAGGTTTTCTTCACACTTAAGGGTCGTGAACTTTCTAGTTTTTTCTTCATTTCATTTCTTGTTATTTTTGCAACGTTTACACAAAAAGATGATGTATCATTTAATCAAAAGGATAGGGTATAACTTTAGATTCAATCACTGTCAATATTGTCTAGTTAGATTCTTGCAAGATCCTTGCTTCATTTTAGCAATCTTTACCCTCATCTCTCCAAAAAACAATACATATCCTTATTGTAAAAATATGCTGTTACTTCATTTTGATGTTGCAAATAAGGCATTCTTGGCAGGAAAAATTGCAATACAGTAAAACCTGTGTTAGTGAACACATCTCTCTGGTGAACCCCTATCAACAGTGAACATTTTTTCTCGGTAAAAACATTTTTCTCCCATTGACTCCCATGTTATAGTGAACCCCTACCTACTGTGAACAGTGAACATTAAATCTTGACAAATTTAATTGAATAATCCTGTCCCTCATGAACATAGAATCTGATACATAAGATTTCTCGCAGATTTGCTGCAACTGGCTTATCAGAGTTAAGCAGTTTACGTTTATATTACCTGTCAAAAATAATTATTTAAAGGTCAATTTTAGATTTTGATCTCCTCTTGTATTGAAACAGGTGTGACTAATCATAATTCTTCATATTAGCTTTGTTTTTGTAAGGCGGGGTATGTGTTTAACAGTGTCTAGAAGCATTGATTGCTTTAATTGGAGATAATCTGGGGGTCATTAACAGAACTTTCGCAAAGTTACGAATTCGTAATTCGTAACTTTATGAAATTCGTAAATATTTAAAAAGTTACGAATGACTTACGAATTCGTAAAGTTACGAATGGGCCATTAACAGAACACTTTCGTAAGTCATTCATAAGTTTTATCGTTCGTAAACGAATTTCAAATTGTGACGTCATCTTATATCATTATTTAGCACAAATAGAAATATGGTGTCATTTGATATCATTGCGCGCTGTGATTAAACCTGTCTCCGCGATTTCAAAGATTCCCAGCTCAGGAACATATTTGCTTATTATGTAAGAATAGATGGATATTTAATGAAACTTAGCTTGCATATAAAAGACAATTTCCTTTTGTGAACCTGTATACCTTACATAAGAACTGGATGAGAAATGTGCCATTCGCAAAGTTATGAAAGGGTCTGAGGTGCTATTAAAGTTACGAACGAAAGCATACGTGACGTCATTTTTTCGTAACTTTGCGAATCGTTCGTAACTTTACGAAAGTTCTGTTAATGCACATTTACCAAATTCATAAAATTAACAATTGACTTGCAAATTCGTAACTTTGCGAAAGTTCTGTTAATGACCCCCTGGTTAATTATTAGTACTTCTATCTCTACCTGTTAAGTCCCAACTAAATCTTTTTCTCATCCACATCATTTTAAAAACCAAATTGGGTTAAAATTAAAATGATCACCCTTAACTGACTCCATCATGTAGTTTCATTAATTCAATAAATCCGTTAACTGACTCAAATGTGTCATGAGTTCCACTATTTAAAGGACCATAAAGAGATTTTTTGACAATGAAAGGATGAACCATTCAGATGACAGGCAGTCTAAAATAAGTAACTTTGTATAACATAACAAAGAACAAAAATTTGTTGCTAGTGTCATGGGTTATCATAGGTATAAAATACAAATTAAATCAGTTATTCCCTCCTCTATTTAGGCTTGTTTAATATCTAGGCTCTTTATATAATACAACAAAATGCCGCGAAATCAAATCCTTACTGTAGTGGACACCTACCAACAGTGAACATTTTTCTTCAGCAACAAAAAAATGTTCACTATACACAGGTTTTACTGTATATGAAATTCCAAGGGATTTTTGACTTCTTTTATATATGGGCACTCATTAAAATGGTCTGAAAAGGAGGTACTTCAAATTTTCTAACCGCCCTGGATGCTTATTACAGAGAATACAGTATTTATTTTTATTTTGGTATCTTCAGCAAGACATATCATATCCTTTAGTACATGTATGTAACTGATAATTCTATATCTCAAACAAGCTTGATCATGTGGAGATCATAGGTTATAATCTTGCTTCAAGACCCTGCCCCCCCCCCCTTATCTATTTTTCAACAGGTTGTTAAAGTAGATAAGGATGGGGTTCCAGGGTCTTGAAGCAAGACTTATCATAGGTATAGACAAAACCAAGTGTATTAGAATGAAAGGAATCTCTTCTTAGTTTGAAGCTTTTATGTGTACCAAAGTACTTTGTTATGATTGAACATGATCAGCATTAACAAATATGTCCAAAGTTCATACCACTAGGGCTACCTTGATCTGGTTAAAACTGGATGTCTATTGGGATTTATTTCAAAAATTAGCTCCAATAGACCTACTGTGCATTAATTAGTTGAACCTGAATGCTTATTCTGCTTAATTACAAAAATTCACCCCATAAGGTATATTCATCATAAAGATATTAAAACTAAACATTTCTCATGATTTTTGTTTGCAGAATAACTGGGTGATAATAGTTATTGTATGCAGCGTAGTGGTAGGTGTGATCCTGCTCATTTTAGTTCTAGTGAAGTTCCTGAGTCTCCGAAAACAAGAGTAAGTATACATACACTAAAAAAAATTATAATTTATTTAAGATTTGCCAAGGGGGTTGACTTTTTGGAAAATTCCAGGGAGTTCACTCTTGACAATTTAAAATGGCAAAATCACTGAAAAGTGCTCAGAATGTTGCAAAACTGCATGATTTTGAAAGAATATTTGGTTAATGGGCCAAAATCACTGAAAAGTGCTCAGAATGGTGCAAAACTGCATTGATAGAATTTTTGACCAAGGGGTGGGTTCGCTCAAACCCCCTGGCTACAGGCATGCATTAAAGGAGTGACAAAGAGATGAATTGAGAGTAAATTATAAAAATTAACAATTTTCCAGATTTTCAGCCTAATATTGGTTACCACAATTTTTTCTTCTAAACTAGACTTTCAATGCCATTCTACCTTTGTGCAATACAAATAAGAAAAACAAGATCCTTTTTGGAGAAAATTAGTCCAACATTTTGAAAAATGTGTTGAGGTTAGGTCCTAATCCATTGTTTTTTGGGTTAGCCAGATTGATTATCTTATCATTTGGGAGACCTTACTTGGAAGAAAACATATTATTTTGATGAGCTGAAATGGCATCTTTATGGTGAGAAAATACTTGTGGTCAAAGATGTGAATGCCTCCATAGCATACATGTACCTGGTCCTTTTGACTAGAATTTTTGACAATCATTTTTTTTAATTTAGAGACTGAGTAGCACAGAAGAACTTGTTCCTTAGTAAAACTTGAATCTCTTTTTCCAGAAAATTAGAAGAGAAAGACCTTGAAAAACGTACTAAAGAAATCCAAGAGTCAAATTACCATGACAACGAACAATTTAGTGAGACACCCAAGGTGCAACAATACCAGACAAGAGATGATGAGTCATGGAATAAAGTGTTGCGTTATGAAGCAAGGATTGTTTAAGTGGTTGCAGTAAATGTATGCATTCAACTTTGAAATATATTGTCTCATTTAAAATGACAGCTCAAGGAAATATTTTGGACCATACAGTGATATACTTGTACAATATTAATATTGTTTATTTGCTAAGATATATTGCAGGTAATATATTGTGTATAATACAAAATGAGAATAGTGTAAATATGCTTAACCACCCTAGACTAAAATCTACAATTTTCAAATCATTTAATGGGCCAAATTTTGATGTAGAGCATGGATGGATAATTAGAAAATTGTAGATTTTGGCATGCTGTTAGAGGGTACACATTGATAGTGTAGAAGAGTGATTTTCATTATTTATCTTAGCTTTGTATTTTCATTGTATAAATTAAAAAGGTATAAAACTATTCATTAAAGATAATGGGCAATTACTATATGATTTGTATGATTTGGTAGTGAGTCTTTCATGACACCCACATGCCATAATTCTAGATACGGCCTACCTCATCTTTCTGCATATTTATGTATATTATATTCTTGCTAATGCACCAACACATGGCCAAGATTTATCTGTGTCATTCATTTTTATTCTTCAAGAGCATTGGTTCTTGCATGACTGAAACACATTGTACATGTAGTTTATTAGTCATAGAAATATCTATCTGCACAATATCATCATTGTCATTTCATATTACTTTGGGAGAAACATTGTAAAAGGCCAGATCCAAAAATTGACATGAGGCAAAAATGATTTTAAAAATCCAAATTGTTTCAGGACATCTTTTTATCCAAAGTGAAGTAAATTCAACAATATATCTAGGCTTATTCTCTGTAATAGGGAATAAGGATGTAAATAAGTGTAAAATGCTTGTATATAGACACTGTATATTATGTACAGAGGCATGGTATTCACAAAGTTTTATCTATATCAGAACATTCCAAAAAGTTGGTTTTCGTCTAATTTGTATCTAGAAAAGCAGTACTCTGTACATGTATATGGTAAATTGGACCTTGGTTAAATTGCAAGATTTCTCAGAGAATGGCAAACAATTCAATTCACTGATTTTTGTTTCTTAATGTTTTTGTTACTGATTTAAGGGGCTACAAGCTGCAATTGTCATTCATCATGTAATCACCATGTAATTTATATTCCCTTCTGATACTGACCAGACATGCCAGAGAGTAGAAGTTCCAAAAAGCATTAAATACTTCATTTCTAAATATACAGTTTTTCCAAGATTCGACACGAATGTTTATATCCTCTGAGTCTATTGAATGTGCAAGTTACATATCATTATTTTAAGGTACTTAGAGTTATTTAGGATGACACTTACAACTATCAGCCCTTAAAACTGATTAAAAGAATCTACATCATTTGGATTTTGGCAAGAGGTAAAACAAACATCTACTTCTACTTGCCTTGGACTACTTCTAATTAGAAAATACAAGTTCTGGAATTCACAATTGTGCATAATATGGGTACAAATACATTTTTAAAACCCAGTGCTAAAATGAAGTAAGATAATCAATATTCCACAAATTGGATCACTAGTTACACATGATATTCAAAATATTAACAATCATTATATTAGCACAAGCACTGATTTATGTATATTACACAAAGATTTTCAGCATATCTGAAAAGTGGTATAAACATATCTTTTAAGAATGACTTAAAACAATCAAATTTAAATTTCTGTTTCATTCCCTTTAAACACAGTTGAGTGACCATATAACAAAATGTTGTACATATTGTCATATTATAAACAACTACCGGTAACTATTTAAAATAAAAGATTACATGTTACACTTATAAGTTATAATAACACTCACCTGCATTAGGACAGAACTGCATGCTGTAGAAAAGTGGTGGATCACTGGTAGAACAAGATCAAATCTGTAAATGAAAAAGCTATAAGCTCTAACATGATGCTGTAAATGGTTATTTAAAGTAGACATAAAGTCCTTGTTTAGTCTGTATCATCTAAATTATTTATATTAAATTACAATTTATCAACTGCTGATGTAACTAAAAATGTATATGTATAGATTTATAATCTTTTGACTTTCAAACATACACTTATACATTTATATTTTTCTACTGCTGACTTGATATAGAGATGTTATTATATCGTTTTATCTATTCGATACAGGTTTATATGAAGACTTACTGCCCTTTGTTCACTACAAGTTCAATACAGGGAAGGGGGTCTTCATGAAAACTTCATTGCACTGACAAATATGTATTATTATAATATATATATTGTATAAAATAAATTTCTGACGTGTTCTGTTGAAAATGTGCATGGGGCAAGGCTAGAATCCCCATGAATTCCAAAGTGAGATACAGAAGTGACTAAATCCCTTGTAGATTCCCATCAATATAGGGTTTACAATCAGAGTTACTTCTGCATTCTTATGAAGTCCTGCTGGTTTGAACTATAAATTAAAGATAAGGATATCAATTAATCCCATGATACTACCACTTTCAGGTGAACAACAATTGGGAATATTTTTGAAATTGAAAAAATCATATTGTCCCTTCCAATCCCACTCAAGAAAATCGTATTCACCACCCTTTCCCACTCACGAAAATTGTATTCACCACCCTTTCCCACTCATGAAAATTGTATTAACCTCCCAGGAATTTCTGCCAAACAAAGCTTCCTTTTTCGTTCAATTGCATGCTTTAAAGGGATATTTCTTGCCAGACCATGTTTCTCCTAATATGGTACCTATATAAGGGTTATGTACCGGGATGTTTTGGATATAGGGTATATCCTGAGGGATATGTTTATTTATCCCATACTTGGACGTGTTACAGGTACATAAAGTCAGTTTGTAAAAACTTATATTTTCATCAGCGGGCAGATATAGCTTTACGTCCCGCTCCGAGCGGGCAGATATAGTATATCTGCCCGCTACGTCATAATCATCGCTCGCATATTTGTTCATAATGGAGAAAACACAGACAATCGGGATCTGTTTGATAGCAAGGAGCATCCACTTAATCAATCAAAAAATTGAGAAAATAAATATGGGAATATTTGAGAGAACAGGAAAATCCACCCACGGCCAAGAAAACAAAACTGGACATGAATCTTCATGAATCTTCTGCGGCCCTCAGGCAAATATATTAAATTTGCCTCGGGATAATCCCAATATCCTGAACCTCATATAGGATAATCTCTATTTATCCCATACTTGGACGTGTTACAGGTACATAAAGCCGGTTTGTAAAACCTTATATTTTCATCAGCGGGCAGATATAGCTTTACGTCCCGCTCCGAGCGGGCAGATATAGTATATCTGCCCGCTACGTCATAATCGCTGTTCACGTCTTGGTTCGTTTTTGTAACGTTCGCATACTGTAGACGAGATTGGAGAATAACGAAGACAATCGCGATCTGTTTGATGCTCTAAAGAAGGGAAGGAGCAGTATGCCCCGTTATTAATCAAAGATTTGAACAGGAAAATCCGGCTACGGACAAGAATACAAAACTGGACATGAATATTTAAAAATAATTCCACGGTTGGTTGCAGAGTTTCTGAACTGTGGGCAATTGGACAATGTGATTGGTATGGGATAAACAGATCATCCTATAGTCGGTTCAGGATATTGGGATTATCCCTTGGTCAATATAATATATCTACCCTCGGGACCTACGGCCCTCGGGCAGATATATTATATTGGCCTCGGGATAATCCCAATATCCTGAACCTCATATAGGATAATCTCTATATCTCCCGAGGGACCGAAGGGACCAAGGAGAGATATAAATATTTCCCGAGGGATATACCCTATATCCAAAACAGACCGTACATAACTGATGTATCTCATACTTGAGTGTGTTTGGGGTAGATATTACATTTTCTACCGTTTTCAAATAAAAAGCTATTGTAAGAGCACAATTCATATTTAGCATTTTCGTAATATTTCTTCAGCTCAATACAATGAAATTGTAACATTCAAACTTTTCAAAAAATTTTAAACTTTTAAAATCTAAAAAATTAAAAAGAATTTTAACTTTTAAACTTTTGAAAAATTATATCTATCCCAAACCCACTCAAGTATGAGATACAACCATATACAAAAACATGGAAAAATGTTTTGGTCAACATTGATCACTTAAAATAAAGTGCCCAATTCCAGTAGGCTGCCATCTTTTGAAATTTCACTCAGGAAGTGATGTCATCAACTCTCAACTTTGCATATAGCATTGGGGTAAGGACCTATTAAGAATTACCACAATCATCTGAATATTCTTTTTCAATTTTCTCTATGATTTAGTATTTCTAAAAGTCTCATTTTATTCTAGCTGACAAGCTCTGAAAATATTTTTCCACAAAAAGTAATGACCACTTCTCTAGAAGTGATTTTGTGCTACTTTCCTATGCATTAAAGCCTGAGTTAGTCAATACATCTCTCTAGTATAAAATACCTATCAACAGTGAATGTTTTTTGAACTCCCATGCAGTGTCTCGGAATAGTAGGTTACTGTACAGTCTGTTACGCTGCTTCAAAGCAATCAGTTGAATGTAAATTATAAGAAATCTAAAGACTATTGTGCAATAATATATATAGAAAATATATTCTTACTGCACACAAATAGCATTTGAATATATCAGATTATTTAGTGTTTAGTGCAATAAACCTGTGCCCTCTAGTAATATGAGGTCTATCCCCCACGTTATTTCTTTCAAAATTACAGAGAAGCATCAAACTATAAGAGGTTACAGACTTTATATGCAAATTCACAAGCAATCCATGATATACTAATGTCATTTGTGTGCAATACGAATATATTTTCTATACATTATTGTACAATAGTCTTTAGATTTCTTATTTTTAGGTTCAACTGGTTGCTAGCAGCCTTACAGACTGAGACCATGGACTTGAGTCAACGTTACTTTTGGAACTTGCTTCCATATAATTTTACCAGGATTGGGAACAAGCAGCCAGCGCTTTGGCAGAAGGTCATGAGATCACTTCTTCATAAACAGGCATCATTGGTTAACTCTTGGAAAATGTGTGCTTGTGATTGATCACTTGATCATATCGTGCAGTTTAATTGGCCATTGTATAAATTGATGTACATAGATCTAATTCTGATCACATCATCCATTGCCAAAACTCTGACTGGATCTTACCAGTTGACAAAATACTGAGGCTGTCAACTGAGGCTAATCGATACAATTACAGTTATAATTTTGTGTGATATGATACTAGATATCTATAAGACTCATGTTAATATAGCGGCGCTGTGCAAGTTCAAGTCATCAAGATGAGCTAAGTAAGGCGGGAATCCAGAAATAAAACAGGTGACTTTTTTTGAATTCCTATTTCAAACCCTGGTAAAGTTATATGGAAGTAAGTTTCGAAAGAAATGTTGACATGTCCGGGACTGAGATGGTCACTTGACTGTGGGTCAATACAACCTACTTGACATTTTTTGTTCATGGTATAGGAAAAGTAGTACTTAAAACACTAGTTTGCTACTTTGTAGATGTATGGTATGGATATGTGTACATGTACTAACAATTAGTGTTTGGTAATAGCTAGTAGGAGTGTCAGGAACTGCTGGCAGATTATAATTTTGAGCCCAAAAATTGAATTATGTTTCTGGCGGTCTCAGTAAATCAATGGGATAATCAGGTCCTACGTGCTTTTTACAGACCCCGAAATCAATGCTCGTTATAAATGTAGCAAAATTTTTTTTCGTTTGTGGGACATTTTCCTCACCATATAACCAAACGGGAAGTTTTTGAATTGGACTACATGATCTGAATGGATACGAGGATTCGATTGGTTCAATGTCGTTAACTCAATAACGGTGTTCTTTAGGGCTGCCATCGAACTCAAATGTCAGTGTCGACAGTCGAACTCTGCTGTCGAAAATATTGTCGACAATCGAACTTTCCAGGGAAGTACGGTAAACAGGCGAAGAATTTATGTTGACATTTTTATCTGGTTCATTAACACACTTTATACACTATCGGGGAAAAGCTTCATATAACTTATATTCATATTGGTATGTAATTGCCTAATATTGTTACTAAATGCCAAGTTAATAGAATATTATAGACGAAAATGGGACAAATACCTGCAATGTTTCGACCGGGATTTATTTCGACTGCTCGGGCGAAATCTCGTACAACGTCTCGCAAGAGAGAAGAGAAGTCATGAAGGGAACTTCCGGGTGAATTTATTTTTTGAAAATGAAATGAATGTGAACAATATTTCCGCAGAATACGCGCACATAACACGTTGAAATGTGTATTGAAATGTATTGGGGCCATTTGGATATTTTCAAGTAAGTATTGATATCGTTTGCTGTCGACATGACGGGAATTTTGTCGACTTCGTTGTCGAACTTGCATTTTGACTGACAAGTCGACGTTCCGACTAATGATGGCAGCCCTAGTGTTCTTTACTATTAGGAATTCTCTTGCCAGTTATTGATCCATCAAAACAATTTTTCCGCGATAACATGTAACTAATAAAAAACACATAACATCAAGCGATTTAACACAAAATTATTGTGTTAAATGTTCATTTATACTACTAAAATTAGGCTACACTTAACAATCTTTAAAATGACATTTCCACATGTCAGTCATTGTTTCTGTTCGTCCGAGTGTCCCCGGTAAAATTAAACTATAAGCGAGCGAAAGTGTTGTCAAATAGATTGATAACTATTATCGCGGTTACTCGGGATAAAAAGATCAATTTTGAGGATAACAGGTACTTATGATTGATTTATATAGCGCATGTATACACGCAAAATAGTTATTAATTTCTGATTCTGAAATGTTTGTTCGTTCATTTTACCATGGGCTCCATGGTAGAGCCCATGATTTTACTAGAGCTAAATAAAATGTGAACATCCGAGCATCAAACAAACATTTCATTTTTACACATGTTCAGTACTTATAATGAACTTATAACTGTACTTATTGATTGGACGGAAAGATAAGCTGATGTAGTTACACTGGAGTTCGTTTACTACCATTTGGAAGGCATGTGAGGTAAGGTAACACTTATATGTCGAAGTTAAGTTCTTGCTTTTTAAACATGTAACCGACTTTACCTGTATATGAAGTATGTATCCAACAGACTGACTAGTCAGTCTGAATATAATTCATAAATAGGACCTGTAAAATGGCAAAATTGCTGGGCGATAATATGGTAGATTCGACTAAAACCTATTAAACGGAGTTATATATTCGCGTAATGTCATATAATATTTATATTTCAATGCATGTATTTATATTTTATCAAAAAGACTGAACATATAACAATACTTACATGAAAAAAGACATACAAATCTGAGAAATTGCCCGAGGTCGAGGTTTTTCGCTTTTGAGATTTTTAATTTTCCCGGGAAGTGACGTCAGGCAGGTTGTCCCATTTTCAAAGTAATCGATCAATTTCATATGAGTTTACATTTGTGTACCAGACATTAATATAAAATAATTCATTATACATCTATACTTATATATATTTAAATCATAAATGCTAAATTCCACATATATATTTACGATTTCTTCATCCCTACGTTGAAAGTTATCGATTAGTTTGACATGACATAGCAACGTTCTGGAAACCAACATGGCGGACGAAAATGACAGTAAATTTTATTTGGAGCGTATCCTTTTGTATTAACCGCTTAGTTAGGACATTAATTCATAGGTAAAGATTTTAAAACAATAAAATCTTTGCTACTCAAAGTTGGCATGCCGTAATTAATCTCTACATTTGCCGATTTTAGTTTAAACTGAAAAAGATGGCCTTCAAGTTTCAACAAAAATTAAAAATTTCTTTGCAAAATAATTTGAAATTGCAGTTCTGAGCAGTGAGTCTGTTCAGTGAATGTAATACTGACTGAGTGACTTTGATACCTGAGTCTATGGTCAGTGTTCAGATTTGCTAAAAACATTTGAGAGATTATCTTCTGTTTTTTGAATGTTTTTGATTTATTTTTCACGAAAGTATTCGATTTGACAAGATTAGGGGAGATTGGTCGAATTTCAATGTATGGGGTTATTTCGTCATGGGATTTCTTCGACCATGGGGTTGTTCTTTCGACCATGGGGTTATTTCAACTATTGCCGATAATTCAAATTTCCAGGTGTGGACACTTTGGATTAAGATCTCGTCTGTTGGAGATTTTGATTTATTTTTTTAATTTTCAAAAAACATACATGGCGCACTACGTAAATCAGAAATAAAAGCCAATGTTGAAATAGTCCCGTGGTCGAAATAGCCCCATGATGAAGTAGCCCCTTATGTGGAAGTTCGATGGATCTCCCCTAACATACCCCCCTGATTTTGAAAAATAGGGGGGCATTTATAGCCATCTACATGTATGTTAAGTATGAATTTCACATAAAAGTATAGAAAGATACACTACTCATGATTTAGTCAAATCAACATACCACCCATAGTTTGCATAAAAAAATATTTTTCAGCTCAGAACTGCCACGTGTTAATCATTTTGTCTCTCCATCATGTCTAATATCATTTTTATATTGCGTCATAGATATACCAATAAGTCTAATCTAGGCTAGGTGGATAAAGAGTTTAAGTTACCCCAATCCCTATGTCAAAGTAAAATTCATGTTTCAGCATAGGTGCACAGATGTACCTGTAACAGTAGGGACTGGAAAATCTAACATAGATCTCTGTGCTCCTACATGTATGTAAAGAATTTTCAGGGTTTGTATAAAAAACCTCCTACCTCATACCCACCTACCCACGTACGTTGGACATGATACAGTCTTTGAAGGTTTCAATTTTAAAGATTTTAGTTAATTAAATCTTAGTTTATGATGAATTATAGATGCATTTGTAATGACCTTTGATAGCAAGTTGCTACTACAGCTCAGCTGGGTTTGATTCCCACTCGGGACATTGAATTTAGCACACTTTCTTTCAATTTCTTTATCTGGCTGGTTGGCCCTATGCTCGCAGTCGTTAGTTTCAATGTAGTTATTCCCCTGGGGCACCCTCAGGTCATTTCACATTACAATGCAGCCATATGCCTTTATTTATGGATCTGTCATCCATCTAGTCATCAAATAAAGCCTGAATTGTAGAAATGTTAATAAAGAGCTATTTTGAGGTTTAAAGATCTTTAAAATTGAACCCTTCAATGACTGTATCATGTTCCACATAGGTGGGTTGGTGGGTATGAGGTAGGAGGTTTTTTATACAAAGCCAGAATTCAAAAATAAGTCTTGTTCAATACTCTAGATTTAGATTTTTTCTCAGAGCCACTTACCTTAAAGGTACACCGCAATTTATAGAGAATAAATAAATAACATTTTTCTGGCTATAGACATGATTTCCTGGTCTTATAAATGAATTGATTCAGAATAAAGAATAACACATAATACTCAGTGATTCTAAGTAAACGATTAAAATCAACTGAGTGCATTCAAAATTTTTCAACTTTTCTTTCTCAAAATTTATATAGCAGCTGCACCAGCTCTGACGTAATTCAAATCTCCAAATCTCATAGGAGCCTGCACATCACTGTCTAGTCTCAGCATAACCTCCTTTTGCCTGCATGTATGTGTCACTGGAGGGTAACTTCAACTTGGAGTTAATAATGAACAATAAGGTGTCAATGAATAAATACAAGTTACACAAAATTGAAATAAAAAAACATGTATGTCATTAAAGTTTTACCTCCTTGCTCTGTGTATATATCCCTTTACAAATTGTCATGCCCACTAAAATGAAAATACCTAATTCATTGCATATTTTATGTTCTTAATGACATCACCTTTATGAACCTTTCAGCAATAACGCAGATGCGAGTAGGTAGTTACCAGTTTCACCACCAGGTGGCTCATTCGGGTCAGATAGCATGGCGGGTATGATAGAAAGTTCCCTTAAATTTAAATTACATCTGTTTTAGTTGTTCAAATTTCATATAACCCTTATGTACGAGGGTTGTCCCAGAAGTAATGCACTATATGCTCCAACTTTATCAATAATTGATATTTTTCCATGAAATTTTCAGTAAATGTTCCTTAGAGACATTTTGATTATTCTACAAATTTTCATGTTGACTGATAAAACTATATTGATGTTATAATAAAATCAAGTTGGTGTGTTTGGGTAGGGTGGGGCAGGTGATACAGTCACGTCAAAAGGAATAAAAAATTGAAAATATGAAATAATTAATCAACAAATACCATTTTGTGTAGCTATAAGAAGTTGGCTCAAAAATACATTATAAGATACTAAATTACTATGAGTATATCCCAGATTTAATTGATGTATATTGCACAGTGTCCCATTTCACATTTTCTCAAAATATTGCCCTTTGCATGTTATGTACTTTTGATGCCTGTCAGGTCAAACACTCTTGGTAATTTCTTCCACTGTGACTTGTGAAGTTTTTGTCTCCCATGTTTGGAGTTGTCATCCAGGGTCCAATCATCTCTTTTAAATCTCTTCTGCCACCTCATAAATGTAGTTCTATCTGGTATATACTCCTTATATAATCTTTTCATGGTAACATAAGTTTTGTGTGGCTTTGAGTCCAAGTAAAGTTTGAAATTAGGCCACCAAACGCGAGGCCTTCTGTAATCAGGTGAGAATTGTAACCATTTTTGCAATTTCTTGACCGTGACTGTATTTGAATTTGTGACCATTGAACTGTGGTATTACGACATCACAGTGCTAAATGTAATTATTTGTACTTGGTTAACATCATGCTAAATAAATTCAACAATTTCCCAAACATTTTGATCATTTAAAAGAAAGAAATAATAATTAAATAACACTTTGAAACACTTCCATAATTAGAAAAATTGGTACCTGCCCCGCCCACCCCTACCCCCATGTTGCTATAGCAACCATATTAAGACTTAATACAAACGCTTGATGCTGAAACTTCAGGATATTATAGATAAAACTTCAATTGTTATATACACAAAATTTCAGCTGAATTGAAGTATACTAAAGAAAGTTAGACCATATAGTGCATTACTTCTGGGACAACCCTCGTATATAATAGTTATGCAAATCAAAATATGTCCAGTAAATGAAAATGTGATCTGACCAATGCAAGAAAAGATATTTCACTTTTTGTGATTTTGTAACATGGGCTCTATGGAGAATCAACCCGAACTAGAAGTCACACTTTCTAAAATAATTAAATTTTCAAACTTGATAAACCATTTTCCAAACCATATTTCTAGATGTACTTTTACATGTAGATTTCAAATAAAACATCGCTTTGACTGAATTTTGAATATTTAATGGCGTAAATCAAGATTTTTCTACTCGCATCTTGTCTATTGCAGGACTACATTAGTTAGGACCATCATAATTCATTACTTGTTCAAATAATTTATTTAACCCAAGATACAAAAGACAACAATTTATGAACTCAGTCTAATATTTAATCTACACTTTGTTTTGTATTGTCCTTAACTCTTGCAAGATGAAGAAATTTTAGATGACTCAGATGATGACTTTAAGTATGAAGAAGTACCTGTTGATGAGGAACTTGTTGAGCCAGGTATGTTAGAGTAGAGAATTCTTTTTTAATTTCATGTCATAATTTGGTTACATAGTGACTATGAAACCAAATTATGACATAAAATTAAAAATGATTGGAAAAATTTGCCTCATTTATAAAATACCTTTTAAAATAATATACCTGTAATCATATAATCTTTCACATTGACATGTCAAATTGGAATATCAAATGATCTGGTAAGTATTGGGTCAGTTGTATTGCATTGAATAAGGTATGTTTTTTAAATACCCTGGTAAATGGAGTTACCAAGTAACCATGGGCATTCTATGCACAACTACATCTGTTTCAGATTTTGATGAAGATTTGGATATTGCTGTAAGGACCATCCAGGAGGCTGAACAAGACATTAAAGCAAGTGTGAGTATTCATATAATGTACACTGTATGAATATAATTTTCTCACCAGAAATGAATTTTATTCTTTCTATTTTCTCTGCACTCAAATTAAAATTTCAATATAATTAATTTAGTTTAATATTAAGAATGTTTTTCTCTGTAGATGATTTTTTACTTAAACATAATTGATTCATATGCAATCCTCATTTATATGTTATATTATTCATAGTCATAGCCAGGGGGGTGCGATGGGTGCGACTGCATCCATCATTTTTATTTGAAGCTTCTAGCTCAATTTTGAAGGAAGTTGCATCAATTTTTTGTAAAATTCAACCCCCCGAATGAAAACTGAAATCTTTTGGTGATCACACCCCCCTGACTGAAAGCTGGCTACGCCCCTGTTATTTGTACCTGAAATTATGTAACCTCACCAATTTACTCTATCCAACAAATATCAATATACATGTACATGTACATAATGTACCATCTGAGAAACTTCATTGATCAATCACTAATTCATATCATTATGATTATAAACATACTGTAAAGCTGTACAATGTTAAAATATCTTTCAGCTCCAAAAAGATGGGAAGGAGAAGGCACCTGTTACTGCTAGACCAGAAGTAATTGATGATTTTGTCAGGAATTTCTTGGTGAAAATGGGCATGGGTCGAACTCTTGATTGTTTTCAAACAGAATGGTAAGATAATGTAATGCATAATTTATGTATAACAGACATTTCCTCACATGTTCAATTTGGTGTTAATTAAATCATAATACGGTAGGCCTAATCTGCATTTAATAGCTTTGGACTTGCAAAACCAACAATATGAATTATTATAAATCAGTGCAAAATGCATAGTTGAGTACACCTTTCACATCGTATCTTGTCTTTAGTCCCATTCTTTTATGACAATATCATATATTTATTTGTTATGTTCCATTTACTCTTTAACACTGTGTGTAGAGTTCAACATTGAACCAAAGTCAAAGCTCTCAGGGGAAGTGTACAATTTATCAAATCAATATACATTTTTATTCCATGATGGTAAAATTCCTTGCAATCTGATTGGTCCACGTGACTTAAATATATCCTGTATTTACACGCAAATTCCACTGAGCGTTGGATACAGAGTGAACATGACGTCAGCGTTGGGATACGGTCCAGTATCCCAACGCCCAACATTTCCATCAAGGATATGACTATTACTGAAAAAATCAACGCATGCTAATATTTGCATTTTGCTACAAATATCTGATTTGAATATCAGGAAATGATACGGTGATCATCAAACTTTATAATTTTAGGATAAAACACGCATCGGTAAACATAACAAAATATAACAAAAAATCAATATGAAGCATGAACATTGTTTTCATGAACTAGTAAAAATCCAATATGGCAGACGAAAGTCGAAAAAACGTTTCGCTACACTGCACTTCCAGCTGATGAAATTGAAGAAAAAATAAATGAAATCAAACTTATAATACAATAAAAGCAAACAACAAGGCCGAAAAGACTTTGAAGGGATTTCGATGTAAAATATATTTGAGGTGAGAAAGTTGATCTGTTTCACCGGTCCCAAGCCAAGGAAATGGACTTGATTTAGGGGAGTTTTAATTGAGTAATCAATTGAATAACTTATAATGTCAACATTGTTTTTCATAATCAAAAGAATACATTTGGTAGATATGGTATGCTCAGTCGTGTACAGTGTACCTCTGTTTGACCTCCAAGATGCAGTTTCTGACTCTGATACTAACAATAAATTTTGTGTACAGGTATGAACTACAACAAAAGGGCCAGTTGAAAGAAGAAGATGTAGGTGTTGTACCAGATATCTACACACGAAATCAGCAACTTGACACACAAGTCAAATATTTACGTCAAGATGTTGACAAATTCAGAGATGCAGCCATGTAAGTTATATCAGTAGTAAGTTACTACAAGAATTTCTCCCTAATATCCCCACTGGGCATTTATTTTGTATTGAAAGGAGAATAGAGAGAATCAAACATGATAGGGCACAATATTTTATATCAAAATACCTATTTTAACTTCCTCAAATAATTTATTCCCTATGTGGGCTAATATGTTGTATAAGACCATCTCATAACATAATGTGATAATGAAGAATGACTCACAGGTTTTCCTACCTTTTGCTTTATTGTCTGTTCCTTTGATTACATATCATTGTTTCCAGGAAAGCCAAGGATACATATGTAAAGCTGAGGAAAGAGAGGGACTACCACAGGATGCATCACAAACGAGTGGTTCAGGAGAAAAATAAACTCATCACAGACATTAAAAGGTAGAGAAACATCTGTATACTTGTGATAAGTTAAATGGTCTGAATCATTATGGCATGTTCATATATGTAATACAAACTGGATGCCTGGACATGAAGCATTTATCATGTGATGTAAGCTCTGCTGATTTGCTAGTAATTAAGCCATTCTATTGGTCCAGAGTGAAGTGTGGAGTGTAGAGGCAAACTCTATACATATACACTAGAAGTAAAAAAACTTCTAAATGAAGCAAATGAAAAAGGATTCCATGATTCTTACATTCTGTAAGGAAGATCAGCACACAAACATACTCTTAAATGAAAGCCATTATAATACATATATATATATATCTTTTATTGACTCTTTAGATGTCATATAATGACATATTAGTCACTAAGGTTGAGCAGTTCTTCCCATTGTCGAGTTGAAGAACTGGTATCTTTATCCTGGCTAGAACCATAGACAATTCTAGCCAGCGCCAGCCTTTTATCGAGTTAGCAGTACTCTAGTAATCGCCGGTACAGGTCAGCAGTCATAGGTCAAAGACAAATCACAAGAAGTGCTGTGACCTGGGTTTGAACCCAAGACCTCTACTTTTCAGCCTGAAGCCAGACTTCCTGCTTTTCAGACCAATGCCTTAACCACTAGGCCAACCCGGCGACCACATATACCTGTCTACTGGTGTAATGTTTTGACATATGGACCTTAAAACTGACTGGAACCCTCTCTTATATACAATATATTTGTCATTCACAATTCATCTGAAAATGTACTCTTACAATTTATTCCAGACTAAAGAAACATTATGCTGCATATGAGCCAACTCTAAAACAACTTAAAGTGAAGTATGAAGCAGCCATGAAGGAGAAGATGCTTACAAAGCTAGAGAGAGACAGGGCAGTAGGTCAGGTGTCTGGGCTTCAAAACACATTGAAGACCATGGGAGACTCAGCAAACTACACATCAGGAGGTAGGGGGGGGTAGTATTATTATCATTCAGATCATCTGAATAATCATCACACATAATGGTTAGAATCTCTTGGTTTTGGTTTTCTCTGTTGACCCAAACGTTGACATATAATATTGTTTTAAGATGCTAAAGGGATGTTGATATGGATTTTTACTTTGTTTATCATGGTGTGAGACCAGTTGATATCAATTTAGGATTGTTTTGTCATTTCTGTATCCTTTGATTTTTGTGAAGTTTAATATTATTTCATGAGATGGTCAAGTTGGTTTATTAGTGCCCAGGGTTTTAATAATACTATTCACATGGTCTACTTTACTTAATTGCCATGTTATACTTGTAGCTTTGAATGCATCTACCACCAGGATGTGCCAAAAGGGAAGATATGAGCTGCTGGATGAGGAAGGGAGAGGTCCTACCCAGAGGTCTATATATGAAAGCAGACAGAAAGCAATGCTTGAAAGTCAGAAAGATGTAACCCAACAACCTATGCCAAGACACCCTGATGTGAGTCTTCATTAAGTTCTTTATTTATGATAAGACTAAGTACCCTTACATGTTTTTCTGCAAAATCTTGCAATTAATACATTTAAAGCACTCCTGAATCATAATACAAACATTGCACTTGCCAAATGATTTAAATATCCCCATTTTTCATACTTTTAGGATACAGAGTTTCCACCTGATACTGGAGTTAACCCCTACCTGTCCCAAGTGAAGGCACCCCCAGGTCACCTTACTAGGACTGGAGGATTCAGACTTACACACACATTCCAGGCACACTCACAACCTGTTAGCAAGTAGGTTAATAGTTTCACTCTCTCAGTTTACTTATGTACTGTACATATATACTGTATGAATGTACCATATTCTCTCTAATAAGCGACCACTCTCTAATAAGCTCCCACCCGCTTCACAAAGTTCAAGTAATATTGAGAAATGTCCAAGTATTAACGGATTTATCAGAAAAAATCAAATTTCCAAAGTGGGCGATACTTACACTAAACTGCTGTAAATGTGACGCATTTTGTAATTCGATGCATCCTCCCAATAAATATCTATCCTTGGGTGCTTCATACATCATACTAAACTAGTATTATCTCAAAATAGTCCATAATGAATGAAGGAAATGTTCACGTTTAAGAATTTTGATCAGCATTTTACCAAGATACATGGAGTTTCTGCACAGAATTTCTGCGCACGTCAAATGATCATCACATTTCTCGTTTCCTTTTAACGTTACTTGCCATTAAAGCAGATATGAAATGGTATTTTTAACCTAAGGGAATCAATTTGATTTTTTGATAAATGTATTTGGACATGTTTTCTCATCAGTAGTGTGAAAATTATTTCACTCTATCGATCGTTATAGCTGCTTAATAAGCAATATTCGAATTGGTTGTGACGTTCTTGGCCCCCACGTGATCTCTCACTGGCCCCCATGTGGCCCGTTTTGGTCCATTAGATCATGACGTCATAATGCCAAAATGTTTTGTTATTTGTTTACACAACAATCCTATGGTTGCCGTGACGTTGTGATAACTAAGGAACCAATAAACCAAAGCTATATTTTGTTTATGACGTTACTAATCATGTGGGGGCCAATTTGATTGATCAGTTAGTTTTATTTCGTTATCTATGACCGTTAGCAGTTATCTAACATTTATTTTATAATGGCTATCGCAAGAACTCTACGTTGGGCGTACAATGAAGAAAACCGCATTTTTGTAGCTGCAAGTTGAGAAAAGCTATTTCAGTTGTCCTTTAACACGACTTTCACATGAAAAACGATGATCTATCATCAAATTAAAAAGAAATGGTATAACTTTAAATCGATATCCAGATATCAGATATCCAGATTTCAACAGAATTAAACTTAATTTGCTCTCTCTTTTGCTGACCCTTTCATATTGCATAATTAATTAGACAACCTATATTTAGAATTTTCAAATTAATTATTCAGCTTACTTATTCTACCATGCCACTAATTTCTACATATTTCTCTTTCATTTTATGAGCCTTACGAATATATTTTTATATATATTGCAGTCTTGCTTTGCATCCACGCAAGCAGATTCTTGCGACAACCAGTGATGACCATACATGGAAGATGTGGTCTATACCCAGTGGAGAAATTATCATGACAGGGGAGGGACACACAGACTGGGTAGCTGATTGTGCTTTCCATCCAACGTAAGCCCCTGGCATAATGTTTTTTAAACACCATACACATGCATACTGTAAAATAAGATTGAAATTCTAAAATCGAAATAAACCCAATGCATGTATGTAAACAACATATTTGATTTTTTATTTCAATGAATAATATTTTAAACCTTGTATTTTCCCAAGACTTTTATGTGTTTTAAATGACTGTAGGCAATCTAGCATGCATTCCTCTTCTACTCAAATGTGTGATTCAATAATAATCCCAAAAAAATGAAATCTTCACCTTTTGTTTATAAATCACCTTTTTGATCATTTGCAGAGGTTCAAGGCTGGCAACTGTAAGTGGAGACTCCACAGCTAAAATATGGGACTTCTCAAAGGCTGAATGTGTGCATACATTTGAGGACCATACTCATGCTGTATGGGGCTGCAGTTGGCATTCCTGTGGAGACTTCCTTGCTACCTGCTCCCTTGATAATACTTCAAAAGTTTGGGATCTCAACAGGTATACAGAAAAGTGCATACATGTAGTTTGTTTAAAAAAATTACTTTTAGATAGTACATGTAAAATATAGCCTTTAATGCCCCATCTAAGATATTGTGTTTTCATTGTTTAAGGTGACATGACTTTTCATCGTTCCAATTTGTTAAAAAAAGCTAATCAATAAGGAGATGATACTTATATTTTCCAATAATCCATTTCAAGCCATTATGCCATCCATTAACACCTGAAGAAATTGGATAATTACTTTATATTATTCATGTATATTGTTGTAGCTTGCGATGTCGGTATACACTGAGAGGCCATGCTGACTCTGTTAATAGTATAGAATTCCTACCTTTCTCTAACACTCTCTGTACCTGCTCAGCTGATAAAACACTTTCACTTTGGGATGCAAGAACAGTACGTATTTTTTTCATTACATTCACTGCTCTCCAGCTAGATACTTGGATTGTTCTTGTTGAAGTATTGCCTTATAAAGTGAATTATGAGAATATTAGTTTGGTTGATTATACTTTGGAGTTACAAGAGTCACCTCATGAACCTGGTGGACACCTCACTAAATAATTATTGTTCCTTGCTGCTAAAATATATATTTGAAAATTCAAATGCATTTCAGGGCTTGTGTGCGCAGACGTTCTATGGACATATGCATTCTGTTAATCATGTAACATTCAACCTCAGAGTAAGTCATTTTCATAATGTGCTACAATTTGAATAACTTGCTGTCTCAAATTTTGATTTTTATAACTGACAAAGTATGGGCCTAGTCAAAACTTGTTCACTTCATTGAAACTGAAACAAAATTATGGTGTACAAATTATTATTATTTTCTAGGGTGACACGGTTGCATCCTGTGACTCTTATGGAATCATAAAATTATGGGATGTACGCACAGTTGCTCCCATGACCAGTCTTGATGTTGGACCACATCCTGCCAACAGAGTAGCCTTTGACCCATCAGGCTCAATTGTTGCAGTAGCTAGCAATGATGGATCTGTGAAGATGTATGAGGTTGCCTCTGGACAGGTGAATTTATTTATTAATTTCTTTTTGTCCCATCGAATAGCAATATGTTTTAAAAGTAAAAATGTTATATAGGAGCCAGAAATAAATAAATGAAGATATTAAAGAAGCACATGGCAGCCACCTTGATCAGCCTACACTTATTTTATGATTTTTGCTGTAACTTGAAAAGTAGTGGAGCAATTTTGTGAATACCTATAAGCATTGGACACTGTTTTTGACACTTTCAAATTTTCTCCCTATAGTCCTTGTTGCCCCTTTAAGATTTGACCTTCGATGACCTTTTGAAGGTCAAAAAAGGTTAACAAAGGTCAAAAAGGTATTTTTTCAACTTGCTTCAAATTGACCGATTTTTTTTCAAAATCATTTACAAATTATCAGAAATTCTAATTTGACTTTATATTTGAGATTTGACCTTCAGTGACCCTTTTTAATGTCAAAAAAGGTCAAAAGGTATTTTTTCAACTTCAAATTGACCAATCTTTTTCAAAATCATCTACAAGTTCTCAAAAGTTCAAATCTGATCATAGATTTGACCTTCAGTGATACTCCAAAGGTCAAAAAAGATTTGACCTTTAATGACCTTCTCAAGGTCAAAAAGGTCTTTTTTTCAAATTGACCAATTTATTATTTCAAATTCAAACATGACCGTGCTCTATTCGAATTTCTCAACCAATCAGAATGCAGCATAGCCAATATAGAACGTTCTCTAATTCTCCATAGATGCACGACCATGCTCTATTCAATCTGCAATTTGCATTGTTTTGAGTGACGTCACATCTCAGCTGCACATCTGGGGCTCTGTCCGGGGACAGATAAATACTGAACGACTTCAGAATCTTGACAGCATGCGTATTCTTCCTTCATGCCCGTTCCACAGACACGGCTTTTATTTTTATGTTTGAATCTTCGGTTCGTGCTTTGTACAACATTCTGTCCAACTCGTGCTGAATTTCACCATATTGAATGGCCTATCATTATTTATTCCTTAAATCATCAACAAGTTCTCAGAAATTCAAAACTGACTTAAGATTGAACTATTAATAATGTGAGCAACTAGGTGGTTACATTTTGTCATGTTAATACCTTGTTTGTTATTGTAAGAGTGTGTCCTTTGTTCAATCTTTGCATTGGATTTAAAAAAAGTTTTTTTGCACTGTATAGAGTGGAATATTTGATGATTAAAAAATTGAAAAATGGTGGGAAATTTGAATATTTGAGAAATGAGAAGCCAACGACTTTGTTTTCAAAATCTCTGGGAAGCTTTGCTGTAATGTAATATTTGCATATTTTCAGGTGACATCTCTGGTAGGACACGAAGATGCAGCACAATCCACAATATTTGACAGAAATGGAGAATTCCTTGTATCTGGGGGTAGTGACTGTACAGTGAGGATTTGGTCATAGACTGTTTAGATATTACCACTACTAGAGATGGTGTATGAAAGTCCATCATTGGAGTTGTATTGAGATATTGCAGGACTCAGATTTATTAAAAATAGGAAACAAACATTGTGTGATTTGCTTACAAATTGGTAAAAGGTTAAGGATAAATTTTGGCCAATAAATTTTCAAGATTTTAGGAGTTATCTACAGATATAGCAAAGTTTTTCAGAGGAAAGCCACTTGATTTAAAAAAATAATCTGTGATTAATTTTTGGTAAAATTGTAAATCAGTAGGCACCTTAATTTCATCACTTTAGGACAGCATTGTTGAATTTTGACCCAATCATAGTCTTAGACATCTCTGGGGGCACATTATTGAATTCCACTCTTGAAATGTGTACATATTTGTGTGTATAAAATTGAAATTGTAAATAAATATCTATATGAAAATTGAATTTATTTACAGTACTTGTTTGTACACTATTCAGCTATTACTACTACGTTTGGCTGAGCCCGAACTGTACAATTTTTTGCATAACTACTAACCCTACTATCGCACCAAACTAGTTCTCACTACGTTCTCGAAAACGGGCTTAAACTGTGCACGAACGGATTTGACGTACTAAGAAGAACCCACTAAGAACCGTTTGGGATCTGTTTACAAACTTCATGAAACTACTAGAACGAGTAGGTCCTCCACCTCCAGCACTTAGAGCATGCTCAAAATTTTCTGGTTTAAACTGTGTGCGAACTGAATGAACGTAGCTACAATGTTCTACGGTCTGTTTACGAACTTCATGGACTTTCCCGGACGGGGTATGTGATTTAGAATTTTGAATCGATTCAAAATTCGATGGTGACCATACCGTTCTGTAATCAGGTCATGATGACCTTCTAGGCTAAGGGACAGTTTATACTATGTTGCACACCGACGTGGTGCGACCTGAACGAACTGCGAATGAGATGGGCGTATTGTTTATGAACGAAGTAGCTAATTATCAGATTGATCCCGTTTTACGACATTTTCGTAGGACTGGCAAGAACGGGTAAGAACTAGTTTGGTGTGATAGGGGGGTAAAGTGTTCCATCTAGCTATAACCCATTCTGATACTCATAGCATCTCTCTCTGTTGCATCGCAGAAGGATAGAGATGGAGAGGGCGTGGCTTACCACGATGGCTATAACCCTAACTTATTAGAGCACCACCAAGCATACTAACAGGTATTATTAGGAACCAATTTTGGTAGTGAAGCACCTTCATGGCATACGAGGAAACCAATGTTAAACTCCCAATTTGGGCCATTGTATATAATTTTGCATTGTGCTGAAATAACAGACTGGGTTGCGCTAGCACAATCATTACAACACAACCAATAAATATTTTTCTTTTTATAGAGATGATAGGTTTGCACTTTGCATTCAGGCCTCAAATACTGTTCTAATACCATCAAAAGGAATTCAATTGTACAAAAAAACATACTAACCGAGTATAAACTGTCTGATTGTGATGTTAGGTCAAAATGGTCCCTAATAAGCCCTTTTAGCCTAAGCTAATTCCATTTATAGATGGCAGTCATGTGATAAAAATTCAGGAAATGATAACATAGAAGGTATGGGGATTCTCTAGATTTTTCACCCTTTTCTTTGATTCTTTGAAAAAAATATTTTTATTTTAAAAAATTCTTGGGCCATATGTCATGATAAGATTGTTATCTATTTAAAGACATCAAAGACATATCTTTTCCAACTGTTATATAACTGGAAAATGACTAATTGGTCAAGGGTCACTACAGGGCCATACATTACATCTACTTTCTTCTTAGTATTTCTTCTGAAAGTACAAGATATCTAACATCTATAATTACATTTTGTAGTATTCGTTAATAAAAATGTCTGGAGAAAAAACTTTGGAAACATTTTCAATGATGTCAAATATAAGTGTAAGTTGGATCAGTTTCTGAGTCTGCGAATAATTATTTGGGATTATAAATTATGTCTGAATGTAAACTCTCAAATCCTGCATCAAATATCTGAATAGTCTCTAACTATCTAGTTAACCTTTTATCATGTATCAGTATGTGGACAATAGTAAACATTGTAATTCAAGCTGCACTTAAAACAAGCAGTATCTTACTGGTGGCTATATAAACTTATTGATCATTTTGGTGATTTAAGCTGACCAACATCAAGCCAAATATTTTAGACAAAATAGCCAATATTCATCTTTATTTTCCATTATTTATGTTGTTTTAAAAGACTAAAAAACTTCATACCAATGATATATAAGATCTTACCTAAAGATCTGATGATTTTCTGAATGAATGAGGAAACAGAAATGGTAGCATTATGATGTTAAAATCATAGTGTAAATGTTATGTTTTACATGTTGGTTCAATGGGGAACTGCTTTAGGCCTAAGATTCTTTTCCTGAAAATGGGCTAGACATCTATTGGCTGTTTATAGAGTATTTTCAACTATTTAGCAAGGCTAAACTCCTATGATATAAATCAGAGAATTTTGAACATGTGAAAGTTCAGTGATGCAATGTACGTGATACACCAAAGTTCTGAATGCTAGAAAACTCTTTTTTGGTCAGGAGTCACTTTCAAAATTTTCTTCACTAGAACTCACATTTTTGCTAATTTATTTGAAGAGCACATTGTGCAAGTAATGGAAAATAGACAATTGAATTATACAACTTTGCTATGTCTGATAATGTCCTTGAGCTATTTATTTTGGATTTATTTTTCTGACATATCCAGAAAGTGGTAAAAACATAAAATTTAAAGGGATTTTAAGAGGCCTTTGTTGAAAAAAGTTCGAGGTTTTTGCCCATAAATGTTCCAAATGAACAAAATTGGTCAAAAATTGGGATATTTCACTTGTCTTTTGCTCTTGCAATTGTTTGACAAAGGTAAAACTTTTAATTTTTAGCAAATTGGCAAAAATTAATAAATAGACAGAAATTAAGCAAATTTGGCAAAATTTAAGCAAATTTGAAGTTTTCACCAAATTCACCGTTAGGTGGCTCCGAAATAATTTTTGACGAAAAAAGTATGACTGTGCCACTGTTGCGGTTTATAATTTAGCACAAAGTTAGACAATACAGTCAAGCTTTTAGAAATGCTCTCGGTTTGGAATTTGATTTGTAAATATTAGTAAACATTAGTAAAGCTTTGATTCATGCATTTAGACCATCGCTTTTGTTACATTGACGTAAGTCGTCAAAGTAACATATATTGGTAATATAACGGACTGGCTGTTCTTTTGCATGCATATCTGGATTCTACACAAACACCTTTTGTGACATAATATTGTAAATAAGTTGCGATGATTTAATTTATGACAACTACGAGGGTTGTCCCAGAAGTAATGCACTATATGCTCTAACTTTCTTTAATATTCTTCAATTCAGCTGAAATTTTGTGTATATAACAATTGAAGTTTTATCTATTATATCCTGAAGTTCCAGCATCCAACATTAATATTAAGTCTTAATATGGTTGCTATAACAACATGGGGGTAGGGGTGGGTGGGGCAGGTACCAATTTTTCTAATTATGAAAATATCTAAAGTGTTATTTTATTAATATTTCTTTCCTTTAAATGGTCAAAATGTTTGGGAAATTGTTAAATTCATTCAGCATGATGTTAATCAAGTACGAATAATGACATTTAGCACTGTGATGTCATAATACCACATTTCAATAGTCACGAATTCAAATACAGTCACAGTCAAGAAATTGCAAAATGGCTGCAATTCTCACCTGATAACAGAAGGCCTTGCGTTTGGTGGCCTAATTTCATACTTCACTTGGACTCACAGCCACGCAAAACAATGCTACCATGATGAAAGTATATAAGGAGTATATTCCAGATAGAACTACAATTATGGGGTGACAGGAGAGATTTAAAAGAGACGATTTGACCCTGTATGACAACTCCAAACATGGGAGGCACAGTGGAAGAGTGCCTAGAGTGTTTGACCTGACAGGCATCAAAAGTACATAACATGCAAAGGGCAATATTTTGAGAAAATGTGAAATGGGACACTGTGCAATATACATCCATTAAATCTAAGATGTGCTCATAGTAATTTAGTATCTTTAAATGTATTTTTGAGCATACTTCTCATAGCTACACCAAATGGTATTTGTTGATTAATTATTTCAGATTTTCAATTTTTATTCCTTTTGACGTGACTGTATAACCTGCCCCGCCCTACCCAAACTCACCAACTTGATTTTATTATAACATCAATATAGTTTTATCAGTCAACATGAAAATTTCTAGTATAAAAGAAATGTCTCTAAGGAACATTTACTGAAAATTTCATGGAAAAATATCAATTATTGATAAAGTTAGAGCATATAGTGCATTACTTCTGGGACAACCCTCGTATGTCATTTTGTGTTTAAGTAGATGCAAGTAAAAATAATATTGATTTACGTTATTAAAAACTCGAAATCCAATCAAAGTGATATCATATTTGAAATCTAAATGTAAAATTACATCTGGAAATGTAAAACCCTAGAGTTGCAAATGCTATATAAAGCACCAAAGTATCACTTAACACATATATTTTTGATATCTACCAAAATCGTATTGGAAAGTGGCCTCAGTGGATAAAAGCAGACTTCGAAAATGTTGCACGTTTTTATTGAACCCCGTGTTATTTAATCAATTTTCAATGGACCCTTACAGAACATTCCTAAAGTAATGAACCCCATATTTCTAGTACCGAGTACTGGAGTTTGTCACATGCAGCATTAAATGATCTTCAGAATAAGAAGGTAATATTTTTCTTTTCTCTAGTTCTAAAGATGTTGGCGTTTGAATTTTGGAAAATCCCCATTGGGTGCAATTGTAAACCGCTATCAATATGGCTTTACTTAAGTGTCCTTTTGTCAAAGAGTCCTACGGTTTATATGACTTAAAAAAGCTAAACAGGCACATTTCTAAAATTTCTTATTTTTGATGTATAACTTTAAAAATCCTATTGACATGTGGTCTAAAATAACACTTTTTGAAAAGGTATGCTTCCAAGGTAAAACGTTCCTAAAAGGTAAAAAGGGCATGTAAATTTTTAACCTAATTTTACCCCTCCCATGGGCCCAAAAATTGAACAATTTAAAATAAAATGTAAAATGGCAAAAACATATATTTTTGGCAAGTACCCTACTATTCTAGTATTCTTTAAAAGGCATCGCCTGGAGTACCGACATATGTCGGTACGGGGAGGGCCTGGCTTTGTGGATCTGCTAGAGTATCGACTGGATTTTCTAAAATTGATGGGATCGTCAAATAATCATATATTGGACAATTTGGTGTATGCAAAATTGGTGTATGCTCAGTATTTCTAGGTGTTCATTTCTACAAGGAAATGTGTAAGTGTAGAGTTTCTTTACATGTAGAATTCTTGCTGAAGTGATGTAGTTCACACAAAACTGGCCTATGGGCCTGCTTATAAATAAATATATAATATTTTACTTTATCGTTCTTTGGCCAACGACCCAATAGCTGCACCCATAAACACGAGTTTTTAGATTGATTAGATATCAATCTAGTAGATAAAAACTATGACGTGCGTATCAAAAGAATACGTGGGTAGAACTCACAATGGAATCGCCATAATATCCTGAAGTAAATCTACTTTAAATCTAGGAACTGTTAAATCTCTGGTACAAATATACGTTTGTGTATCCTTATTTATGTGTATGTTACCCCATGTCTCGCATTTTCCTAGATTACCATGTTCTTGAGAGCAACTTGGTTATTGTGAAACAAATTAGTTATGAAAACAAGTTTCTGGTAGATTAAGTAGAATTTTATGGGGAATAGTTGCACAGTTAAGGACCAGTATTTTTCCTCATGGGTTTACATGTTAAACCCCATGTCTTTTTGAACTCCTATTTCCAAAGCCTGAAACGAAAGAAAAACTGATAATGTAAATGGATATGTACCTTGACTCTATTCTCTATATTTCAGAAAATTTTCAATTCAATATCTTCGTTACAATATGTCAAAAATTGATGTCAAATTTGAGGAAAATTTTAAAAAAATGGCAGAGCCCATGTAATCCAATGGGAAATGGTTGGGTTGCCAAAAGTCATATGAGAAAATATCCATCAATTCAACTGCTCTCAAAAATGGAATGTAAATAGACAATTGAATTTGCTAACTTGTCTACTTGTCTTGTTTTGATAAATGTTTTACCGAATACATATCCAAAAATCTGATTTGCCCCTAACCCTCTATTTCCCATTGGTTAACATGGGTTCTGCAATTTTCTTTAAAATTCCTCAACTTTGACATCAATTTTTGACCTATTGTAATAGAGAAATTAAATTGAAAATGTCCTGAAATACAGTGAACAGAGCCGCCAATGTACATATACATTTACATTATCAGTTTTTCTTTCGTTTCGGGCTTAGAAAATAAAGTTTAAAGATACATAAGGTTTAACATGTAAACCTATGAGGAAAAATACTGGTCCTTAACTTTTTTTAGGAGTATATAATGTGCACTCATTGTCATTCTGATACTCATAGCATCTTTCTGTTTCACCTGAGAAGAAATGAGATGTCATGGTGTATCATGATGACTCATTGTTGTTATGTTTCATCTTGATCGATTGAATATATTTACCATCTGCTTTTGTCATTAATCGTAATCTTTGAAAGATGGCAGCATTGTTTGCTTCAAATAGCCTATATCTCAAATATAAGTTTTAGGACACAAATCCATTATTTTGATTCCGACTCCCAATTTCGATGAAACATCTCAAATTACCTCAATACTTTCTTTCACTTTCGAATAATCTCACCTATACTGTTCTGCCCCTTTCACTATAGTTTTGCTTTTTAAACAGAAACATATAAAACAGTTTTATATGTCGCTGCCCAGGAGTCTCTGCTTTAGAAGAGAGATACATCTACAAAAGTAATTACTGCTAACATCGTCGCCTCAGGGTAATTTGTTAACGATACGATCTGCACAATAAAATGTAGTTGCCATCATATGTTTTTTTATTATAAAAACAAAATATTTGGTCTGACCATGGAAACGTCAAGCAGTTTTGATTTGAAATTTGGCAATACTGAGCTTGTACCTAACAGTACAGTTGGGTCCAGATTGAAGCAAGACTATTGAGTATATCTGCTGGATGTATGTTTTCTCAAATACATATTCAGTTGATAATGTATTAGTCTCAGTAGTCTTTAGGTATGCCACCAATTTCTGAAATTCATAAAATCTAGCTGGTTTTACAATAACATGCTTCCAAACATCACCTTACCAGGTTGGCATATCTTTTTGACGTTCTTTTGCGAAATGGTAATAATTGTAATGTCTCTGAAAAGTGTCTGTTATTGATGATACGGTTATTATCCATTAAATTTAAATTTTAGATTTATTTATTCCTCTTCTCCCGATTGACATTCCATATGGAAAATAGATGGCAAGATGGGTATTGGTAGGGCTATGGTAGGGCTAGAATACATGTAAATGCCATTGCCAGAGTCACTTAATTAATTCTTGATTTAAGAAGTAATTCCATTTGGATAAACATAAAATACCATTGGAATGTAACTTTATGATCTTATTGACATGTGGATTGTGATTTCACATTAAAATTGTGATCCTTCTAGGAGTAAATGAACATTTAAAGGTTTTTCAGCATTGTGTCAATGGGGATTTAGCCCGACCTTTTTTACATATCTAGAAAAGCATTAGAATTTGAATAAAGGTGAATAACAGTGCAAATCAAAGTTGTTTTGATAGAAAATTACACAGGGAATTCGAATATGCCATCAAATGGAAGAAACTTTTAGTCTTTAATGGTTAAAAATGCAGATCTCCTAAAATCTCATTAAAAACGAGACTTTAACGAGATTTCAAAGCTAAATGGGAAAAGGACCATTTATGGTATAGAGAATAAAATTGGCTATGAGCTACTTTTTCTGACCCCTTGATTGAAGAGTTCTTTTTGGTTGATTAATATGGCTTAATGATGTGACACACGTACTTTAATGATTTGTCACACGTAATACTCATAAAACAGTTGTCAAGAAGAAGATCTATGTGTTAATAAAGAAGTTCTAAGTATTGCAACGTGCAGCAAAACATTTATGTCGATAGTGGTTTTCAAGAGGAAATCATTGTGTATTATCGAGAGAGTACATGTTAAAGGATATAATTGAGATAATCAAATTAAGACGTGGTCCAAGATTACATCCAACCAGGAACCGATAGATGCCGTTTATCTCACTAATTGTCACTTCTAGGTTGTAACCTCCAGATTGAATGGTAGTCAATAAGGAATTTTCTCAATTGTTCAAAAGTGGATTGTATAGCTTAAATCGTGACAGTGCAGGAGTTCTTTTTATTTACTTTGTTGACGACTAAATACTGTCCTCGAATTTCAATCTTTCATCTAAACATAAATGTTTAGAAAACATTTATAGCTAATAAACCAAATATCAAGTATTTTATCTATTTCAATAAAATGAATTGTTTGACGAACAAAGAGGGTAGTCTGTAATAATCAATTATACATGTCGGTCTTTTTCTACAAAATATGTGGGAAGTATACGTCAAATACCTGTCACGTGACCATAGTTTCATGGGAGTGAAAAGTTTACACAATTTAATTTTGAATTGTTGACCAACAATTGTGTTTAGGGATTATCTCATAATTGAATTTGATCTCTTGATTGATGAGTAGCGGAGTTACATCTAGTTTCATGGAAATGGTCCCAAAATCTAAATGTAAAAAGGTATTTATGTTCATTGTATAATTATGATAATCAAGGAATAAATAAATTGAATTGAATTGTATTCCATATAACTTGGTTTTTGGGAATTATATTTATTATGAATTATTTATTATTATTTAATATAATGACGTTTCGTATTTTCAAATTTCCTAAGAAGGTTAGCCTAAAGGCATCTACGTTGGTCTTGTCTCAACATTCTTATATTCAACGTGATTACTAGTTGGGTAAATTATTTACTATTTCTTTATACTTGTCAACTCTATGGTGCTTTAGTGTGCATGTTGTGTAAACTGGAAAGGTGTACCTAAAGATTATAGCCGGGACCTTTGCGTACGTACCTCATACCTGGATCGACCAATAATAATAAGCAATAGATGTCATGTGATCTGATCAAATTGCACAGACAGAATAGTCCAAATTCTACATAAACCAAATTCTACGGCTTGTTCTTTTACGTTTGCCGAAATGCTTGCATGTGTTTTGGTGTTACAATTTATAGATAGGAGACTAGGTGTATATTTCAAGATAGTACTATTTTACGTCATAGAGAACTAGACCTGTATTCTAGTGGTATAAAGGCTGATTTAGTGCACTGTTATCTGACAGTTTAAGATCCACTTTAACTTCATAAGTATATGACCAAATATAAAGAGGGACCAGCTCAAATGACACATCACTTTCATTCTTTCTAGATTCATATTGAATGTTTAATTACATACACAAATTAAATTCGTAAATCTTGATTCAGCTGGTATTTTGTCAATTTTTGCAATAAGTAACATATGATTCAGTTGCATTTTCCATACACAGGTGTACTATAAGCTTTATTGAATGTACACAATAATATTTGCCAAAATGATAAAGTGATTTAAACGAAGGCAGGTAGCAAGCCTATTGAGATTTTCATTTCTATTTATTTAGTACCGAATCATATTATATGTTGTTTTAATAGTTCATAACAATACTTTCCTTAATAGCTGTGTAGCGAATCTAATATACAGCATATTTGCCAGCTTGTAGAAAGGGAATTTGCCCCTTGGTGTATGTAAATTCAAACACTGGCTGCTGAATAAAACCTGCAAGATTATGATTCATTGTTTCTGACGAACAGTAATTATATAAAGTCAAGCAAAGTCAGAATAAAATCCTGTAACTGGATCTCATTGATGGTACGTTATCACATTTATTGCTTAAAGTAACACTTTCAGCGTATTAGTGATACAGAGCTCCATTATCTAATAATTATGTTCCATTTAGAAATATGATTCATAATTATAAATCTCGGGTCAGAAAAGTATCAGGTGCACTCAATGTAAATTACACACATATCAATTAAAGAAATCCATTTATGCTTCCAAATGATGCAATGGTTAACTAATATGCATATATTCCATATGTCGTAACATAGAACTCTATTAATTTGGCTAGAAGTCTGTTATTCCAGGGATCTCTGTTATATTAAAGAGAGCAGAAGTCTGTAATTTTGTACTAATACATTTTCAAAGGATTAAATTAGGATTAATTTTGTTGGTTTTGTTCCGCAATCAAACAAATTGATTTGATTGAAGTCTGAATTCTACCTAGGATTTCTCTAAAGGACGTTTTCTTCATGCTTGGATTTACTGCAGATTTCCCGATTCCTTCAAACTGTAATCAATTTAAAAAGCCTCGAAGGGATGGCTTAATAAGGGTTAATGTTAAATCATATGTTAAATGTTATCTTTACTCGGTGTTATTTTTTGCACAGATAAGATTGTGGTTTCTATGAAGTGGTTTCTTTATTAAAAGCATAGGTTTCATTTTAAAATCGCTCATATGTAAGGTACGCTGTACATTTTTTAGTATAAAAGAAATCCAACGTAAATATAGATGGCAGTATAGTATAGATAAAGGTAACAGTACAGCAGCTGTTTTTGAGTCGACCCCCATGTTTGGCATTTGAGTTGGCCCATGAAGTAGTTCAGTTATATCTTTAGGACGGTGAATACGCACATTTGATTCAGTCTACCCGATTATTACAAAATCACTATATAAAGTGTGTTTTAACAGGGACCAGTTAACAAGGAGTGTGACATGGACTACTAAACAAGTTATGAACACAAGTGAAAGTTAGAAAAATGTACAAAAACGGAGCAGCACTGTTTGTTTTACATGGATTATCGTGTCTTTTGGGATTTCTCCATGGATCAAAAGATGATACTCATTCCAGCGTAAATGGACCTAAAGATTTTAGGATAGTTACTTTCGATGGTGAGTATGTTTTCTAAATGCAAAATCATGCATCACCATTTCTGCTTATCTATTTATCTTTTTATTTCTAACAAACCTTCAGATCTTATTAGCTCATTTATTAAGACAGAGTACAGTTTTACTCAATACGTCAAGGCTAAGCCAGCTGTGGATATATATTCACATTATACTATGTATAGCAAAGATAGTGAAAAGTGGTTTGTTTGCACTGAATGTCCCTGGACCCCAAGCAACTACAGTTATCATGTATCTCAGTCACAAGGCTTTGTAAATCATAATCTAACAAATTCTAATTGTATATGTCTTAATTCAAGTGAAACATGGTTTTTGTTGGAACTAGGACAGTAGATAACATCTTTACCTCAATGAATGTTTCAATAATCATTTGCAAACATGATGCTTTTGAGTCCTTTTCAATATGGTTTAAGTTTTCAATACATGGGCAAGGTAGAGCATCAGCGATTCAGCATGTTCACCACAGTTGTAACCCAATGTCCATTTATGAAATGAATATTATTTCTGAATGGCTCTAACCCTAACTGTTCATGGGCCATTAGCCTATTCACATATCAGATAAATCTAACTACCTCTCATAATGGCATCCTTGGAAAGTAGATGATCTCTTTAATGAATATCCTTGTTTAAAAATAAATCTGTTTTTTCAATATTATCTTAGTTTAATTAGTATAAAAATATGACCCCAAAAATAATATTATTATTGATTTGATATTTACATATATAATTACCCAAGATTTATTCAAAACACAAGCATTATTAAATCTTTTTTTAGCAAAGTTCAAACTTTTCAAAAATATATATATCTCCTTCAAACAAGAAGTTGATACATTTGATCCATATCCTTCTGGAGTAATGAACATTTACAGGTTTAAGTCTGAGACATTCGTAAAAATGGATCTAATCTCATTGGATTTAATCTCCACCCTCTGCAACTTATTATTTTCGGGAGTTCATACCTTTCTTAATGCCATGTTAAAGCCACCAGTATAGTATAATAAAGAGATGAACAGTGTATTATTATTTGCCCTATTCATCTATTTCATCCACTATCTACCAATATATCTTTCATTTACTCAAGTAGTAAAGTCTTAACCCCCAGGTCCTCAATATAGTAAACCTTCCACATTAATGTCAGTTGTGTAGATATTTTTAACAACCCAATGTCATACCCTGGGCAGGCAGGCAAACTCTGCTTATAGCATACAAGGTAGATATAAATACAGATAAAAGCAAAACCAATAAAAAATAAAATCTAATTTATTTTTCTAGATACAACTCAGATGATAACTTAGTATATTAGATTTAATCTTTTTTATTCAAAGTTTGTTACACAGCGTCATATATAAATCAGAGTCCCTTTAATTTTTATGTTTACCGAAATGACATTTTTACACAAGTATAGCGTGAGTTTGAAAAAAGTCGCTGCTATCTATCGATGAAAAGTAAAGAGTAAATCAGACATTGAAAAGTTGGTAATAGTTCCAATATCCCGAGGCATCCCCTTAGTTCATCTTATTTTTTCAACATATTAATTATTGAAAGCGCAAAATCTTATTTTAGAAAGTAGTAACCTGTTTTGTAAACCCAAATGCATTTGAGGTCAGTTCGGGGAATGATATTGTATTTATTTATCATATTGCTAAGATAAAAATGATATAGATGTTATTTATGAGTTCATATAAAGGCGACCATGTTATAATTTACATGTACTGGTGTCACCTGCTGGCTATCCGAATTAAACAGACTAATAATTATTAATAGATTAATAAGGTCCATTTATCTGTAATTATACACAGCACATACCTTTGAAATTAGACATCTAACAAACAATGTTATGTGTTTGGAACAATCAGTATTTATATACTGTGTGTATCTATTCATTTGCTCAACTGTGAAGTGTTTTATTTCCTAGCGTTAATAAGAAGGTAAACACAAGAAAGTGCACTACATGTTCATCAAATATAAAGTGTGAAAATCTCTCCACACCTCTAACAATAATCATTGTGATTTGTGTATAACAGTCTAGATGGTCTAGGTTCCAAACAATTGTGTTCTTATAGCTATATATCTGATGTAGATGTCAAATATAGATTTTTCTTGGATGAAGGCTGAAGGGGGAGGGGGTGAATTTTTATTTATTCAGAATGATTTAGTTTCTTAAGATATGTTCTCACAAAACCTACTTTGCAACATTTTTATTTTGAATTTAGTGACCTAATTCTATGAAAATCAAATTTTGTTGACAATAAGCAGAACAAAACCAATGACATCTTTATGACGTCTTTCCTATTTGAGCCAGATTCAATTTGTCCTGATTATATAACTATGTTTTATTTAAATTTATATAACTATGCATTTTTGACTTTCCAAATTTTCAATGTGAATTTTCTTTTCAATATCCATATTACATGCTAAATTAAAGTATTAGGATTTGATAGAAATTGCTATGACATCAGTCGAGTTTAGTCCAGGCCAGCATATTAACGGAGACGTGGTCAGTTTTCAGTTTTCAAACCATACATTAACCTTATGATGGATAAGGTTTCCACACCAACACTTACACCCGTGCCAAATCATCTTAACTTTCCTCCATGGAGCTCATGTGTAGGAGTCCAGATCTCAGTTATAAATTCATAAGTCCATACCTAACTACAGGGATATTATTGCCAAATGCAGCAAACAACAATTTGAAGGTAAAAAAATCAGTCAAGTGAAAATTTTTATAACGGTGGATGGTAATCATATGAAATTATAACTTTAGTGTGCCAAGTCTACCATAGGGATTCTAAAGTGTTTGGTTGAGGGGTACCATAGCAGGGGATTTCCAGGCACGTATCCTGTATCAGACCTGGCGCTGGGGCTTGTCACCACAGTGGCATGGTAATTACATCCCTCACACCACAGTTTCGGAACTTGTAGCCGGATCCTACTTTGCTCATCATTGTCATGTATGATTCAATGATGATTTCAATTTTGAATACTCACATCCGAAATAATTTTTAAATAGCTTTTATTAAATTCAGGTGTTAGTGCGGTAGATGCATCAAACATGAGATTTCTGTAGCGTTAATTTGAATTTAATGACAGTAAATTGGCAAATTATTCCAAGTTGCTGCACCAGAAAAGACACTAGAAAACCCCTGCTTGTTTTTTACCATTTCTCGTAGTTAATTCTTTTGTTTGACAACTTTTCGTTTTTTAGATGTTATGCTTGAATTTAAAATTCAGTGGCTCGCTGAGTGACATATAGGGCCCAAACCACCTTGTTGTATCGTCACCTTTACAAATTCAATCAAAGTGACATTAATGATCGAAATGACCTATTATAAAACACAAATGAGAGGCATCCCTTTTTAAGATGTCATGTTCTGTTATTGTGTCAGTTCTCATCACTTTTTATGCCCTATGACTCCCACCCAAGATTCAATGCATATTAAACATTTTGCCCAAAGTTTTTAAAGAAGCCTTTATATTTGCTGTATATATCCAATTAATCGCCACAAAGTGTGCCATTATATAAAAGGATGTAACAGCAGTAGCTGATGCCTATCTTTAAAAAATATCCCTGATTCCCATAAATAGTAAGATACACTTGTGTCACCTAGGATCCACTTATGTTTTCCCCTGTGTGATAAGTGGGAGATCAATCATCATGAAACAACAAATATAACAGATTGCACATGTTTGACAGTATCAAACTTACTCATAATGTGAGGTCTCAGTCATTCTTGTATTTTTTACATGTTTCTCTGTCAATAATATAGTATTTGACTAGATTTTGTTTCAAGTGAAGCTGGCTTTGGGAACATGATCATCCCAACTGAGCATAAGAGTTGAATCTCCAGATTTGTCCTATCTAATCTTGTGTGTACGTCTAGCACCTTATAATGAGATTTCAGATTATGTACTCCTCTTAAGAAAATTAAAAGCATCTTGTAAGTAATAGTATAAGCACAGTGTAATTGTTATTGTAAGTACATCTGATACATGGTGTGGCACAATCCAGGGTTGTTCTAAGATTGTGTTTTTAAGTGGGCTACTTTTCGCATTCTGATATAGCATAATGGCAACTTTTGTTAGTGTAGTGTTATCCAATGATGTCAGTATGTGGCATATTAAGGGGGCCAGAATGACCTCTTGTTAGAGGAAATCAGTTGTGTGGATTAACTTATCTCACTGTTCCTTAAGCTCATTGTACAACCCTTTTGTAAAAATAGCTTTCTGCTTTCGTAAAAGATCTATTTGACTATATGTGCAGGATATCTGGTCTTGTTTAGATGTAGATTGTGTTCTGACTGGAGTTATCTTCATGTGTACATACAAAGCAAGGTTTCCGTTCTTATTTTTGTATCCCACATCATTGTTCCCTTCTCAGTGTCAGAACTTGAATACAGGCCCTGTTGTCTGAAAATGCTAAAAGAAGAATATAGATGATAAAAGGCTTTAGACAGAATATGAGATTGTTATACTGAGATATCTTGTATAATGTGAATCAGATACCCATATCTCATTAAGGTTGTAGCAGGGGACTACTGAACAATTATGTGCTTTATGTTCTGTGCTATGTCAGTCAGATAGGCAGGCTCATGCTACCTGGGTTCACCTTAAACCTATTGCTACACATGATTTCTTAATCTCTACCTATATGAGACTATTTAACAGATTGTTTTGGCATTTTCTGTGTTCTTTACAAAATGATGGGATCCATTCTTGTAGTCAAATGTAAGCTGTCCAGTATTTTAGGAGAGTCTAAACAGATTATATCTGTTTTATAATCCTAGTGAGTCCAAAGAAAAAGTGCTTTTCAACATGCATTTAGTGAAAAAGATGAATCATTTTTTCAGTTGTTTCTGAATGTACATGCAATTGTACATGTGAATGCTACAGTGAAAGATATAAAGCATTTGTGCATTATCTTATGTTGTATATAGGAGATTAACTATCTGACAGCATCATATTAACTTACATAAATAATTTACATTCACTTCTACACAAATTGCCACTTGACAGTAAATGAGCTTGCACTTTTTCCTTATTGGATAAACACTCCAAGTAAACTACATCTTACAATGTACATTTATCTAAAACAATTTAGACTTGAAATATTCTGACTATATCCTCAGGTATCTAGGTATTAGAATGTGGATTTTGGTGTGTATTGTCCCTTTGGTTTACATCAAGCTTTAAGATTTTAAGTTTAAGCTTTCTAAGGGGTCACACATTCAACTCCTATTTCCCAAATTCCCTCATCTGGTTAAATTTTGAGAAGCCACGAAAGGCTAGGTAAAACTGCAGGTAAAATGTTCTGGTTCTAATCTTCTCCATAATGCTCCCATAATGCCCTCCATGGACTTACCAGCAGACGTCTTTTAGCATTAGGATAAAAATAGAGGAAGATGTGGTATCCCACATATGGTTTCCAGCATCCTTTTAGATGAAATTATTGCTCCAGACATACTCATCGAAAAAGAAAGAAGAATCCTTACTCTCTTTGGTTAATTGCCATGACGTTTGTTTTCTTGTTTTTCGCTCAAAACTTGTTCAAGAATTTTGTGAATTGACCTTGGGATTATCTTTGGCATTAGGATGTGTCAGTAATAACAGTTTTCAGTGACCTTGACAGGTATATTATCATCCTGTATAAGATGTCAGTAATAGGTATTAATTAATACATATATGTTAATCCATGCGGCAGATGAAAATCTTGATCTACATGGGTGTTCAGCATACTGGATATTCTATGAACAATATGCCATTCCATTTAACTCTCCTGTGTGTGTTAAATAGAAAATATTCTCTTGTATATTTGAAGGGAAATTATACCAGAAATACCAGGCTAAATTGTCCATAATCTATAAACCACCAAGTGTCCCTAATTACTGCTCATAAGCTGATGTAATATTGTATCAAATTAGGATGCAACTGGAAATCCTCAGCTATTTCCCTAAGCCTGTCAGCAAATATTTTCCATTTCAGTCATAAAACAATATCATCTTTCATGCAATAATCACCAAGAATGCATGCTTAATGTTACAAGGAATATAGTATCAGCTCAATTATTTAAAAATGTTATGAAATATTATCATCAAACCTTTTCTAAATTGACTTCAGGAATCGTAGGAACTGAGTTGGAGCTTGAGAATTATAGAGGGAATTTAAGGAATTGATGTTGACTTTTAGTAGATAGAATACCGAAATGTGAAACTTTTAGTCAAAATAAACTTCAATTACCCTGGGGAATAAGATCCAGAACATGTAATGAACTGCTATCAAAGAACCATATATTTAAGCCTGAAATAAGTTTCCATGAGCTCAGTAAAGTTTGTTTTTGTAAATGAGATGCAAAGAGTGAAATATTAAAGAATAATTTATAAAGAGAAATGGCTTCCATAATAAAGAATTATAAAAGCAGCAATTAATTTCTTATAGATCTAGCAGTAATCAATTTGAAGTGTATACTAGAAGTTTGTTATCGAATTTGATTCAGGTGACTAAAGCCTACTGGAATAAGCAGTGATTTCACTCTCCACTCTGGGGATATGTTTTATGATACATTCACTTATAAATTGGTTTTCTTCCTGACTCAGACAGACAACAAGCTTTCACTCATGAATAATCATCTTAACTGATAATACATGATTCACAACTGACACTCATCTCTGCTACATCAGAGTTCAGAGTTTCATGACCATGGATAATATACGTATAGCTTGATGGTAGATTGTGATTTCATGAACTTTGCTTTCAATTTAGAAGACATTTAACCTGGTATTTTAACTGCAACTAGTGAAACATCATTTTATGGCCATGCTCTATTGAATCCTGTTAGCATGTTAAGTCTATATGATGTATTGTAGTTGCTAGTTCAATCATTTATTTACCTATTATAGATAAGTAGTCTACAATGGTCAAATAGTTGATAGATCAACTGCCAAATACTCATTAAAGTGATAGCCTATATACCCCTGGAGTCAGGCAATGACCTACTGACCACTGCAAGAGACCATTGTTTTACACTTAACAATCAAACCTTGATTAGACTGTGCAATTATTTAGTGCATTTAATATACATGTATATTATATAAGAGAAACACATACTGATCAGTTCAGTGGCGGGTCATTATGATATGAAATTACAGAAGTATAAAGGCATAATAAATATTCTTGTGTTTGATTTGAACTATGGCTGCTTTATCAAGGTGTTTTATTTCTACCAGTTACATCTATGTGTTTGTTGGGCAGTGGGGTCATATTCCCGATGAGGTTTCCCACACGCCCCATAGTCCACACGTCCATGCTTGGCACACTGCCACATCTGTCAACTGTGGGTCACACGCTTTCAAAACTCCTCCTTTTTCAATGGAGCCACAATCATCATGGAAAGATGTTAAGTAGTGCCTATAGTCTAATAACTGTTCACCAAGTAATTATATTGAGTGATATTTTGGCGGGTATGGCTCTACTACAAGCCTGGGAAAAAGGGCCGTAGTAGATCAACAGGTGTTATTTGCTTTCCTTGGAGTAGAAGACCCTGGACATAGGACAAAAGTGGTTCAATCATGGCACAATTGGGAGTATTGAGCAGAAACTCTACCTTTGTCCTAATTCAGTCACTAGGGTCAGTTAATGTAGGCTTCAACAAGGCATCTTTATTCTAATTGCTTCAGTGGGCTTGCTTTATACTGTGTTCCCATGGTAAATTATTGAAAATTAAGGTGATGCTAGATAAAATGTGAAAGAACATAATGGACCATGATCATAAAAAACTGGATGTTTGTAAATAAAGCTCATGTGATACCATTTGGAAATGTAAAATACTCTCTGGCTGTTTAATTGAGAATAAAAATATTCACAGATCTAGAAAATCAAATATATTTTGCCACAATTCATAAACTCACGATTCTTGATTCATTTCTCAAAAAGGCAAACTGAAAATGCAATAATTCAAAGAAGTGTGTTTAAGTTTTGTCCTTAATAGAAAGCATAAAAAGGTTAATATTGAACTTTTTTGTCCAAATAGAAACTGCATTGGTAGTTGCTATTTTCTCTTGTGATTATGCCTTGGTCAGGTCAATATTTACCATTGACTTGTAGAGTAAAGGAATAACCCATGTAAACTTGGTGACATTTATTTCCCATTTACAGCTTGAATTACCTTACAGCTCTCATTATTGTTATGTCAAAATTACCTTTTCAAGCTAAAAAGGAAATAGTTTCTATAACAGTCATAAATTCTCATAAAGTGAAGCCAAAAGTCTTGTTTTCTTACAATATGTTATTACTAAATAAAGAAATTTTTTGAACATTCAAAACCAATACATGAAGATTAGAGAATAGCAGTTTTATCATGTGAAATAACATCCGTATTGGCTCAGGTAGAAAGTAAAGTGAACTGATTAATTGATATTTGACTTTCCAACATCATGTTTTTTGTTCCTGAAATAATGTTCAAGTTACAGGAGGTCCTGGTCACAAGTTTTGTTTATGTTTACCAGTTCAAGTTCAAATCCTTGGATCTCCTTGAATAAGAATTTGAAGTATAATCTAACTCAGAGAAAGGAAAATCTAGGATACAAATATTAGTGTAAGATATAAGAATACTACAATGGAGTTGTATGTAAAATAATGTATGACGAATACTGCAGCTCTTTGCAAGTCACGTTCGGAACTTATATGGAATTTCTATGAACATGTAATACCAACCTTCATAACAACTAAATGAACCTAAAATAAAGAGATTCTGGTGGCCTCAAAGATTCATTCTACAATCCAATCAACCAATATTTAATTTTCTGGATTTCAAATGAAATCACCAATAAAGACAATATGGACGAAGTGAATTCCCAAAGATCAATTGAAAGAGTTCCTGAAAGAAAGCCATTTTATGACTCTATGATATATAAGTTCGTTATTGAGCATCAAGGGAGATTAATGAGCATTTATTTTCAAGTGACTATTGGATCAGAAGTTATATTAATTCTTTGTTATATTAGGTCTTGTAGCAGATGTAATATTGTCTAATCTTGACTAAAACAATTGCTTAATTATCAACTTGGGGAATGAGTCAGCCTTGATCCAATTCATAAAACCAGACCTCCTCATACTTCAATGTCAATTCATTGAGACAATCAGCTTTGCAGAATGGCTCAATGGCAATAATCAGGAGAAATACAGCTTTTTGTTGTAATTAAGCTTTATATATGAAGGTTCTCTACTGTAAATTATCATTTTGTTGCCTTGGATCATAATTGGTCTTTTTGTACTATTTCCTTTTTATTCCTTTTCAGAAGTGATATATGTGAGTTATCATATGATTTATTGAAGCCTTTTAGTCAAAGAAATATATGCAGGCAACTTTATGATACAAGAACTCCTCTGGACACCTCTTCTTTAACTTTATTTTTTAAGGTTGGAAAACTCAGAGATAAATAGATTAATTTTATGATTATAGTGACTTTGACAGTCACCTATAAAAGTCTGCTTATGACGACATACTGTAATTTTTACATTGTATTCAAGCCTGACTCAGGGATGTTTAAAACCATATACATGTCTTATAGCGACAAAAAGACAAACACTTGAAAAGGGATGGTTTACTCATACTTTCAGATGTCAACAATTTATTGTTTAAGTCGGATGTATGTGACATGGTGGTTTAAATATGAAACCAGATTGATTGATTTTAAAAAGTAATACCTTTGAATACATACAAAATATAATTCAATTTTTGATTTAAATTCTAAATCTGATATATGTATTTTAATTTTAATAATAATTTCAATGAATTTTTAAGATGTATTTTGTTACATCCTTTTTATAAAGTTGTGTTTACAAGTCAGAAATTTAATCAATTGACGTACACACTATCTTTAAAGTAAGGTTATCTGTCAAAAACATCCAATAACAAATATTTATTGCAAAATCCATGTTTCATTTTGTGAATCAGGTTTGTATTCATATCTCAATTTAAATGTATTCCTGTTATGAATTGATATAACATCAAAGTTACATAATAAGTGAATTGAAATCACTGTTAAAGATAAGTTCTGTTGTGAGAAGTAGATATGAATGTCATTTCATGTTATAATGATTAGTCTTTATTATAGTTATGAGTTAAGTATGGTTGTGTTGTTGCCGTGTCCTCACTTGTGTGTACTTGCCTCTTATTTGGGGTTTTAAAATATAAAACCTCAAGCACAATGTTGATAAATATTATCAAGAGATGTTTACATTATCCAGATAAGTGGAATATAGTAAATATATGTAGCAGCGGAGTCTAAATAAAAGAAGATAGCAGAGAAGTTTGTATACACCAAAATGAAGGGCTGGGCCTTAAGGGTATCTGGTACAAACAGTAGAAAACTGGCTACATTTTCAAAAAATCTAATGACCCCATATCCAGGATACATTTTATGGAGACAGGCTAATTTAGATGTTGAAAATAGGATACATGTTTTGGGGATGTTGAAATACAAGTCTGGATCCTTAAAAAGGTGATTTCAGTTCATAAACAGCTTGTTTTATTAAATTCTCTTTTTATATGTGACACACTTTCCATCTCCTTTGTGCCTCCTTTCATATTGTAAATGCAACCATGAATTACCTGTCAATTTCTATTAAAATTAAAATTTAATGTTTTGCTGACACTCAGTTCTCAGGTCTGATTTACAATTTTGTCTGATGTTTTTTTCTACTAATTACTGTTATTATTCACTTATGGGCTAAGCTTTAGTTCCTTGTGGTCACTCGTGGAGCCTTTGCTGTGGGCATTACCCGGGCACCACAAAATGTTTTGACCACTTCATAGAATTAGCTTTTAACATTTCGTTGTCCCTTTTTAAGTCAATTTGAACATTCAAAGGAGAATGAGATCTAACAATCAAGCTAATGGCAAAGATTGTTTCAATTTGAGAATATTTTTGGCCCATATTTTTCATTGTCAAGTCTATTTTCTAAAAATCCCCAAATTTCAGGAAACCTAAAGATTTTTACAATTTATGTATTATTTTTTCATAATAGAAGTTTCCATACTTTGAATCCTCCATAATTTCACAGGGGAAACCAACACAAATTACTCAGGTGAACATATATGAGAAAAATGGACAATCAGAAGCAGAGATGCGACTAGATGCTGTCATTTCACCTCTGATGATAAGTTTTGTTAATTTTGCTAGACATTGATATATTGTCATGCAATGTCTAAATAGAAATGCCACAACAAGGAATGACATTGTGCATAGCAGCATCTGTCAGTACATCCATCATAGGATTCAAGTCTCATATTCAGCATCAATTACTTGCTAGCAAAATAAGCTAAATTGTCACCTTTGATTAAGTTGAAATGTTTTATGAACTTCCCTTTTTGTCATGCAATCCATTGTATCCCAAAGCTAATTGCATAATGAAAAGTGTAAGTTATAAATACGGAGGTGACAATGCATGTAATGGCATATTTTCTCAGGCTGTCATACAATTGTGTCTGTGTTTATCACTATAACACTCTTTAATTCTCTTACTTCATGAGTTCACCATGTGATCCCTTGTCAGAATTTTTATTCAAAATCATGGCTTTATAAATGATCTTTGATTTAATAGACTTGAAATCGTCACTGAATATCCAATATCAATCTAGACCCTGGGAAAGTGATCAGTGAATCAATTTATCTAAATAGAAGGGTGTATTACATGCTCTGCACACCTGCCATATCTTGTGTTAAAATTGAAATGAAATGTATTCACTTTAATTCAGAGGTATTAAAAGTATCAGAATAGATTTGATTTTGTTTTCCTAGGAGGTGCTCTAAATAATTAAATTATTGTTTGGTCTCATTTGATGCATTGTTGTTTTATTGGTCAGGACAAATCTTGCGTGCATGTTTTCTGGAGTCTTATTGGAATAGCGGGTGTGTGTTGATGTAATATTGTGACATTCTTCACGACCTCCACCACTTTCTTTATCTGCAGTCAATTTTATTTGCCCACTTGTAAGCCCTGGTTCTCTTGAACAGTTTATTCAAACTTATTGAGAACTACTGAGTAAATATCACTGAAAGTTACAAGTAAATGGAATGTAAGATATTGAAAAAAATCATAAAGAAAGGAGTATAGTGTGCTCTTTGGGGAGGTGCCAGACAAATAGTAGTTTTCCTGCCCCTGGATCTGAAGAATAGTCAATTGACATTTAACATGATCTTTAAAAAATAAATTAAATTTTTTGAATTTTTGTTCTTGATAAGGGTTTTAGTAAAAGCATATAAGTAGAGCACCTCGTGAGTGGAACAATTTCTCAAAGCTCCAGTAATTGACTTAGTGTTAGTTGAACCTATGAAAATAGAAAGCCTCCCAAGTGTGGAACAAGCTTTCAAAGCCCCATGGCCAATTGACTTAATTTTTAATATAACTTCTATAAATAGAATGCCTCCCAAGACCAATTTCCAATAGAACTATTTATGTGTTCCATTTTCACAGGTTTCTCTGTATTTATTGTTATTATTTGGATTTTCAATATGTTATGTTAATATTTCCTCAGCTCTTCAAAACCTTCAAAAGTCTATCAGAGAATTTAACAAAATGTCCCTAATTTGATTTCAGTATAAAAGTTAATGTTTCAGAACATACTTTATTGCACCCCAATCAATGATTTTGATGTTTTTTAAAGATTTGAGGCCATTTCATTGAGAGAGCTCAAGACATTAACACTGTACAGATATTAACCTGTTAACTCGTATGTTTTATCTTTCAATCTTTATGGGAATAAAGATGCAGATGACATGATTTTATTAGTTTTTTAACTAAATTTGGCACATCCTCAAAAGCACCTGTATCGCATTTATGTCGCAATCTCCTGGGGTAACTATATACTGAATGATTAATTATTTCAGCCTATTAATTGGAAAATGTTATCAAAATTAGAAAATGATACAATTTGGAAAACTTGTCATTGAGGTTAATTGTTTATTTGGTTTGATCTTTCTTATCAAATATATATACAGTTTGTAAATATTTAATTTGTATTTTCTGGTTCATATCTTCAGAATATAAGTTTCTTTAAATAATACTTCAAATGAAATGATTATGTTTCTGTTGCAATGAGCAAACTATAATGGATTTATAAAGTTGAAATCAAGTTCATAAGTGAATCAAACATTAACTTTAATATCAAACGTGACTTCAGATTTTTACAGAGCATGCTCAGTGAGCGCTTTACTGGTACACTATAATTTAACCAACGGATATTTAAATACGTATATACATTATATTGTATTCATCTATATAGTAAGTTGGATATATGGGTGGATGCCTATTTTGAGTTTCCATTACTGCTGGTTGATTTATACATGAATGTTAGTCAAAATCATCTTGGATTTCCAAGGTATGATGTGTTCATTGAAAATCAAACTGGGAAACGAGTATGAGTCAAAATTGTTATCTAACTTTTCCAGTCTACCAGTAGATTCTCTTCAATTTTAGCTGGAAGTGCTACTGACCGATATAGTAAAATTGGAAAATGGTGGAGTATAATGGTAAACAACAATTGTCCGGTTACTTCATAAATATTATATCTCTTTCTCTGTCTTGTAAGTGTTTAATGAACAGAAAAGGAATTTTGGCGGATATGGCATACTTATGAAGAATTGTTTTGGGATATATAGAGATATAGTTACACTTGTATTCATTGTAAAAGAATTTGAAGATTAGGTTTAATAAAGCGATGATTGGTATTCATAAAATCAAAATAAACTAATAGTATTACTCCTTCAAATATTTTATGAATTCTTAAAGCCCCAAGTTCAGGTCAATGCGTCTAAAATATAAATTCAAGAATTTGGTTTGTACATATATATATTCAAGGGAAGATGGATGACCCTGCCCGACAGCACTTCTCTTGCATCTAACATTATTCTGATGTTACCAGAAAATAATTAAGCCCTGCTCTTGATGGTTGTACAATAGTATATAATAGTAATACTTTCTGCTATTATACCATTGATAGATGTGACTCCTTATCACCTTAGGATATATAGGCCACTCATCATTCTGTGATTCTGTGAAAGCCAACCAGCCTAGGGTGACACGTAGCTTTGTGTTGAATACAATATGGCAATAATCATGGCTGAAAAGCAGGAGCAAAACTCACAATGATTTGTAAGACATATGAACAAGGAAGCGGTTTATTAAATCACAAGGTATATGACATATTGTACAAGGTTACACAGGGGCACACACATCTGTGTTACCATTCACTGAATATCTATCAAGTCTCGTACAGTTACATTTTCAAATAAAATCCTTTCAAACAGGTCTCATCCCTCTTGATGTTAACTCAACCTTAAGAACATTCATCATCGAGTGAAACATACACAGGGTCATTTATGATTATTTGAACCTCTTTTCAATGTTCTGTGAAAAACTAGAGACTGTGTTTTCTAGAAATAAAATTCTATCTCAATTATTCTGTCAAAAAGATTACCTTTGAAAGTTTGAAATAAAGTTAAATGATGTCTTCCAATTTGTTATATGTAGTATTTTACTAACAGATCAATTGCCTTTGACTTCATTTTCGTAATCCACAGAATCGATGAAGTACCTTAAACATAAGAATACTGATGGATTGGGAACAAAATAACTTTGATCTCTAGGATTTCAAGTGCCTCAATGTTGTAATAATTCGACTTTGTTGAATTCCGCTTTCAGTTCAGGGTTTCTATATGTTTTCTATAGATATAAATCTGGTAATTCATGTGTATGTAAATATTTTAAACATGGTTTATAACCCCTTAGTTTAGTAAATGGGGCTTCTGACAACAGTAGCCATAACAGAAAATGATACATTTTCTTGAAACTGAAATCTTTTGCTTTTATTGTTTCGATAAGATCAAAGATAGCATAGTTCCATGTTGGTCAATTTTATTTTGTAGCTCGAATGAACTTAAAAAACTGAACTGATTTTCAATTGATCAGGTCCAGTAGTCTAACTGAAACTTCAATTAATATTGTCAGTTTGAGTGACTGAATGTAGTGTGACATGTTAATCCCACAGCCACCACAGCGCAAGTAGAAAGTGGCAGAGTAGGCATTGAATGGGGCAATATTAGCCCTGGGATTAGGTACAATCTCAAAACAATTTCTACTAAATCTCAAGGAATTTAAACCTGAGGTGATTTCTACTTTTCTCACTTGTCTAACTCCATCACAAATATTAAAAGAAATGAACAAAATAGAACTCTGGTAAAAATGTTGACAGAGGTGTCTTGAATGGATTTAGAATATCTTCAGGGAGGAGTTTTATTTGGTTCTTTTTGTAAATAACACCTGAATTAATATGTTATTAATGATCTGTGGGTGGGTAGGTGGATTATATCATCAAGGCTTGGTAGACATTCAGGATGTTCTGACCAAACTGCACCTGTGTTGGTAACTTAGTTTGAACCAATATACCCGAGCATATACGTAAATAGTGAAATTATATGTGTAAAGAAATACCTTAGAATAATAGAATAAAAAAACATCAACAAATTTAGCAATAACGCCTTTGGGTTTTCATTAATGTTAACAGCATGCAACCATTTAATAGCAGCATTCACTTATTCATCAAATGCATTTGTTTCATGTTCAGTTGATGTGTTGGCTTTTGTGATATCTTATACAACTGCCTCATAAAGGTGTGGAGAAATTCTGCATGCAATATCTGGGTATGCTATATTATATTCATTTATTAGCCTCTGTAGATAATCACTACCTCTTAAACAAAGACTATAATTACAGCAGTTCCATAAATATAGACTTGAGTATGTTTATGAGTTTCATAAACTACATGCCCAATAATCTGAGGTTCCTGATATTTCAGCTTGTTACTTTTTGAAGGTAATTTATTACAAGTTGCGCCCTGACCTGAATGGGCATTATAATTGAAACGGACCCCAGGAGCAAACCTCAGCACTCACAATTAGTCAGCCAGTTCTCCTTGAGTATTTGCAAACCAGTGATAATATTATGGTCTGTAAGGCTAATTCTGAATCTTGATTGCAACCCTTTATTTCATAGGTTATATTTGGTTCATACAAATCTCGTTTGTTAGACCGACTGGTTGATATGTGTTAATAAAGATATTCATTATTAGATCAATGGTTTCGCATCAGTCACTTTCAACATCTCTTGGATCAGTTCCTTCATATTGATGGGCTCACTGCATGAACATAAAATGTCTAAATACATCAACAGGTTCAAAAATGTATCATATAGTTGAAAGTTTGAAATTCAGCACATTATTGTTTTTGTTCATTACAAGTATATGATTTAGATTAGATTACTGTGCAGTTTTGTTAAATTGTACTTGTAATTCATATTATATTTCAGTGCTCTTTCTCAGGGCATATTTATTTAATTTGGACTTCTTTGCTTAGGATGGGCATTCTATATTATTCAAGTGGTTTATTTTTATATTTTACTTGTCAGATTAGTGTAGGATACCATTTGATATGCTAGATATTGTTGGTTCTCAAAAAGTCAATAGTATGATAGGCCTTGGAATAAATTTTCTTTGGTTTGTTGTTTGTAGAATCAGCTCAGCCTGCACCTGGTTGGTTGATGAGGATGCTACAGCATGGAAGGTGATGCAATTGCACCAGGGCATTTAATGTTATGTGTGCCAAGGCCTTTGAGGGAGTCAGCTCATGTTGACACAGCTCCTCATAAGTCTTCCATCTTGCAATCTTGCTAGGCTATCCCAGATGTGTTATGTTACACCAATGTAGAAACATGCATTTGCATTCATTGAACAACTTACTATGAATATAGAGAATAATCTAAATCAAATAGTAAAATATTGATTCAAACTCAAGGCCACATGGTGAACATCCAACTGAAGATCTTACTACAAATGACAACAACTGATTTAACAAGAAACCAGCTCAGACAGTATTTACCTTCCTTTTAAAAACCCAAATCTTAATTTTGATTTTTTATAACCTACCCCTTGAGCATGCTCTCAAAGGGGAACAAAAGATCAAAATTGGTCTTTTGATATAGACAATTGGTATTCTCTTTGACTGTTCAAGCATCTTGGGTTGAGAAAAGATTTGATGACTGCTTTTTGATGGTTTTTTGAAGAGTTCACAAAGACCGCTTTGAGAACAAATTACCCATCCATCTAAATATATTCATTACAGGAGTTCACATAGAATTTCAATTCTCTGTATAGAATTAAATTTTGTACGTTATTTTTTATTGAAATTTTATATGAGGTGCCCTGGGTTGTGATATATATAAAAGGTGCAGTTAACTGGATGTAATCGCCACCATCATTATTATCATCTACATCTTTGTTAATCCAGACAAGTACACGAAAATACCTTGTAATTAAAGTAGAAATGAACACCTGAGAAATAGGAAAACACACCGGCACATAATTTACTTCAACACAAGGTTTATATTCACATGTTTTTGTTGAGTGTGCATTTATGACACTTTGAACGTGATGATGTAAAAGTATTTTAGTGAAAATGAATACAACATTGAGGTAAAACAGCCTATTTAATTAAACATTTATCATTTTATGATCCCAGATACATAAAATACTGACAGATCCCTATGAAAAATGATCAAAATATATGTTGATTTGAATATAGATCCTTATCAGACACATGTAGTGAAATGGTCAATGCCAAAAGAGATTATTTTTGCTATAACTGGAGTCGGTTTGATGTGTGTCTAGTGATAAGAACTTTATCATATGGACATTGGAGACCATCAATGTTGCGACCATCATTAAATGACTTTGATTATATTATTAGAAACAGATATTGTTTACATATTCATCTTATTTTGTCTGTGACTCTGAATTATCAACAAGTGCCATCAAATTTGGGTCTGGGTGACCAATTATGAACTTAATGTCCGAAATGGATTGACATTTTGTAGGAGCTCATGTTTGCTGAGTGACATTGCCACAATCAGTTCATTAACACATACAACATTAACATCTCCTCTGCAACTGTTGTAAATTGAAAACATTGTTTTTTAAAGTTATGCTACCTTATTGAATAGGTAAATCACAATGTCATTTTGTTTGTTTGGTTTATTGATACGTGGTGTTGGTTAGCAAGGATTTCAAATGTACATCAGGTGGGTTCTGTGTTCCAGGGGCCAATTGCCTCTTATAATCTCACACTTGGCCCAACTTACCATATGTTACTAGACATTGACTCTTCAATAGCTGATCAAGTGCCATCAATGTCACAAACATGTGATTAATGAATGGTGTCAACTATATTTGTCCCCTCATATCCAATATATAGTACCCTGCGTGCAGAGTCTAGTTAAACTACACTCTGCCTAGTAGAGACCATATTACAGTTTAGTAGCCCCGCCCCCACGACGGGTACCGGTGGCAGTTTGGGTAAATCACTTTTGACCTACGCGCTGACCTTCCACCAATCAGCGAGCTTGAAGAAACATGCGCCAAATGCGTTCTAATTAAATATGCGCATGTCATTGGTCAATTTCGGGCACAACGATGACGTCAGAAGGAATGACCATATAAAGAACGTCGGTCAAATTTGGCCGACGAACACTGATTGGCGCGGTGAGTTCACAGGTTTATTTTAGTTTGAAAGAGTGAAGACGAAGCTCTCTTTTAAGAAGTGAAGTCTGAAACGAATGCAAAGGGTAAATATATAGCTATCTAAACTAAGCACAATTTTAGGTAGTCATAGGATAAGGGGTACTTGTTGAAAAGAGAGACACTTATTTGAGTTTAAACCAAATCTGAGTTGGATATCAAAGAAGGTGAATGTGATGGGAATATTAACATGGGTATTCATTTCAGAAGTTTTATTGATTAACATAAAGGTCAAAGTTATAAAAAATTGAAGATCTTTACAAATATAATTTTTGGCTGTGGTTTATGGTTGCTATAGTGAATTAATATAAAGATCTGGGGTTTTATATCTATTATAATAGCCTGTCTATGGTTGATTGACATTCTATATGTTTGTGGTCCCGCCTGTTCAAACCACAGTTAGTTTCAAGACATTGAATAAAACTGGAATATTAAATTTGTGTCCCAGACAGTCCCTGGGGATAAATATATTCTGCTTATGGTGAATTTAATACAAAATTAATTTAAAATGTTTTTGATAGAAGTCATATGGGGAAACTAACTAAAAGAAATTAATTTAAAATACTTTTGATATGAAGTTGTGTACTAAAACTGAGTAAAAGGAAATTATTATTTAAAACTTCACCTTCACCAGAGTATTTTAGATAATATTTCGATATAGTATCAGTGCACATGGCATCTCAGACAAAATAAAATGTTTCATTCTTCAAATATGTTTCCTGAAGTAGACTGAAGTTGTGCCTTCCTTTTTGGAGGCAAGTACTCCAGTATGTCAATATATCATATAAAACTGTGTTGATGGATGGGCAAGTTATTTTCATGTTATGTTCATGTATATCCTCATTGAAGTCATGTTCCAAGAATAGTTAGTTTATTATTGTTGACCTTAGTTTCCCAGTGATATCATGTATATGTATGTGCTTTGGGAACATTCATTCTCTGAAATATCTAATAATCTAGGCTGGATGCTGCAAAGAGCAAACTATAGGATAATTAGATGTCCAGGTTCACAAACTTAACTGTTAATTAAATCATCCTTATCTTGTGGCCTTGGCATCATTATTGAAAATATTACCCAAGTGATTATCAAATTAGTCCAAACATTATAGTCCTTTCTATTTATACAACATCCACTTTTCACTTTCTCTTGTTAATGTTACAAGTATGCCTTTTCTATCTATCTATGCTAATTCCATGTTTATTAAATGCATTTTTTCTTTGTTTTTCATTATGCTGCTCCTTTATGATGCTGTTGATGGAATTGATGAATGGAAACATAACTACCATATTTTAGGTAAGTTTTTTTAATGAGGGAAACTTAAAAGATGCAATTGGATTTCAGAGAAAGATGGGGTATGCTTTTAGTAGTGCTGTTTTGTAGTTCAATTGAGGTATTACTAAAGAATTTTTGTGGAATGCCCCATTTCAAACACACCATGTAAAAAGTCTTTTAATTTTGACTGGTTTTTGTTTATTAGCAGTAAACCTCTGATCTCTCCCAGGGTTGAAGCTTTTCATGAAACTGCCATTTGTTATACATTATTTGAAAGATTTAGTTAGCTATTCACCCTTCACCCATGTTGTATGTTATTTCACTATTATTTTTTCATTATAAACTAGGCGTAAACAGCATATTCTTCAAAATGGTTACAAAACATAATTCTTCAATTTGCATTTACAACATAACTGAAATGTTGTTACACGTCGCATGTTTACTTTACTTATAAAGGTGATTTTTGTCCAGGGCTCAACTGTTGAAATTAGTATCAGGTTGCACATTGTACAGTTTGTAGACTTTTACTCTTATTTCTAATAAAACATATTACCAAAGTATGTAAAAAATGAAACATTATGTGGATAACTTTGAAATGTCAATATTGGTCAATGAAATCATCTGACCTGCCATTCTGGAGTACTGTACAGTGTTGTTCTTTTTAAATTACCACATTTTACTTGATCTTTTTAGTCTCATCAAATTTACTATGTGGAGTGATATTTTCAATGTTCTAATCATGAAAAGTTAATACTCTACACCTGTATACATACAGGCCCAACTTCAGAGAAGGTCAACAATTTATATTGCCTGATTGAGGTTTATCTTCATTTAAACTCTATTGAGTTTCAAAGTTCTCTGTGAATTCTCAATTTTGTTCCCTTGAGTTCAAGCATCATGTTGTATTGTTTGAACCTAAAGTGAAAATGTCATGTTTAATATATTATCCTGAATGCTTCCATATGGGTTAGTCTATACAGAAAAAATTGCATTTCTATAGGTAATTATTGTACATATATATATCCAGGGTTTCAGTAGCCAATTCTAGAGGCTTTTACCTCTCTCACCTGGGGAACTGTCAAAGTTTGTCAAATGAAGCAGTTGACAGGTTTGAAATTGACTCTGTAGAAATTGAAACTGCCCATGGCCAGAAAGGTGCAAAAGATCTGCCAACACTATAAAACTTATTTAGTCTACTTGGTTTGTTTCATCATTTAGATACCAGAACTGGTATAGCAGACTACAAGCTGGACTAGTGTTGATTGAAAGATGTAAAAATAATGGCTAAAGGTCAGGATCCCTCAGCTCAATACAACTGACACTAGGCCTGGGGCCATGTAACAGAAAAATAACATTATTCTCCAGTTGTTCAGGTCAACTACAATCTTGCCCTTTGAAATTAAAACAGAAATAATTATACCGTTTTTTTTTCAGTTTTATTTTTTATTCTCTAGATGAGATCTAGGTGTCATCTTTAGTTCATACTGTCAGTGGACAAATTCAAATTCAGTTAGGGAATGTTGTTAACTTCTCAATGAACTGTTTGTTTTCTGTCTGGTTGCTTTATGTCTTCCCCAAATATACAAAATGTACTCTATTTATTTTTCACCATGTTGTATATATTTTCTTCAGTTGACCTAGAGTTATATTTATTGACATTTGGTATATTGCTTTTCTTTGTCTTATTGTTGAGCTCATCATTTGTGATATTATCATCATTGCCATGGTTGCCAATGACGCCATTTTAAAACATGATCACATGCATGTACAAATACTTGTAAAATTATAATCATAGTAAGGTTATCTGATATGATTCTGATAATCTAACTTCAACTTGAAATTCTAAACCAAAGTTCAATTTCACTTAATACTAAGAACTATTAATGTCATGATGATTTATGCAGCTTCAATTTGGGGGAAATACCAATTATACTAAACATATTGGCCTTCATTGTTTATATGATGTGATTTGATGAAAAAAGTATTGGAAATTACATTATAGGAAGATACTTACAGTACTTATTCAGAGGTTTTAACTATTGACCTTTGACCAAAAGAAGATGACCAAAAGACAGAGCAATGACAGTTGCAGTGTTAATGACATGATGAATTGATAAACATGTGTTTCAAAGGTCCTGGGAGTTGCTGATCAGAGCTAAGCAGATTCTAAGCTTACTTTCCTCATCTATGCAGCATTTCCCTCAATAAATGTTTACTTCAACTTTATTTATAAAATATGATATTACTTGTGGTCCTAGTTATATTCCATGGGCTTTAGAAATTTGGATTTTTTTGTTGCATCAAGCCTCTGCTGTTCTGGTATATAACCTGAAGGTTCAAGAATTGCAGATTTGATCACCTACACTATGTTGTGTACAGTCCAATAGAAGACCAGAAAGTGTGCCTGACACCAGCCAAAGATAAGCAAACTCTTGCAGAAATGATGACCACAGGGCCACAGGGATTCAGTCTTCTCAACACTACAATTAAGAACTGGCAATTCAGAATAGAGCATTTAGGGATGAGAAATAGAAACTTTTGTTATTTTCTATATTGCTTTTTGAATCATCATTTTGGTAAATTTTGCTAATTGTTTGTTAGATATTAATTCAGTCTGTAGATATTCTATAGTTGATACTCTAAGAACTATCTTAAATTTCACAATCAAGCAGTGTGTGCCATTTTATCTTTATTACCTATATTTCTTTTTCTACAGTGCCTTGCTTCGTCCACAAACTGTCTTTATCTCTTTGCAGAACATCCAGGTGAATTGCCACATCCTTTGGTATAGCCTCCAACACTGATCCATGTTCTTTGGCCTTCTAAAATGTAAAAATAGTACATTTTATGCATTATAGACTAAGCAGACTATCAAGCTATACTATACTCTATGAGTGAATCTGTGTATTAGGTGGAACATAATTCCTAGATATGCATGAGTGCTTGACTTTGCCCTGGAGATAGTCAAATGTGCTACAAGTGTCTACTTGAAATGAATACATCCTCCAATCAGTTCCTTTACCATCAACTCACTATGGAATATATATCAATTATGTCCTGCATCAGAGGATGTGGTATAATGTGATAGAATATTGATGAATCATAGATTGAAAACTTTTGCATTCATAAAACATTTTCATGAAGTCCCTATGGTAGTGCTAAAAGTTTTATCGGTCACAATCATTTTATTTTTGTGTTATCATGCACCTTTCAAGAGTTTGGTTTCTCATCTTCAAAAAGATCCTTTACTAGCCACATGGATATATTGATATCTATTGGTCTTTATTGAGTTTGCAATAAAAGGATGCTATCAAATGCCAAAAACATTTGTTGACCAGCTTTCTAGCCATCTGGCTGGTACAAGACTGTAATTAGTCCCAAGTGACCATAGTAGACTCCTGAGAGACATCATCATGATGACCTGTTGCCCTTTGGGGTTACCATAGTAACCTTAATAGGAATCAAACTAAAGTTATCTGGGCAATATTTTTCTAAGAGATCTCTGAAATGCATGTGTATGACCTCTGGCTAGAGGTTAAACTATCCCTAGTCCCTAGATCTCACTGGACTAATGATGGTTTAATTCTGAAAAATCAGACCCTGTGGTGAAAGTGATTTGATTTTCATGTTTGTTTTGCTGTCTTATTGAGCTGGCTTTAGGATTAGGGCATTGGAGATTAGTTGATCATGTCTTCCATATGTCATAACATCTTCTCCCACTATGGTTTTTACATTCACAGCTAATCCACTACATGATTTTAGCCATGTTCTTCCCCATGGAGTCTGTCTAACAGCATTTTACCTTCCTTCTGAAGGTTTTTCTTAGAACTCTGATAACTGCATGTGATATAAATATCTGCTCTGAAGTCCACTCATGTATGTTATTTACAATTGGATTTAGGGTTTTTTCTTTCCACTTTCAGGAGTTTACATTATGGTCAATAATGCAATTAATCTTGTTTATTTTGAGAGGTTCCCTTCGCTAATTGAAATTAGTGAACATGGCAGCCATGTTGAAAGATGGTTTCTATAGCAACTAAAGTTTGAATTTCACATAAAAGTTCTTGAGAAATCAACAATTTGAAGATATCATAGGTTTGTTGATTGCTATTGGAGTCATTGACAAATTGAACCTCCCTTTCAAGTGTTTTAGTCTACTGGATCATTTTCAAAATGTCATTGTTATAAGATCACTTGGAAATATCGATCTGTTATAGTTGATGTAGGATTTTCACTTATTAAAAGTAAGAGCTTGACAGCTCAAAAATTGTTGATGTTTCTTATGACATGTTTTTTCTCAAATTGTTGAAAACAAAATCAGTATGTGTTCCCATCATTGATGACCAATTCGACCCATGAACAATTTTGAACATGGCATGATTTGGCAAGTGTACAAGAACATTTATAAAACTACTTTTTGTTTCATATACTTTCTGGGTCCTATAACATGTTGCCTTGAAAGATATATTTGTCTTGCCAAGCAGAGAGAACTGAGCATGATGTTTTTGATTTATCTGTTTAAAAAATATGTTATATTGTTTTTTTGCCAAAATTGCATCCATTGGACATGTAGAGATTGATCGTTAAAACCGTTATTAGTATTTCAATGGTTTAATCAACTGTAAAAATATCAGCATGCAGGAAGAGAGTTCCACATTTTTCAAATCACGTTTGTATAAATGCTCATTTTTAGTAGTCAGTTTTCAAATGTCAAATGTGTATTGTCGGTTTTCATCAAGGGGTTTTGTAACAATAAAGGAACAAATTCTTCACTTAGAATTAATACAATATCAATGTTTCTGTTTTGTTCATGTTTTTAATAGAATTGACAAAACTCTTTTGAATCACAAAATCATGTTTGAAAAAACAAAAACATAAAGAAACATTGTGAGAAATGCTGCTTTTAGAATATTACTGTACAATAATATCCATCTTTATGTATATACCTTTACAAATATTATAATATAAGAAAAAGCACATTTCATGTACATTTGTTATCAACATCAATGATAAATCACCACTTGGAAAATTCACTTGAGAATGAACAAGGAACTTCTTTCTTGTTGAAATTCAGGTGGTTCTTATTCAGTTTATTTCTTAAACTATATTACCACGACCTCTCTTTGTAGAGCCTGCAATCCTAATTGTAAACTGAAATTATGAATAAATATAGCAAGGAGTACAAGAATATGAACTTAGGGTAAGGGGCTCCTAAAAGGGTCTATTAACCTAATTTTATTCACTACCCAACAATGTTCAGTCTCTCTTGACATGGTAGTCAGACCTGCCAGATATACATATGATATATTTGTATATTCAACTGAAAACCGTATGTTAGTAATGATTGCATTCTCTAAGATGGGTTTGAAGTGAATACATTTGGCATCAAAGGGATGTCAGTGTCTTTCATTAGATGGTCTAAGGGACATGAACTATTCTGTGATGGTAACCTCATTATGTTAGAATTCCCTTCTGTCTACCTCTTGCTACTTCAGATTCTCCTTTATAGACATCTTTCACAAAAACTGCCTTAAAGATGTTCCTTTAGACATGATAGAGAGGTATCTCAGCATCCTACATCCAAGGATGATTCTGCTCTGATTCTGATTATGACCATGTGAGGCCTTGTATTTTACATCCAGATTATAGACAAGCTTTATAAGGATAAACCCATTTCTTCACGGATGGAAAGATTTTTTTTCTGATGCTGTCAATGAAGAATATTGATTTGATTTGATTTAGAATGAATATGTAAACTTGTTTTACTTTCCTGTTGGGGTAAATAAAAACAACAAATACAAAACTCTAAAACTTTTGATTTATTAACCATTATATTCAAGCCCTATATAATACAGATGTAGACTGTAAAAACAGAAAATATTAATGACTTTGGCATTTAGAAGCATTTTCAAGCCAGTTTACTACGCTAACATGTCAAGGGGTGCAAATGGCAGGTATAAATTTTAGCCTCTGTTCATTTTCTATTCTAATTGGTACCCTGAGTCAAGGATCATTTAGAATAGATATCCATCTTAGCTGTCAAGTACAGAATTCTCTTGAATTGAAGAAGTAAGATTTCTGTGACTATATGTGAACCTAGAGAAGGTTTACTTTGAGTCAATATGTCATATTATCTCGTCTTAGCTCACTTTTGGGACATTAGATAATATTTGCGTATATTTCTGTCAAACTCAAGAAATCAATTTTGACTTATCTGGGAAGTTGAATACCAAGGACATGTTCTCAGGTTCCATTGCTACAAAAATTGGAGTCAATTTCATTTAGGTGCTAAAACACAATTATACGGTCTGGAAAGATCCGTCGAAATCATTTACAGCGCTTAATTACAGTAGTTCTATTATTTTTTATTTTTTACCTGCCTCCACAAAAGGTGAAGCAGATGGGGGGGGGGGGGCAGTCTAACAACTTGATGCAAGACTACCTCCCTCTGTGCTTTATTGGTAGCTATTCTCAGCAAGGATTGCCCCTGGATGGACCGGCTGTGTTGTTTGTGTGGGTAGTCTCAAGTGGTCAAGTATGTTTGGGGGCTACATAAGTGTGCATTTGGGCTAAGTGAAAATCATTTGATGTATTTATAGGGTCAGATAAGTCTACAAGGATCAGGTGCTATTTATCTCTGTAAATTTGTCTATTAAATCTTTGTACTTTTCAACAATCTAATATGTTAGTATACAAATCTGAGGAAATGATTCAGGTTAATTTTCTTTCTTTTACTGAATGAAATGTGGAAATGGTTTGTATTCATAGAATAAAAAAACAATTCTCTTCCACAACTAGAAACTTTCAGCAATTCCTGATTGTTCACTCAGTAGCATATGTCTTGATGATTGAATGTGTAGAAAACTCTACTCTACCTGAAAGCTCAGGTGAATACTTGCCTCAAATTCCTGTTTTAGTTCAACTCATTGTACCATTTGCAAGAAGAGTATGTATCCCACACTCAATCTGATCATTGCTTAATGCATTCTGGGATTGATGGTCTAACTTTCTTTACTAACAATAATACATTTCCCTTTGAATCTTCAATTATTTTTGTCTATTAGATCAGTTTTTTATTATGGGGAAATTAAGATAAACCATCTATGTGCTCTTATGAAGTGAATGTACTTCTGTATGATATTCTGTGCCAGTTTCTTCTATAATGGCCTACTCACTAATAAGTATTTTATTGTTTTGACTTCTCTGATGTATGGGAGAACACGCAACCTTTCAACTTAGAGTCTTGTTGAATTTAGAGTGATGGCCCAGTGCCAACTGATGCAGCTCAATGCAACATGTTTCAGTTGATATTTCATTATTAGAGATGGACTTTCTGGTGGAACAAAAGGAGCAAAGAAAAGATGTTCTATTGACTTTTCCATATGCTGTTTTACATTTAAAGGAACAATGTTTGAGTGGTCTTAGTTTCCATGAGCAACAAAATGTACCACTAGACCTTCATCAACAATAAACACTATAGTATTCTTGTAAAGATTTACATTGAAAGTATTGCTGTTTGTCTCATGTAGGGTTTTACATTCATGACCAGAGAGGCTCCATAAAGGATAAATGCTATCTAGTAAAAGGCTAGGAGATGATAGCCTCTTAGAAACATATCTCTTGAGCTAATTTTATGCTTGGTTTAAACTTACATAGCAAGAAAGACTCATAGTCAAGTTTTTATGTTTCATCTTGAGCTAAAATACTCAGTTCACTAACTACTTGCTACATTGTACTTAGGGACCCAGCCTGAATATTTTTGTTTTTGAATATTGGAGAGTATTACGCGAGATTTTTTCATTTTCTTGTTGGAAAATATATTTATTTTATGATGTGGGGTGATATCTAGAGTTTGAGGCTTGCGAAAATAAGGTATCCTCATCTTTATACCCCCCACCCTATAATTTCAGGGGGGTCAGAAGAAAATAAACTTTAATTCATAACTTTGGAAGTAAATGAGATACAAACTTAATTTTTTCACCATAATTTATAGAATGACATCAGTAATGCAGAAAAAATATTTCAAACGAAAATAAGCTAATTTGCATAATTTAACCCTTAAACCGCCATAAAAACTATTAAATAACGGAATGATAATAAACAACTTTTACTGTAATTGCCTTCATATGAAGTTATAACTTATGAAATAATTCCTAAAAATGCATCTATATATGTATATTAGATGTGCAAAATATTAAAAGTGTATCTTACATAACGACTGTGAAAAATATTTCTCCCCTCACCCTAAAATTGAAGGGAGGGGGTCAAAAGAAAATAAACTTTAATTCATAACTTTGGAAGTATATAAGATACAAACTTAATTTTTTCACCAAAATTTACAAAATAATATCAGTAATGGAGAAAAAAATATTTTGAACAAAAATAAGCTAATTTGCATAATTTAACCCTTAAACCGCCATAAAAACTATTAAATGACAAAATGATAATATACAACATTTACTGTAATTACCTTCATATGAAGTTATAACTGATGAAATAATTCCTAAAAATGCATCTATATATGTATAATAGATGTGAAAAATATTAAAAGTGCATCTTATATATAGATTGTGAAAAAATTTCTCCCCCTACCCAGATATTTCAGGGGGGTCAACTGAAAATGGACTTTAATTTATAACTTTGGAAGTATATGAGGTATAAACCTATTTGTTCACCAAAATTTATGTAATAACATCAGTAAATAAGAAAAAACATTTTTGATATGCAAATAAGCTAATTTGCATAATTTAACCCTTATACAGTCATAAAAACCGTTAAATGACAAAACGATAAAATACGACATTTATTTTAATCGACCTCTCATGAATTTATAACTTATGAAATAATTCATATAGTTGCATTTATATATGTATAACAGATGTGCAAAATATTAAAAGTGTATCTTACATAACGACTGTGAAAAAAATTCTCCCTCTACCCAGATATTTGAGGGGGGGTCAAAATGAAAATGGACTTTAATTCATAACTTTGGAAGTATATGAGGTACAAACTTAATTTTTCACCAAAATTTATGTTATAACATCAGTAATTCAGAAAAAATATTTTTTGATATGCAAATAAGCTAATTTGCATAATTTAACCCTTATAAAGTAATAAAAACCGTTAAATGACGAAGTGATAAAATATGGCATTTACTTTAATTGACTTCTTATGAAGTTATAACTTTGAGAAAAAATGTACAACAGATATGCACAATATAAAGAGGTTATTTTATATAATGAGTGTGAAAAGAATCTTACACCCTACCTTAATAATTTTGAGGGCTCGGGGGGGGGGGGTTAAAGAAAATAATAGACTTTAACTCATAACTTTGAAATAATTTAAGAAAGAGCTTATATTTCTTCGCTGAAAATTGAGAAATCACATCAATAATGAAACGAATATTACATGGGGACAATACTATATTTCAACTAATTTGCATAATTTAAGCTTCAAACAGTCATGAGAATCATTATAAGGCAAAGTGGTTCTATACTGAAATTGACTTCACATGAAGTAAGGACTGTGACAATATATCCTTTCTTAATACTAGCATTTAAATGGAAAAATGATATCAACAATTATGAAGCTATTTTTCCCAACTATTTCAATACCCATGGAGATTTTCATAGATATAATACTAGAGGCAAATCAAACTTCACCCTTCCTAAAGCAAAACTGAAAATTATGGCAAAAGAACAATAGCCTTTAGTGGTTACTCCATATGGAACAATCTCCCAGAAGAAATAAAAAAGTCAAATTCCACTTCTTTTCTGAAATCAAAACTGAAGAAGCATATTCTCTTAGCTTATTAATCATTAGTTGACTATATCATTTCTTCTTTCTTCAGTAAGAAGGGTAGGCTCTCAAGGGAGGTACATGGGCCAACCTTGGGGCTGCTCCAAACTACTTAAGATCTAAAATAATAATTCTGACCATACCAACCTTGGGGAAGGTAAAATAATAACTAATATTTTATAAGAATCACACTTTTAAAGATTATTTGCGTCAATGCGGTAGCCTGGCATCTTTAAATAATAATTAATGAAGCTACACATTCATAAAATTTCCCCATGGCATATGGCACCTTCTTGGCTTCAAATGAAACGAGCATCATGGATCCCCCATACCTTTATTTATTATAATCTAACTTTTGTGATTACATTCCGGTTTGATTCGTTGACAACATAATGATATACATGTACTTCATGATTTAACTACTATATGTACGGGTATTTAAGCATCACCTGTGGTGCCACCTATTCTTAATAATATGTGTACACATAATGATTAAATGTATGAATAAATTGAGTTGAATTGAACTTGCAATGTTTCAGAATAACCCTTAAAAAGGTAACCATAACAATTCTAAAGTTTATTGAACCATAATCAGAGTCACTGTGAGGACTGGTGTCATATTCTAGGTTGTAGGTACCTGATGCAGTGAAAATGTCATCATATATATTTGGGTTAATCCACTTATTCCCGTCCACACTCACTTTCCTTTGAGCCGCATGAACATGCAGCAAAACATTCTGTACCTGCAGTGGCACATGAGCAAGTGGTTTAACATATTGCTTTGTCCTTGTATTGTTTGCATGTGCAAAATGACTTTGGGATTTTTGTTATATCAAGTTTCGGTTTTTTGGTCATTTTAATGGTCTCAAGAGTAATATGAACCACTTGACATCCAAATCCATTCCCTGGCTCTGGAATCTCAAAAAGTGGTTTTTCAGCATTCATTGAAATATATAATTGTTATAAACCAAAAATGCATCCATAATAAGTGGTAATGCTCTAATATCATTTTGGATGCTGCAAACAAGTGTAATACATCCAATGATGGTTTGTTTTTATATTGAAATATAAACAAAAATAACGCAACTCCCCTAGACCAGAGATCGTGCCCATGTGGACAGTCAATGGAGACAGAAACTCACTTTAAAGTAGAATGTCATATGTTTGAAAATGAACGATTAAGTCTGTTTGCCTAAATGACTGATATCCATAGTGACTTTTACATGTATACAAGTCTAGGAAAATATTGCATAATAATGAATGAAAAAAAACTGTTCAAAGGACACTTGGAAAATGTATGATAAATATGTTAGTCAAAAGTCGTGAAATAGTTACATGCGATGGTCTCTAATAGGTCGGCATCAACCAGGAATTGTTTTAATTCATGTATGTATCTTAATGTAACATCTTTAGTGCGTTAGACTTTAATTAATAAATTTACTACTACTACTAGTATAATATTGTTTCCATGTAATATTTGTTTCATTCTTGATGTGATTTCTCAATATTCTGGCGAAGAAATACATGTATAAGCTCTTTCTTATACGATTTCAAAGTTATGAATCAAAGTTTATTAACTTCCCCCAACCCTAAAATATTAGGGTAGGGTGTGAGATTTTTTTCACACTCATTATATACAATACCCTTTTTATATTGTGCATACCTGTTGTAAATGTATTTCTAGGAATTATTTCACAAGTTATAACTTCATAGAAGTCGTATTTCATCACTTTGTCATTTAACGTTTTTTATGACTGTATAAGGGTTAAATTATGCAAATTAGCTTATTTTCATATCAAGATATTTTTCCGAATTACTGACGTTATAACATAAATTTTGGTGAAAGAATTAAGTTTGTACCTCATATACTTCCAAAGTTATGAATTAAAGTCCATTTCCATTTGACCCCCCTCAAATATCTGGGTAGGGGGACAAATTTTTTTCAGCGTCGTTATGTAAGATACACTTTTAATATTTTGCACATCTGTTATACATATATAGATGCATTTTTAGGAATTACTTTATTTGTTAAAACTTCATGAGAGGTCAATAAGAGTAAATGTCGTATTTTATCGCATCGTAATTTAACAGTTTTTATGACTGTATAAGGGTTAAATTATGCAAATTAACTTATTTGCGTATCAAAAATATTTTTTCTGAATTACTGATGTTATTACATAAACTTTGGTGAAAAAATTAAGTTTGTACCTCATATACTTTTAAAATTATGAATTAAAGTCCATTTTTATTTGACCCCCTCCCCTCAAAAATCTGGGTAGGGGGAGAATTTTTTTCACAGTCTTTATCTAAGATACACTTCTAATATTTTGCACATTTATTATACATATATAGATGCATTTTTAGGAATTATTTCATAAGTTATAACTTCATATGAAGGCAATAACAGTAAATGTGATATAACATCATTTCGTCATTTACTAGTTTTTATGGCAGTTTAAGGGTTAAATTATGCAAATTAGCTTTTTTCATTCAAAATATTTTTTTCTTCATTACTGATGTTATTTCATAAATTTTGGTGAAAAAATTAAGTTTGTATCTCATATACTTTCAAAGTTATGAATTAAAGTCTATTTTCTTCTGACCCCCCTAAAATTATAGGGCGGGGGGTATAAAGATGAAGATATCTTATTTTCGCAAGTCTCAAACTCTAGATATCACCCCACATCATAAAAGTAACTTATTTTCCAACAAGAACTGAAAAAATCTCGCGTAATACTTTCCAATATCCATTTTCACTTTCTAGCTGTTTCTCAGAACTTGGGTCCCTGAGTATTGGGACTTGTTGCTCTGTTCCTATTATATAATAGACATCTATCACCTGTCAGACCTATACCCCAGGAAGAGGGGCCAAACTGTCAGTGACAACATTACAAAATGACAAACTGAGCTTTATGTTAACTAAAGAGGTCATGCATTTGATGATTACATATACTAATTAGTTCTAATTAATATCAATTAAACCTCATTATATATCTTAGACAGCTATTTTCATTTAGTGAAAGACCCAGAGGGGTTGGAGTTCAGATTTTGGTTTAGTTGTTGCAGCTGTCCCAAAGTACTATATTCCCAATCATAAAACTGGTGAAAACCACAAATAAATTTTGTACTTGAGTTTTTATAGAAATGATTATATATCATTTGCAGGTTTTGAGATGTAATAAAATATTTTTATGTTAAAACACGTTCTTGAGTGTTTGTTAACACAATTAGTTATATAGATGCCACATTTTTCCATTTTGGTCATTGCAGTCAAATATGTATTTCCCAAAATGAAAAACACTTAAATGCCAGTGTTATTTTGGGGTTGCTTCTCTAATGGGGATGACATTAAATGGCTATTTAAGATAAAAAGATGTGTTTTACAAAGTGTTATGAATAGGTCCAGATGTGTCTGGTTTTGGTTGACATGACCACATCCTATATTTTGTAGCCATGGTTACCAGCATGTTGGTCACTACAGTAACCACAGAGTAGCCATAAGAACCACAGTCTCTGATGCTTTACCTTTGCCATGCACACTGATTATCTTTCAGAAAACCAAAACCACAAAGGAACTTCTGAAATACAAATCATTACAAGAGCATTAAAGTGGGATTTGCTGATAAAATTATAATTTAGGTCAATTCTTTGTTTATTTATTGGACTGTTCCGGGTCTTAATATTTAGAGTTTAGCAAATGTTTGTTATGAATTTGTCTGGCCTAAAGTTGTATGGAAGTTTGCTTATTTGTTGAAAATATACACAGTACAGTGGAATTAGTTAATTATTCAGTGGTCTAAGACAAGTCTCTCATTCTTTGAATGTCTAATGCAGGAATATAGTAGCATTAATCAATATTCAAATATGTTACTTTTATTTAAAAAACAAATACAACATCTGTTTTCTGTCACTTTCTTCTGTTTCTTGCATATGTTCCAATTTCTATAGCTTCAGACATATACAATGGAATAGAAGCTGACCTTGCAAGTACATTGTGATTTACAAATATACTCACCTGCCTATCATTTTCTTTCAAAGAAGACTGATCATAGTAAATTGAACATGTTTATTATAAAGGTGATATGTCAGATGAATCCTAGTATTAACAGAACATTTCAAGTTGCTCTTGGAAAAGGTTACTGTGATATTATTCAAGACTCAGACTGATGCCACGCTTAAGACCATAAGAATTTAATGTTGAGTATTTTGTGTTGAGGAACCTTAAAATATAGTAGCTTGTTCAATTAGAACATTTGATATTATATTTCAAATCACCATGTAAATTGAAGGAATCTGGCAAGTGGCAACTGGATTGGAAACAAGATTTACTTATCTTCTCATAACATTAGATCATTGCATGTAAATGCTAGATCTTATGTTCACTAATTTCTTTCTGACATGCAGAACTTTGTCTTGCAGCCATTTGATATATCAGCCAGTGATAACCAATTAGGCACTGTTTAATTTGAAAAATTGTGAGGCACCAGTATCATCAAATAAGTGCATTCACATCAGAAAGTGCATTAAAAAATACATTGACTCATATGTATAATTCAAACTCATTTTCTTGAGTATGAGTATACTGTATAGTTCAGGGAAGTTTCTAGGCCAGATTTGAAGCAAGAATTTTAAGTTGTCTCTTATATCATTATAGAAGTTGGTTTATTCTGGCAGAATGTTGGAGTAAGCTTTAGCTTGTTAAGCTTTCCCTCATAAGTACCTTTCTACTTTAATACACCTCTCTTCTCAGACTTTTGTATTACTTTTTAGAAGTTTCCTTTAAACGATTCATATAGTAAATGGTTGCACTTTTGGTAAAGCAAAGTTTATGGTTTAAAATGAATATTTTGATTAGAAGTAAATATGTTAAGCTCATCCAGGGGTTTATAGCATGTGTTTGCAGTCTGAGATTTTATCAACTAGTTATTTGGATTTTATATTCTACTCATGTAGTCTTTATGGGTAGATAAAACCAGATAAAATCATAACAAGTCATGAACATCAATGGAGAATGCTTCTGTAAGATGTCATCATAGACCAAGATTGATGAAGCTTTTAGATGTTCTGATATACTTGTTGCCTGGAAGAAGAAAGTATGAAATTCTGAAAAACTTGATCTTTATATGTTTCATTCTTTAACCTCTCTATTTGAAGAGTTTGTGATATATATCAGGTAGTCTATTATATCTTGTCATTACTGAATGTATTAAATGTTTGCATGCTCAGAACTCATTTGTAGTATCAGTAGCTCAAATTTTTTAGTTTTTTTATTTATCTTTAATAAAAAGTTGTTTTGGTAGAAATAATATACCAAGTGTCAGGTATTTTTCTTTTCTTTATAAAATAAATGTTTACCCCAAAAGACAAGAGCATTTCAAAAAGTGCTTCACATGGGTTCACAGCTGACCACAACTCTACAAGAACTTCTTGGCATGACATGGTAATGCTAGACAGGGGAACACATGCCCTAATGTTAATTATGAAGTGTTAAAACACAGGCTTCCTAAGTGTTTGGAGTCAATTAAACATTTAATTGACTGCAAGCACTAGATTAATGATATTAATGATGTGATAAGTTAGGATGGATATTATACTAACATTGAACTTAACATGGCTTTGCTTATTGTAAATATATAAGATTTTACTGGAGGTGTATTTGGTTTTACTGAGGGAATATTTAATTTCACTGAGGATTTTTAGTCACAAATTGCCTAAATGCATTTGCTAGTTGCGGGAGTTATAGATTATCCAAAAATGAGTTTATCTCAGTTGAAGTTTATCATGATAGATATGTTTTTTTAGGGTAAAGGTTATCACCAGAGCAAGCAAAGGGTAATTCAACCCAGTTTGAATAGACTCTATAGCTAGAAATTCAAGAATGATCCTGGAACATTTAATTAGTTTTTTTTACAGGTGTCAGATAGTATTATTCAAAATATCAAGAATAGAAATGAGTCCAGGTCGAATTTATGTTGTCAATTATGTGGTTCATATATAACATTTATTCAGCTCCATCTTTATGAGCTCAATGAAACTAAAGCTCATGAAATTATAAATTGCTGTATTATACCACTGTTTTGGGAAGAGACCTAATATCTTGTCTTCTATTTTTTCATTTTGGGATTGATTAACCTAATTGGTTCACAGAGGTATCTGACATTGTTGTATGAGATTCACTCTGTTTCCAGCCTATTGTCACTATACAAGAGAATTTGAGAAATGCTTCATTTCTATAAGTTACACCCTGGAAAACAACAAAGCTTTTTGTTTTTAGTACCAAGAATAACTTTTCTGTTTTCACTTTCAATATATGATAGTGATATATATCATATATTATATTGCAGCTTTAAGTGGATATTCTATGATACCTAAACCCCTTATATTCTCTTACTCACTGTTCACTTATATAAGTAGGTCAGTATTTTAAGAATTTACTTATCTTTGAAAATATTAGCTTTATTTGTCGAATCTCAGCAGTTGAAGCCGTTGAAGATGCTAAACCCTGAATTTGAGATGTTTTGTTTGATAATAATATATAACATTTAGAAAATATCACAAGTGGTCAATTTATAAACACAGAAGAAGTAAAATCGAGCATATATATTCTACAATATAAGATAAGGGTCTTTCAAGAGATCACAGTTGTACAAGTATGATGAATTGACTAGGTATATCAGGCAATTAGTTACCTCTTACAAAAGTGCCAAGATATTGAAGCATTTTACATCATCTTGATAAATCACTAGTTAGCTATTCGCTTTTGTGTTGTCAAGCTTCATTACTAACAAATTGAGAAAAATAGATTTTTTTTGCGCTCCTTACAGTGTCAGTAAACTCAACCATGAATATAATGTCTAGCCAAACCAGTATAAGGCAAAATTGTTCCAGATCTTCCCTAACTTGGTTTTCTATTTAATTCATTTATAGTTAAGTTAGTAAGTTAGTATGAAAGGTGCTTATCATGAGTAGTTCTGAAGGCACCTTTCTATTAGCTGATTGAAGTACATCCAATTTAGGACAAAAATTATGAGGGACATTGATTCCACTTGCGTCAAAAGTCAGATTAAATCGATACAATTATGATACAGTCAAACAAATTCTCTAAGTTGCCAGATGAGCCAGATCAGATGAATAATTTACAATATGCTTTGGAGTATGTTTCATCATTTGAGTATTTCAGATGTTTTTTTGCTGATGAGTAATTTGTCTTAACATAGGTGGATAAGTATTAATAACCCTTTAAAAACCTTCAACATGTGGATTCCTTCAATACCCCTTGATTATCTTAGTAGGCAATAACATCTCTTTGTAATTAAGTAAGTAAAGTTATCATTGGTTTTCATATTTCATACTGGGCCCTGGCCAGAAATGAATTGAAGTTCTTTTTTGCTTGATTCATCAAAATATGTCATATACTATTACTATAAGGTTGCTTTTGATATTTCTAAACACTGTTGTACATGTATAGTATAGCCCTTGAATATGTATCAATGACACTTGAAAAAATCCTTGAGATTATCTAGGATTATGAGATTTATGAATATACATTGTCTTTGAAGATGGCTTATTGTAGATAATACAGGTGATCACTTTACAATATCACATACTACATTCTTTCATCTCCCTTATGAACCATTCCCCAGTTCATGTTTAATCACACTAAGTGAGATGTTGTTTGAGGGTAACTGGCTTGAATCACATTTGAAGTTTATAATTACAACATACGGGGACACCGAGATCTATAATTACATGAACTTGATTCATGCTATATACATTTATAAAGAAGTACCACGAATATCAGAATTTATTGCAAAATAAAAATTTAATTAAAGTGTCTAGAAAGTTGGCAGTAATTACTAGTTACACTATAATGGAACCCCTAAGAATGTTTTTCCAGTAGAAATAGTTTTAATAAAGTTTCTTTTTGATCTTGAAATTACATTATATCAACCATCTATTCATTTGAGATTAATCTTGATTGTTGTTTTGTGTACTTACAGACTTCAGAAAATCTCTGAAAGAAGGATCCGTGCAGACTTACCATAGCAGAGATGTCACAGACATTGCACAATTAACCCTCGACATTCCAAATAACCAACTTTTAGTTGGTGCTAGGTGAGTTTTAAAAAAGAAACAATGTCAAATTGTAGAGTTTTCTAATTATTATGTAAAAATTTCAGTTTTAAAAAAGCTGATGAAAAAATGAAAGCAATGCACACGAAGCTATATACAAATCTTTAAAAACAATCCTATGTATCTTAAATGTTTGCTTTCAGAAATTATTTATTAAGATTAGCGATAGATGACCTGAGTCAACTGGAGAAGGTAGAATGGCCCATTAGTGACACTGAAAGGGAGATGTGCCTCAAGAAAAGACCAGGATCTGTAAGTTGATAAATATTAGAAAATTAACCTCATCAAGAAATATAATATAGCGTGTTACAAGGTGAAAAAGTGATACGATTTCTTAATTTCAAATAAATGAATAAGATGAGATTTGTAAAAATCATACTCAGACCTGTGAAAATGGACCAATTTTTATGTCATTTTAGACTGGCTGTGAAAACTTTGTTAAAGTTCTACTGACCAACAATGAAGGAGGAGTGTTTGCCTGTGGGACCAATGCATTTGAACCTAAGTGCTCATGGAGGGAGGTCAGTATATTGGAAGTGTCTGCTTAAAACGCAATGTCCAAATGTAGTTCACAATGCATAACTGATGTTGAAATTGCTCTAGAGGTATGGGAGCCATATGTGAATGTAGGTACATCTTGTGAATGGTTGAATGGAAATGTGTGAATGCTCAATGGACATATAATGGCTGGTCCAACCTGTATAGGTTACTTCTTTCCTCTTATCCTAATTATCAGTCCAGTTTTGATATTCATTTGTAAAAACAGCAGATATAGCTCAGAGACTGGTTGTAATTTGCACAACCTGGATATGTGCCATGCTAATTACAGGTGTAAGGCCTTTCATGTTTCCCTGATATCTTTCACATGCTTGTCTTAGAGAACATAAATAAAGCCTGTATACTGAAAGATGTTTATGTTTGAAGCCATCTAATAAAAACGCTAATCTATTATTAGCCCATAGACTACACTGTCTGAAAATTAGAATATTGAAAGGGAGGAGTAAGAATAATCACGCATCAGGGATTAAATGGGAGCTGACTTGATGCAATGGTTTGGCGGGGGGGGGGGGAGGGTTTGTGTAGTACATACTGACATAACTCAATTGCAAGTTATCACATATGGCTTAAGGAAAGGGAATGCTAAACTGTTGATGGGCTAATGTGGAATAACACATAAGATTAGATTATTGTTCTTGCCTATGGGTTGCTGCAATATTGTTATCTTAGTCCAGGCACATGCACATTACTAAATAGGTCAAATCATAACTAACACCTGGATCTCATCAAAAACAATACAAGTGGCGATACATCATCATTCAAAATTAGGCAATGCATGTGTATTGATTTGTTACAAAACCACCTACGTCACTGTCAAGCAATTTTATTATTTTACAACTCAAACTTCAGCTGAATTATATATTGCCCTTTGCTTTGTTTGGAATCAAGGCACCAGGTCAGATGTGACAACAGTAGGCACTTTGCATCATTTATCAGAAGTGTTGCATTTTGCATAAACTCAAGTAGTTTTATATCATAAACATGTCTTTTGTAAATCAACTCAAGATTATAAAACTTATTTTAACTTCTTGGGTAAACAAACAAAATCATTTATATGCTTATAATTATGAATCATTTTCGGTTTATTTTGCTACTATATCTTCCAAGGACAGTTACCCCTATATTTTTGGCATATAAAATTATAGCTTTTTAAATAATATAAAACACTTTGAAGTTTTTATAACTTCTAAAAGTAGGAGTACAGCATGTGTTTTGATTAACAGGTGCACTAATTACTACTTTGATGTAATATGTCATAACCAGTTGTTAATTTAATGATGTAATTAGGGGTCCTTTTCACTTCTAATAAACTGTTTATAAAATTGAACAGGAGTGCTTTGAATGGAAAGATGGTGTTATTCTGGTCTCGAATATCCATATGTTACATTATATGAATGTACTTCATATGAATGCGATATTGATGAATAAATTTAATGAATGATAGTGCTATATAATACTCTTCCACATATCTGAACTTTTATTTATCTTTATATAATTCCATGTATAAAGTTCTATAGATAAAACTGTTTGAAATCTCCATGAAGTGTCCCCAGTTGCTATAAAAGCATCCAGGTGTGTTGAACAGATGGTGTATGACCTGACAAGTTGCCACATATTACCTCAGGTCTGTGGTCATCATTTTAAACATTGTTCTATCTTTTTGTCATTCCCAGCTCCTCCCTAGACTTAATAATGATGATGGATGATAATACTGTAGCAACAACGTGAGATGAATTTTTCTCATTTCATTGTATTATGAAACTGAGACAGCCTTAAAATACGAATTAACTAAAGCTTATTTCAAGCACATTTCAAGACTTTTCTACTTTACACTGAAATAGCTGAAATCAGATGTCGTAAAAAGGACATTTCTCAAAGTTCTAACAGTAAAATTGAACATCAGTCAAGGCGCTACATGAGATCTACACAAGAAACTTGAGTTTAAACACCCTCACACTGAGTTGATAGCTCTTTAACTTACAAAAACATAATATCACAGTTTTTATCTCAACTTCTTATCATATTATTTGTTGCATGTGAGCTCAGATTTCTCAATTATGAGGAAGTAGTTTTATTTTACTAAAAACACATGTATGCGGGTTGAACTTGAAGTTCATATGTTGTGAAAGTCAAGTAAGGGATATCTTAAAAGGTAATGCTAATATTACTGAAATAACACGGCCATGAGATACGACATGATATCTATACAGATTATAACAGTCACTTGTACTTTTAACCTGAATTATGCAAACAGTGTGTGAATTTTACAATGACATTCTAGGATAAGCGTGAGTTTTGTCACATGTTATTGGCAATGTTTTCATGTCTGCAATGTTTAGTTTTTGGTTTTATTGCCAATAAGCTATTACTGCATAATGTTTAAGACAACAGTGATGAGAAAAGGGAAGCTTTCCCATGATGTCAGCATTGAACTTGAAGTTTTCCCATGATGTCAGCATTGAACATTATTTCTATTGCAAGCAAGATCAGCATGTAAAGAACATTGTGATTTGTATTTTGCATGGCAAAGTCCATACCATTTCTATCAGAGCTTAAATTGAAAATGCAAAATGCAGTATAACAAGTCCCTCATGGCAAAACATCCAAGTGCCCTTGAAAAACAACAAACAAAAAACAGACTTGAAACTAAAGAAGTGTTGCCCGTACAATCAGCTTAAGCTTTGTATTTTCACTAAGGTAAATCCTGGTAATCCACTAAATCATTTGCGTATGTAAGATTCTATCTCTAAGAGATATAGACGTCATTGAAATGCCAGACTCTGAAGTAAAGAGGAGATCCTATTTGTTTTTTCCTACTTACTCAAGTATTATCTTAAATCTACTTTTTGCATATTACAACCTGTTTTCAAAGCTTGATGAATGTGTGGAACTTGTAGAGAATGTTTGAGATAATTGTGGTTTTGTCTTGTTGTTATATCACCTTCAATATAAACTGAGCTCTCAAGTGACTTAACATACATCTGTCCAATGTCTGTTTTATTTCAACTTTTTATTCTCTCTTCTAGTCTTTCTAGTTACATGAATACAAATTAGTAGTATATTCAAAGATGTGCACATTTTATTTTTTTAATGTAATATTCATTATCAGATTTTTCAATGAATAAAGATCAAATTGAGTAAAACAAGGATCCATATCCGTGTACTTTTGTAAAAAAATCACTATTTAAGTAAGCAATTACATTATCTATCCTCTACTTGACTTGTATATAACATGATAATGTATGGTGCATGGATGTTTTATGAAAGGTCCAACTTTAGGATGCTGATAATATATAGCAGGATCTGCACTTGGTTTCACTCTACATTCTAACTTTAACTTCCTGTTAGAATAACAAACATAAACCACAATTATTACATTACACAATTGTTGCTAAAGAGATCCGCTAGCATATAGCAGCGTTAAGAATGTATATTTATGAATATGAGGGGGAGGGGGATGTCAGTTACTTTTACTATAATGTAATCAGTAGCTACTGTGGTAACTCCTCTCTGACTATACTCATTTTTGTTCTTCTTTACAAATATTAGCTCTGTTGTCTTGGCTAAACCAATAATGAGTGAATAATTTTTCCTACAGATAGAATGAATCTACATTTCTAATATTTCAGGCAACAAACCTAGGGACTGTAAGAGGATGGGTGAAAGGGCTTGGAAAATGTCCATTCAGCCTCCAACAAAACAGTACTGCCTTTATCAGCCAGGATGGGAACCTGTTCAGTGGGACTGTGATTGACTCTGCTGGGGGGAATTCTCTCATCCATAGAATCTGGCCATCCCCTCCCCCTGGTCTCAGTGAGAGTGCGGGTATATCCAGTCTTGGAACACTTCGCACTGAGAGGGATTCGAAGTGGCTCAACGGTAAGGACTAAAATAGTGATGTGATTCCAGAATTTTTAAAAAGGACCACAGAAGACACCACGATCCATATATTTTCATTTTCCTTTGTAAATTCAGATATTAAAACCTGTTAGCTTTCATAAGATAAACATTCCAATGTTAAATTGATCAGAAAAAACAGACAAAAACAACTTGAATTGGCTTCAGATTCAGAACATCCTACTCCTTTTCACTAGTTCATTCACATTATTCATTGGCATACTGTATTTGTTTGTAATAGTAATCCATCATAACAAACACATTACAAGAATGCTTATTAGAGCCAACTGTCAACTGTTTTACATAATATTTGATGACCCTTGCTTTAAACAACAATATCTTTTGCCAGATGTTTGGCTGAAAATGTAAAATTTATTGATAGGAAAGTTACATGTGTTAATTTAACATATTTTACTGAATATTCTAAAGTAAATAAGCTGAGGAAATATATTATGTTTCTGCACTGTATGGTAAACTTTAATGTTTATAATAGTTTATAAGAGTACAGTTTCATTGGATCTTTCACCCGGCCAGTCATAATAAACAAGAGTTGAAAAATAATCAGTTGTTTCATTAATTGTTTTGACTTTCATTCTGAATTCCTATTCTTAAAGAAGCTCCTAATTCAGGATTTAAAATTATGTAGATTTCCACTTGTCTGCTGTGAACATGACTGGAATTCAAGATCAAGTCCGGGGATATTTATTTCTAAATTACATTCAAGGCACAAAAACTTCCATCTGTTACATTTGTCTATCTTTTTGTTAAAACTGTTAGTTTGTCGAGTTGTCAGGGCTACAGAGTTCAAATTTATGAGAAGTGATAAAAATGTATATACTAGCAGATGGTTATCAGATTTTTGCATATTGGTTAAGGTTAACCTAAACCAAGGAGATGATGGGTTAACTTAAACCCATGGAAGATGACGTTATCACAGCTTGATTGAGATGGGGCCATGTTTAATGGGCATTGTACCATAAAGTGGAGTCAATGTGACCCAGAATGTTATCTTTGCACTATAATCTTAAGAGTATTTCTTGCCTAGCTAATGTTTTTTCAGTGATATCAGTATCAGATATTGCAAGTGTATAATCTTAAATGCATTGTAACATGATTGCTGCTCACTTTGAAATATTATATCATTCTCTAATGAAAATATATTCATTATATTTTTAGGGGCCAACTTTGTGTCCTCATACGAGATTGGAGACTTTGTTTATTTCTTTTTCCGAGAAACTGCAGTGGAATATATTAATTGTGGAAAGGTAAGTATTCATTGAAATAGTAAGCTATTCTGACACAAGAATTTACAGTTGTGGAAAGACATGTTCTGAGTTACCAATTGAATTCCAATTTTTCTGAGAGACCAAGTTGTAACGTAAACACTTAACATTATCACTGATGCTATTAATAAAATCTTTGCCATCGTTATGCTATATTGCACAACTGACAAATTACAACTGATTTAATTTCCTTTAGTTATAATCTAATCTAAAAATCAATGAAGTCTAAAATTGCAATATCCTTCAGAGAAAACACAAATCCGTATACACTTCAAATAACAGTCCAATGTACAGTTCAATAATTACCTCACATTAAGGTTATTGTGCTCTAATTTCATATTTGTATTTTTGAGCATTGCACTAGACTTACATGAATGATTGCTGATAATAACTTTTCTTATTTCAGAATGTTTATTCAAGAGTGGCTAGAATGTGCAAGAACGACCCTGGTGGTCAATTCTTAATGAAAGATAGGTGGACATCATTTACAAAGGCCCGATTAAACTGTAGTTTACCAGGCGAATATCCATTTTACTACAATGAGCTACAGCATACATATTACAATGAGAGTGAGGGTCTTATCTATGCTACATTCTCTACATCCACGTAAGTTAATCACTTTCCATTTTCCCCAGTGTTTTTGGAATATAATTAATTATTGATAGTAAATCAGGTGTAAATCAGGATTGTGATTATTCATTTATTTAAGGTTCTTTGTTTTTTTTAATATAGATTTTGGTTAACCAATTCATAGATAATACAAATCTTATTCAAGGATTCATTCATATCTATTCTTCCTACAGGAACAGCATTGCTGGCTCTGCTGTCTGTGTTTACAACATGACGTCACTCAATAATGCATTTAGCTCAGACTTTAAGCACCAGGAACATTCTCAAGCAGCCTGGCAGAAATTTTCAAACCCATCACCAATGTATCAGGTATGTTCCCCATATTACCAATATGTCAGTTTCATATAATGTAAGAAAGGATATTTTACTGCAATCAGTTTTCAGGAGAAGTTTAAATCGAAATGTGTGGATGCATTTTCTCCCATACATTATAATTTATAATAGTAAAATATGTATTAAACCTATTTAAAAATAGCAAAAATAAGATGTGCACTTTTGTAATACATTTTCTGTTCTGTAGTGTGCTGGCTCCCCCTCCGTACTATCAGCAGGCAGAGCCATGAGGCAGCAGGCACCTAGAATGATCAACTCCCAGAAGTATCTGATGATGGACAAAGCTGTACAGCCAACCAGTATCATGCCTATGTACAGCTCTGAACATGAAAGGTAAGCTATATAATTAAGCAACTTAATGCCAGCGTTTAAGTTTTAAAGTGTCTGCAAAATTATAATTAGAATAAAGTCAAACATCTGAATTTCACTAAAGATCTCAAAAATGAATGATTTCAGGTGGAGCCACATTGCAGTCGACACTGTTCCAGCAAAGCATCATCGTTCATTTACTGTCATGTTTCTGGTTGACCAAAAGGGCCAAATGAAGAAAATAGTTCATCTTAAGGACAGCAAAACCTCATGTTTAGTTGAGGAGATCACAATTATGTCCAAGGATAAGACCCAGCCAATCAAATCTATGCATTTGCACAAAGCTGGTCATGAATCGCATATCATCATAGCAACTGACTCTAAACTGCTGAAAATTCCTACTCAAAGATGTGGCAGGTTCCTCACTAAAACGTAAGCTCTTAAACTTCTAGTTGACTTCCTTTTTGCTATGTTCTTTACAGTAAATGGAGAAATTGTATCATGATTTGGAAATAATTGTTGAAATATCAGGAAAAACTTTTGAAGTTTACTTTTCAATAGGAAAGTTAGTGTTTGCTTCACCTATACAAAGACCAAATCATAGAATTTTGCATTATCACTTATTTAAAATAAATGACATCAACAGATAAACAATCCTCATATTTTTAATTTTTTCAGTGAATGTATGAATGCTCAAGATCCATACTGTGGCTGGCATGATCCTGCTGGGCGCTGTACTACTCCTCCAAGAGGGAATATACATACTCACAACTGGCATCAGGATGTCAAGAGTTGCCCCATCATGGATGCTCCAGGTAGGAAAGACACAGGGTGATACAGTATTAAATCTGGTATTATGTTAATACAACTACAGTATGAAATTGTCCAAGCAACTGAATTCCTTTCATGTAAAGAAATGTAAAAGAATTGTAAGTGGAAGAAGTGAAAAGGTGGAATCAATGTACAGAATATATTTCCACGCAATAATATTATTTTATCTCCATGTCTTTAATGTAAGCTTGAATAATCTACCATTTCAGTTGATGGTAAATGGGAGATGTGGTCCAATTGGACAAGATGTAGCCATATCAGTGATCCTAACAGCCCAGACATGTGTCGTTGTCGCTACAGAGCATGTGAGGGTCCCTTCAATGGTGGCAGACCCTGTTCTGGTTCCATTGTGGAAGTCACTAACTGTACTGGTGAGTAGAACAGGAAATACAGTAGGTGAAAAACATGGCATTATATGGAAATAGCATATATGCAGGGGATGGCCCAAGCTCTTAATACAGAGCTCAAACCTACTGATAATGTCTGAGAAATTAGGGATTCAGTTTTGTTAAATGGAACTCGTTTGTTGATCCACCTTGATAGTTGATACACAGTGCATGCATGTTAAAAGAGAAAAGTAATATCAACTTAAGCATGTTTTGATTTTACAAATGTGCAGATGTTTTACCTGAATTGTCCATTTATTAAACAAAAACATGGAAAATGACTGATACATTGATAAAGACTACAAGTTTAACATCCTATTTGACAATCCATATATTTGATTAAGAGCAAGAAACATCTTGTATTTCCTGTTTGTTTTTAATGCACTCTCAAAGGAATGATAAAGCACACTAGATACAAAACTAAAGTGCTACATTGTAAGTTTGCAGGTCTCATTGTCATAATGTTGTTTTACTTTGCCTCATTGTTTGCCATTGTGTTTGCTTTTTGCATTGTTAGCATTTACATGTTGTTATCTGTTCAGTTTAATTGCTAGCATTTCATTTTGTTAGACCATTGAATTGTAGCATTCATTCTTCCCTTCAATAGATTCCTTTGTATCCACCATCACCATGATTTCTCAAGAAATGTTCATTGTGCATGAAGTATCAAGTACATACACTTTATTGTGTGTATTATTGTGTGTATATTTATTTTGTGGAAAAGATTAATTTTCTTGAGATTTGATTGATAGAAATATGAATAAATCTGAAGCTGTTGAATTAAAAGAGCATGCTGTTGTACATTGCTTTCATTGCTCATCATTCCTTGTACATCTGCTTTGTATGTAGTGCAAATAGTACGTTTAGTCTTCTATTAGTTGCATGCATTAGAAACTGTACATAGATGTACATATTGTAGGACAAATGCCGCTGCTGCACATTGTACATATCATTCACCTTGATCTGAGTTGTTACATAGAACATTCTGACTATTCACACTTTTAGACTGGCTGATCATGAGTGGACAAAAATATGAAGATGGAATTTTGTTTTGATTAAGAGTGAAAATAACTCAGTGTAAAGAAATTTGAACTTTCAAAAAGATTTGCTATTTTCAAACCTCATGATCAGAACTTTATAATATATTCGACAGTTACTAGTACATAATCTAGGATTAACAGTTTGAGTTTCCAAATAGCAGCTTGGTTAACCAATCAAAACATGTTATTTCTTCAGTCCATGGAGCCTGGACGAAGTGGTCTGATTGGTCCAGCTGTAGTTCTACTTGTGGAAGCTCCGAGAGGACCAGACGAAGGGAGTGTGGGAATCCTAAGCCCAAATATGGTGGCAGATTATGTGTGGGGTCAGATCTGGATGTACAGGACTGTAGGAAAGCAGCGTGTCCACGTAAGGCTGCTTTTTATGACAAAATATGAAGTAAATTAATTCTATCAATATCAGGAAATATGGGAATATCTGTTCTAACAATGCTTCTGCATTTGCAAATAAAAACCTTGAAAACAACCTCAGGTGTGGTTCTCCAATAAGCTCAGAAAACATGTGTCACCTTTAGAATAAGAAAATGTATGTGTACTGTTTCTAGGATTTCTTAAATTACTGCTATATAATTCAAAGCCTCAATTAATTTCAGCACCTACCCCTCCACCAATAGATGGAGGCTGGTCAGACTGGAGTGACTGGGGCCGCTGCTCTGCCAAGTGTGGTGGGGGCATAAGAACACGCAATAGAGAGTGCAACAGTCCTCGGCCACAGAATGATGGCAAACCGTGCGCTGGAAATCTTGATGACTGGCAGATGTGCAATCAACATGAGTGTAATGGTAAGTTAGGATGAGGAATCATTTTAATTGCAATGTTATACAATTACAAATTTTTGTAAGATATGACATTATTGATATTTATGAATTATGATTATATGATTATTATTTCCAAATCATAATTTGCTTTTTATATTTATGTTGCAGAAGTAAGAAAACCAACACAATGGACTCCATGGTTACGATCCAACATCACCAACGATGGCTACTTTGAACAACGCCATCGCTACATTTGTCGGGCCAGAGTCTCAGACCCAAGTGACCTCAGAGCAAGCAATCCTAAAACAGAGATCCGTTTTTGTGATCCTAAAGGAGTTGATTGTGACAATAAAGGTGAGCTTGATAACTCTATTGATCTGTTTGAGTCCAGTGATCCCCTCTTCCAGGAACACTGTAGAAAGTGGCATCTGCAACAGTTTCATCCCTTCTATGGGTACTGCTCCTGTAAAGATCTAGGATTCTTTAGAACGTGTCAGCGATGTGACCCAGCCAAAGAGGCTCGGTTGAGGCGTCGACGTCATCATAGGACTCGAGGATGACAATTATGACATTTGCAGTGTAGTATTTATTCAGCCCCAGTATACTCTTGATTGTACTGTATATAGCTTAGAGGACTATTTATTTATTTATTTGAGGCTGGTGCACTGCTAGCTATAAATGTTGTTGGCACTGCTACTGTGGCATGTTTGGTGACTCTGAAAACATTGAGTGGACATTTTGAGTGTTAAGGGGGCATTCATTAGGTGTTGTGCAATCCTGATATTATACCAAGTCCCTGGATAGCCTGCCCTTGAGTTTGGAGTTATATGCCTTACTGTACGTAGCAGGTTCAGCATTATCAAGCAGTATTACGATGCAATGACTGGTTTTTGAATATTGTGATCTCAATTTATATATCGTGATATGTTTTAGTAATTTAGAGAATTTTTGTAAATGGCTGCTATTTTACAGATTTTGCATAGCAGTCTTTTATCATATTCATGTCCACTTGTATATGTCAAATCAATGGTGTTCAATGTTGTATTCAACATCCTTGCTTTTACTAACTTTTATTAGTAGCTGGTCCCTGTGTGTGCCCACTGCTGTGCAAGCCTGTAGACTAACAGACATTAGGCACCCCTTGTAAACATAAACTATTCCAATGAAGTATATAATGGTTGATTGAACATGGAAGAGTTTATTTTTTCAAGGGGTCATACTTGTAGCGTCATGTAAATTATTTATATGTGTATGTCCCATTTTTATGAAATTACATTTTAACACTATTATTCTATGTACTCTTTTGTACAGATAATAAAATTATGAGAATCCCAAATTCTAATGATATTGCTCCTTTGATTTTGAACAATATTTATGAATCTCTAGAGAATTGTAGCTTCTAACAGCTTCTTTTATTCATAGCTATCACTATGCTTGTCCTAAGTCAACTTCCAAAAGAAAAAAATTCAAATTACCTCATTTGAAAAATATTAACTGAGACTCTTATTTAATTAATCAATTCATTTCTAAACATTTCCTAGTTAAGCCTCTTAACTAGGTATCCCATGCACCATGTGTCGTGTGTTCCCAGGATAATGTGTCCCGGGGATAATGTGTCCCCGTGAGTTACACCTCCTTCTGGTAATGGCTGAAAATCTGTTTTTCTCCCTTCTTCTATAAGGTAAGCAGTGGTGTTACACTAAGCATGGTGTTCATATTAACCCCCTCCCTACCTATATACTAACTTACACCCCTCTACATACACAATAGACTCTATTTTCCTAACATGTACTTATTTTCATTATGATGATCCAATGAGCTGTTGATTTAAATTTTTTGGTTTGCTCTGAATAGTTTACCCTTCTACCTCCCAAATCCACCTGGTGTTTTTGCATCTTGCATCACAGATTTTAGTTTCAGATGTTTTTTGATTTGTTTGCTTGTTGTTTGCAAAATGTGTGGCATGGTTAAACATAAGAATACTGCAGAGATAATTTAATATAACAAGAATTATATTTCCATGTTGGGAGTCAAAATTAACTTCATGTTTTGAACTTTGAACAGTATATTGGAAAAAAGTTTCTGTATTTGTTTTGTTTATTTCCACATCAATGATCTTGACAACAATTGTGTACTATACTTGTTATCTGAATGTTATATGCATATGCAGTATTTGTTACAACTAAGATATGAACCTAATGGCCATCTTGCCTGATGCAACCCATTGGTTTTTAATAACAAGATTTTCAATGCATGAAGTCAAAAAGTGCAATATGATTACAGATTCAAACTCTTGGATGCAATAAAACACGTAGATTTGATAAAACTGTGGAGATATTCACATTTGAGAAATACACAGTTGCTTATGCTATGCAAATCCAGTTAAAATTCGAAATTGAGTTAATGTAAATATAATTCCTCCTGCAGGTGCTAGCAGACTGGATACTGATGGTGGCTGGACCAAGTGGACGTCATGGAACCAATGCTCTGCACCATGTAATGGAGGAGTCCAGTGGCGCAGCAGGGAGTGTACAGACCCAGAGCCCAGTGGTAGTGGCAAGGATTGTGATGGACACAGCATGGAGAAACGTGAATGTAACACACATAGCTGTAATGGTAAGTAGTTGGCCATCAGCTCAGCTTTGCATTTTTGAAATATATGTGTTCCAATGAGTAGAGGAGCAATACAGTAGCATCTTGGGGAATTGTTGAAGTTCATGACCAGTACATGAAATTTCTTTTCTTTATTTCTTATTAGAACAAATGCATAAGATCTATCGAGATAAGTTTCTATATTTCAGATGTTCTACATTAGTTTTCATTAGTTTGTATGCAAGCTGCATCTTGAAAAACATGACTTGATAACAAGATAAGACAAACTTTATATTGTAGTACTAAATAAACAAATTCTTAGCCACCATTCACCTTATGGAATAATAGGTGATCAGTCTATTAATAACTGCATGCTTGCTTTCATGTGCAGCTGAATGGTCCTGCTGGTCTGACTACAGTGCATGCTCTGTCAGTTGTGGCATAGGCACCAAGAAACGTACACGTGTCTGTGACAAGATAAAAGATGGCAGAGTGTACACTAGGGGATGTGATGGTGATTCTGAGCAGGAACTTGAGTGTGAAATGGCAGCATGTGATGGTAAGTAGGGTTGTGCATCATCAGAATGGGAAGAGTGGGGTGTAAGTAGGGTTGTGCATCATCATAATGGGAAGGGTGGGGTGTAAGTAGGGTTGTGCATCATCAGAATGGGAAGGGTGGGGGGGGGTATGTAGGGTTGTGCATAATCAGGGTGGGGGTATGTGTTTAATATTGTCTATGCATTGAGGACATTGTTAATAATTTTCCCATTTCACCATGTGGATTTTAATAACATCTACTTAATGTCAATTAAAATCTTCAATTTATAAAATATACATTTGAGGTATATGACATGAATACACTTTAGTAACGAACATAATGTAAATTGATATATGCATCATCAATGATATCTTTATCCTTTTCTTACATGCTTGCTTTCTTCAAATGTCTAAATCTAATATTATTTTAAACTTGACAGTGAATGATGGTTGGGGTAAATGGACCCTTTGGTCTGTCTGCTCACCTAAGAACCTACAAAAGCGAGTTAGGAAGTGTCTTCCACCATTCCCCACTCGTACACAGTGCAAGGGAGAAGATGAGGAGATCAGGCCGTGTGAATATAATGTCATAGGTAGGGGGTAGTAGTACACATACTGGGAATTTCCAGCAAATTGAAAAGTCCTTTGTTAAGAAGATGCTCTTGTGGTGTTATAGCTGGATGGTCTTATTGCTGGAAATCGCTAATAAAAACCAATGTTGAATGAATCATATTTCATAAATGAATAAGGCAAAATCTATCATTCATTCAGCATTGATTTTCAACTAACATTTAAAGCTCTCTTGCATTAGGGGAGTCACTACATAACACACTCAAGTCATCTTTCTTATTGTAAAGTAAATAACTGCTTCTAAACTGTAGCTGGGCTTGTGTGCCTTCTATATGCACATGTTGCTTTAGAATAGAGCTTACTTGCTCAACACATCAGTCATTCATAAACATCTTGGGTTTCCTTCCTTGTTACATATATACGAGTATATGTGAATGAATTTGTTGATGAATTTCACATGAAAAACAATGGCTTGAAAATGTTTGAAATTGTGTTTTTCAGATGTGAATGTGGCATCCGTGTCTTCAGGGAGCAAGGGCGAGAAGACAGGATTTGAGCTGTTGCACGTCATTATAGTTGGTGTGATAGCCTTCATCCTTGGGGCCGTCATAGCGATAGGAATATTCCTCTTCTGCCAGAGAAGAAGGCAACAGAAGTACAACATTCAACAAGACTCATTAAAACACCTTGAGAAAAATAAATCACATTTGTATATGATGCCCTCAGATAGTGGCGTCAATTTAAATAATAGCAGTAATATGAACATATATACTAATCTGAATCAGATGAACATGAATAGCATAAATATGAATGGGACACTCACAAAGGGTGATAAGATGAGTCAAATGACAGTGAAGGAGGCAACCATAAAAAGGAACTCTTTAATGAGAACTAATTTGTCAATTAATGACCTATAGTATCCATCCATCGATGGTTTATGACATCATCATTTAATTGACCAATCAGCTGACCCAAGGTGCCAATAAGGAAAAGTCGTCTCAACAGGGACTTATTCAAAATGAGCATGTAAAACGACTCAAGGAGCAATTCATCAGAACAAATTATGAACAGTATTAAAGCTTCTTCCAATCAATCATAGGTGTCATCACATGGGTGATCCTAGCAACTGTTGCCTAGTGAGTGTAAACAAACATTCCATATTGCTAGGCAGCAAATCTATGCAATAAATGGAAAATCAAGATGATTAAGCAGTGAAGATATTCAAAATGTGTTCAATATTGAATGTTGTGTGGATGTGATGTGAGATGTACATTGTAAAGTGGGTTACATACTGATATGTAACATAAACTGTTAAATGTATTGTAAAAACATGTGATAATTAAACTGCTGGTAGGTGAAATACTTTATTACTGTGAGCAAATAGTGGACCCAGCTCTCCATACTGAAGAACTGTATAGGACAACATTAAGGACATAATGTACTTTATGCACTGAAAGTGATCAAAATGTGCATAACTGTGAATATTACCTAAAAGGTAAAAAACTTATTGAGGCATACAACTCCAAGCTAGATTTTTTCTTGTGTACATTTGTGCTTTTGCAAAGAATATACTGTAGTTCCATATTTCATTTACTCTATTAATGTGGATCGTATACTTTCTAATTGGAAGTCCACTTTTGAGAAATATGTCCTTTTTAGTACTCTCTAGAGCTCTAGAAGTCCCATGATAGAACCATGCATTTGCTAGCCTGGTGCTAGATAACTAAAGGAGGGCTCTCTTAATGTGTTGTGCATATGTTTTGTTGCCTCAATTGTGATATACATGAATATGTTTATTATATGTATACTGATATACAAACTTATATTATACTGCTATTTTTGCATAATGAACAGGATATTTAATGTATCACTGGCCAGAGTTGAATAGTACATACAGGCATTACAGGGTGATCCTAAAAGTGAAACATTATATTTTGGTTCCCTCATAATCACTAATGAAATGAAACCCATTATGAGTATTAATTGATACACAAATAAAAGGAAATACCACCTGGTAGATACAGACAGTTAACCAAACCAAGATAAAGTGTTACACTGGGCTCACTCTGTAGATGCCTTAGAATAAACGCCAGCTTGCATGCCTGCATGACTAGCTGCTAGGAAGTGTTTTAATAACAGTTTTAATAGATATTTACCATTTTAACAAACCATATACTTATAAATGTGCACAGCAGTTTTAGGATGATTTTCATGCAATTTGGACCATAGAAATAAGACAGGGAATGTATAAAGTGATGTGGACATAATGTTTTTGATCAGTGTTATTGTACCATGTACAGTGCTTTATGTACAAAATATTTTATACCACATGTTGAATTCTAGGACAAACTTTTATGTAGGATACAAACTTTTTCAAACTACCATATTTTGTCTGACATTTGTCCTTATTGAAAAAACAATCAGGTGTTGAATTATTGTTCATAGGATTAATGTCAGCTAACATATACAGTCACAATTTGGCAAATTGTAAAATTAATGTTAAAATTTGTGCTTAGAGCATGGCCTCTAAAATATTATTTTTTAAATGTTGTTATGTACAGTAGACATTTTGTAAGTACTTATAGTAGTTTTCTGAATCAGCAGTCTGATGCACAACCTCAGAGAATGGCTTAAATAAGGCAGGCTTCAGTGTCATTTGCTGAGATGGTCACATTTTCTTGGGGCTGTGTGCTGGACTGGCTCATTTAGCTTTTCTGTGGTCATGTTGACACACTCCTGCTTATAACCCACCTGTAGGTTCCTATATGTAACAGCAGATGAGCTAGTTTGGTTCAATGCCTTGTATTGTACCTTATGTAGAGATGTGGTACAAGAAGCAAGATGCTTGACTAGTGTAACCATATAAACTATGGCATGGCCCATTCGTTAAAGCATCTTTGAAGAATTTTCTTGAAATAGTTGCTCTAATGGTTGCCTAGCTATATATAATCAATCACCATTATGGGACCTTCTTGATGGTTGGTGTACTTTAGGAACCTGCAGAATTCACTGCTAACTTTTGTAGTATATGACAAGGTGCATGCCGCAACCCAGTAGCACAATACTCATCTTTTAGGGGCCTGTTAATCATTTACAATTTGTGGAAATCATTTGTCTAGCAGGATGTTGCCATGGTAATATCATCAAATTCATTATTGGCTCAGAATGTTGCCATGGTATTTGGCACCATAATTAAATGCAATTCGCACAAGACATGGCAATGGTAACATTGTGTAATCCCTCGTGTGTACATTAGTTCAGTTGGCACAAGATTTGCTGTGGTATTAGATGTTTGATGGGTGCCATGGCAACATCTTTAAAGACATCATAATTCCATTGAGAAACTGGCCCCAGGTTAACAATAGCTTAATAATTAGTTGTAAATGTTGTACATAAAATTGTATTTTCATTGATGCAACAAGCATAATATCACAATTACAATTATGATCAATATTTTTCATTATCATTAGAAATTTTGAATTTACACTCATTCATTAAAACTGCATTTAATCATTTTGTATATATTCATTAAATATCAACAGATTAAAAATCATACATTCATTTTTTATGTCATTTTCAGTCATTTCAGACAGTGTGTATAATATGTAAATAATAGTTGGTGCTATACTCGTGTTGAATATCTGTATATAATGTATGTAATAATGAATTTTTTACATATAATGTGTGTATAGTGTAATATAATACCATATTGGAATAGAATATTTTGCATGTTATACTTGATGTAAGTCACAGTGGATATATTATGAATGGTGGCATCATTTTAACCATGATTAATATATATGTAACTTAGGAGCAGCAGACCAAGGTGACCAATCGCATGCAGGGAAACACTTTTGTCATTGACATTTGTTTGCAGTTATATCATTTTTCAGTTCAGAAAATCATATTTAGTTAATAATTTCAATTAATAATATAGCTTGTAATGTATATCATTATTTCTAAATTATAATGTGTAAACCTAACTTATAATATTGCATTGTACAATAAATGCACATTTTACAATACTAGTAATCCATGCATGCTATTAGTCACCCTGGCTGCTGCTTTTGTTGATAACTATAGTTATCACATTAAAACCAAGGGAAATAGTTTGTCTATCCCATTATAACTGAGGTAAGAAGAACAATGTATTTGCCAAAATATTGTCTCATAATTTGAAGTGTGCAAATAATATAGATACATTTATGTTGAATGTGTATATTTGACAACGCTCCCCATGTGAGGCTTCAATTCATGAAAACCATTTTAACTTTGACAAAGATTTTCGGTACATAATATACTTTTTAAAAACGTTACATTTAATGGTTTTTTAAATATTTTAGATAAAAAATATTAAATTATTGAAGAACATATATTTTAGATGTAACTGTTTTGAAACTTTTAAATGTTTTTTAATCATGAAAAATTAAGTGTTGAAATGTGTCTCTTCAATGTTGGATTATTTTATGGGTTTAGAGTAGACAGTGTGACACTTTACATGTTTTGAATATAATGAAGTAATCTGCTGTTGAAAGGTATATCAAAACATACTGTGACCCATCGTTTCATGTGATTGTTAACATAATACTGTTTACTATTGTCTACTATCCTTATAAAACTTATATGTTCATCAAAAGAACATTTCAACAGTCTAGCACACAGAGCAAAGAAATGCCTCAAATTGAAATGATTCTCAATTCAGGCAGGTAGCCTAATTGGTCAAGTTTTCTTGGGGCTGGGTACCAGACTGTTATGAATGTTGCCTTAAATATAACATAGCCTATAAAGACCCAATGGGAATATGAGTATTTCTAACCTAGTATATAGCAATGCTTAAACACATGTATAACCAGAAATATGCACTGTTGTAGCATTTCAGATCTTAATATTCATGTGTAAACCTTGTTGTTTTACCTGTGGAATATCACATGAGTGGGAGCATAGTGGAATAAAATTGTATGTAGCTATGTGAAAACCCAATAAAATACAAAACATAAGACAAGTGTTTGTTTATATGTATATCAATAGTATAGCGTCAGATATAATTTTGTAAATGGTAAAAGATGAAAAATGTATCATATCTGAGAAGTCAAACAGAGCAATATTCTTTATTGTTCACTAGATAGTTTTTCATCATGAAATTGACATTTCAGATAGCATCATCATAAGTACTTAAAGTAAAGTAAAGTAGAATTGTCTTCTTTGGAAGAATAGAAGGCAATTTCTGTCACATTAGATCATGGAAAATTCAAGTAGTAGCATTTTCAACATTTGATTTTCATCATCAACTGTCCTCTTTATTGAAACTGAATCCTTTGACGTTGCCAATGTTTGTTATAGGATTTGTTATATATTGCACTCTTGAAGAGTTGATGTCTTTTAGCAAGACATGTGCCTGAGACTGTTCATCAAATACAACATTGTCTCTTGTGAATAGATGTCCTTTGCTCCTGTACCATTCATCTATGGAAAAGTCTGGAAAGAATATTTGAATTTCTTTGGCAGCTGATATTGGAGAATCTGGAAAAAGAAATTGTATGTTTTAGAATGTGTTTCATCTCACAGTGACATTTTTAAGCATTCACTTCAGGAGGTGTTTCCTATACAATATAGCGAAGTAGACATAGTCCCAGACATCACTTGTAGGATAACACACAAATATGTCTAAAAGATGTCACACCACACCCACCTACTCGACAGTGTATGGTAACAGATTCGCATGTCTTGGTAAGTATATGTTTTTTTCATTTTAATTCAAGAAGTCTATGTTTACTCCTTGTTAGCGCACAATGATACAATTAATGAAACAATTGGTGAATATTTTACAAGAGTTACAGTATTACCAAAGAGTTGTTAAACAAAATTGATGTGAAATCATTTTATGCTACTAAGTGCTTAGTGATTGTTAAATTATTTATAATTATCGTTCTCTGAATGATCATCATTGTTTGTGTTCATTAATTGCTGTTAATTCAAGTATATTCCATTTTAAGTCAAACCTCTTAATCAGGTGGAAAAATGTTTCAATGTGTATTGTAAAATCTTATATTAAATTCATGGGCCTGTCAAAATATCTTGTTTTACAAAAGTAATCTCTGGACTCCCCTCTCTTATTTGAAAGGGCCAGGTGTAGTATGGCAAGTGATCGTGGACAGTCACATCTTTCAAAAAATTATGTTTTCTTTCAAGTGAAGTCCCCATGATAATAAATAATAAAATATCAAATAATAATAAAATATCAATCCAACTCTGAAGAATCATGGATTAGGACCCCAACTTGTCGTTCTTTAAAAAATTGTTAGGCTTATTTTCTAAAAAAATGAGGATCTTGTTTTTCTCAATTTAAACATATGAAACGTTTCTTCTGCACTGCACTATATTTCATAATTTCTGGAAAGGGGATGGGTATTGAAATGCACTTAAAAACCACACATCCCATGTTATTTTCCCATATGAAAATTCATGCCATTACATCCATTGTTTCCAGCATAACTTTGGTCATCGAAAATTGATATATTCAAAACTAGACTTTTAATACTATTCTACTTTTGAAGAAGTTTTAGACCTCTTGTAGAATAATCTTTTCATGCAATAAAAATCAGAAAAAGAAGATCATATTTTAAGTAAATAGTTTCAACATTTCGAATAAATTGTTGACATGGGGTCCCTATTCATAATTTTTCAAATTGTTTGATTGATATTTTTATCATTATGGGGACTTCACTTGAAAGAAAACATATTGTTTTAATACAAACAACTGTATTTATGGCCAGAAAGTACTCATGGGGAAAGATATGACCGTCTAAAATCACTTCCCATACAAGTCATACAACACCTGGTCCTTTGAAACAACAAGTAAGCCATAACATGTTCAATATATACCCATAATATGCCTAATGAAACTACTTTTATAAAACAACACATTTTATGTTGACCCTTGCCCTGAGGAGGCCTCTCACCAGAGCCATGTGCACAGTTCCTAGTGTCTGTCAAACCATACTGTCCTCGGATAGAATTCGGTTCTTTGAATATTGTTCTGAAAAAATACATATTTTGTGAATTAATAATAATCTTTACAAATATAAAAGTGTACAATAAACATAATCAACTGAGTACAAGCAGGATTTACAAAAATTGATTCATAAAAATACATGTAATTATGGATTGCAAACATTGTAACTTAGGTAAAATACCGCTTAGTGCAATAACAAACTAGTATACATGTAGGTATGCGTAGATTGGCTATTTATGCTAATCTTAAAATCCCTAGTATGTACCTGAATACTTTAGTTGGTCCCATTATCTTCCTCCAATGACTGATAGCATCCTGCCTGGCCAGTACATGTGCACTCACAGGACCACTGGAACAAAAATCATAATATTGACTTGCTATTTTTGTGGCATAACAATGATGCAAAGAATGAAACAATAATGCACAGAGAATATGTAGCCCATGGGATATCAAATTTATATCAACATTTCAAAGTTGATAAATATTTTTAATATCACACCTTTGCATGTTCATGTACATTTTAATTTTGTATATGAAGAGTTGCCATGGAGATTCAAATTATTTCTACACGCACTTATTCTGTGAAGCACACATGTAGAGTATAGAGTGGGGAATGATCTATTGATCTTACCTTTGCATGAATGTTACAAGTCTGTTGTGGAAGAATTTTCCTGGAAAAATTAATTGGAAAAATTAATTCATCATTAATTTAGATTCAGATAAGGTCTATTTCAACTGAGCAGGGCAATATGAAACTTTAAGTAAAGCAGTTTGCCTCAAAGTTGATGAGTTCTCACCCCTCCTCCTTCTTTCACAGCTGTAACACTCGTAGTCTAACCACATTGAATAAATGATTTTGTCATCCAATGAAGTTAAAGTGGCAGTAAAGAAAAGAGACTGTAAAATGTTGGACACAATATTCAAAAAGAATGCAAATGTTTCAATTTTACAATCCTCATTCTATATTTTAATAAAGGAATTAATATATCTGATCTGATCAAATGGAAGTTATTGAAAATCAAAGATGATATATGTTTTCATTAGAATAGAAAAACAAGAAAATGGCATCATTCTGTGTAGTCCTTAAACACTCCATGCAGACAGATTGCTCAATTGTAAAGCCACTTCCTTGACCAAAGTATTTTTTAAAATAAATGGTAAACATGAGAATGACACAGGAAGTACATTTGAGAAAAAGCCAATCTCAAATTGCAATGGGAATTAGATAGTTTTTCTATATATATTTCAATTAAAGTAATGTGTATGTGTATCCTATTAATGACATGCACGCAGGTAAAAGTCTAAGAGCTTGTAACTACAGCATATCATATATCCCGCATTTGTCACTTCAATGTGATAGGTGGGTGACTGAACGATCACCTACGTAATGAATTGATATACAGTAAAACCTGTCCGATGGAATACCCCTCTGTAGGGAAAATCTATGAACAAGGAATGCTTTTCAAAAGAATTGCATGGAGTAAGTAATTTTCTTTGGTATAATGAAAAGCATGAGTTAAAAATAAATTTTGTGGTTTTCTTAGTCTTTTTATGAAAAATAACATGCTCCTTCACAGCGGACAAATTTTTTGATACCAGCCTTTGTGTTAGAAATCTATTAACTTTAACCATAAGATAATTGATTTTATCATCAAATTAGATCAAAAATACATTATGGTTCACTATTGAGAAATTAACATGGAATTAATAACTATCAATTTGTCATATATTTGTCATATATATGTACATGTCAGGCCCGTAGCCAGAATTTTCCAAGGGGGGGTTCGTTTTTCTAAAAAATTCTAGGGGGGGTTCACTTTGGCAAATATGGCCAAAAATCACTCAAAAATTAGTCAGAATGGTGAAAAACTCCATGATTTTGAAAGAAATTTTGGCCAGGGGGGGTTCGTCCGAACCCCCCGAACCCCCCCTGGCTACGGGCCTGCATGTATACTAGATATTTATTTTGATTGTAGAACCAAAGAAACGTTGGGTTCATACTGTCATAATAAAAGTATGTCAAGGTTTTGCAGATTTGTTTCATAGGCTGATGAAACCACAATGTTTTGTTATTTCTATCATTTAGGTTTTGCAGATTCATCCCATAGGCTAATGAAACCACAATGTTTTGTCATTTCTATCATTCAGAGCAATTTAAATATTATTTAAGAGACATTGCTCTAGGTCTGAAGTGGGCTTAATGCTTATGTTTCTTCATTAATCTTTATCACCCTTGTTATTGTATAGTGGATTCCAAAGTTTTAAAATGCAATAAGTGATTAATTCTTATCATAAATGTATCAATATTGATTAAATAAAGTAAATTAATGGCATCCGAATGCACATCAAACATTTACATTTGAAAAAAAGGATATTTTTCTTGAATTAATCTCTGTTCAGTTACCTTTGAAAACTAGGGCATTTATCTTGAAGAAATGATTCCATTATAAGGTGATGATAATGTATCACGATTATTAAAAAATGGCACCATTGGGTGGATTCCCATGGTGATAGCTCATAGTCATCTTTAAATTTAGGTCATGTTTCAAAAGGTATGTGTACCACGCGGTAGGATCTCTTCGGGACGTATCGAAACCACTCCGTCCCGAAAAACCGTTAATTTGAATTTAAAACCTAACCCAGTGTTTGAAAATCAAGGATTGTGAGTCTCACACTTCACCATTTTTCTTCAAACTTGTTCCGTACAAAGCTTCACAGAAATACCTTTCAGTCGATACATTGTTTTTGTGTACAAAGTACCTCGTTTTAGCGGCGTTTTGGTCCCCAGCTGCGAGATAAAGCAAATTTTCATAACTTTCAACTGTAAGTCAAGTTATCTCGCCAGTCTTTTACCCATTCTCGCTCATAATTTCAGAATGGACTCCCATTACAACCTTCCATCGCTACGTTTTGATTTTTGGGCATCAAACGCAGCAGTTTCTAAATCATCCACACATCTCTTAAAATTTGACTAATACGTCCCGTCACCTTCCACTACGCCCCGCCGAGTCTATGACTACAAACGTGGAGTTGTATTCTAAAACATTTTGTTCATCGATGTGTAATTTTACATAGGTTTGCCTTGGTCGATTCTTAACACCAGTCTTAAGTTTAGCATACATACGGAGTATAACTATAACTGATTGCATGAAATTGATAATTTAAATGTTTGTGAAGATGTTGCTTTTTAACTTTAATTATATGTTATTATCCTGTATTTGATTTTGTGAGGAAACCAAGTGTCTGGTTTGAAACACAATATAATCTGGAATCCTGTTTTGCTAATGTTCAACATAAATAATTTATAAATTATCGGCCGAGGGCAGATTAGAGCGGATCAATCAATGATGTACAAAAAGTAACATGTAAAAGAAAAAACGCTATACTCACTGGTGATCCGCTCGATTACGCTGGTTACCAAAACGAATCGTTTTGGTAACAAGATGGCTGCTGTTCCGGCTGAAGAAATCGGTAAGAATTTTCGTTTTCCTTGATATCTCGAGATACAGCACGAATCATCCAGATCTTTTCGGCCGAAATATGGATAAGCAAAATATCTTTCTGGACAACCAAGTGATTTTAATCGAAATAGTTTGTAGGATGACAGGAACGCCCATTTAATCCCTCGCTTTGGTTACATATACGAATTGATGATAATACGACAACGGTCACGCATTTGAATACACTTGTAACCGAAACGGTTATGTTTAGCTATTGATAATCAATCAAAGAAATGTATATGTGTTATTTCTTTTTTTGAACGGCATCTTATGATACATATGTTTAAGTGCTACTACTGCAACACCGGGGATAATCAAATCGAACGTGTTATATAGAACATGAAATGAGACGGTACCTCACACAGGACCTTAAAGTGCATAAACGATATCTCAGGGAGGAAGTCGGGGGATTTAAGTATAGGTCCCACCATTTTGGGATAACGGTACAGAAAATAAAGGACCTCCAGAGGGAAGGGGCCAAGGTCTCCATTAATGAGACCACCACACTACAACTCCACATCAAGAGACTCTCATTACCCTGTGGAGGTTAGCCTTGCCTAAGTCGATATCTTTTTACTTATCTGATCTTGAATTATTAATAATAGAAATCAAAATAAGTAAAAGAGACCGACTTGGGCAAGGCTATGTGGAGGTGAATACTTTAAAACTCACTTTGTCCCCCACCTATGCATTTGGCCAAACTATGTTTATTAACTTTCTAAGATAAAAGTATTCCGAATGGTTCCGTTGATTATTTTAGAAGTTGAATATAGTGGATATAGTGACTTAAAAGATACTGAATTTGGATGACCAAAATGAGTTGAAACCAATTGTTTTTCTAAACGGGGAAATAACATTGTCAACACTCATCTTAAGAGAGTTCAGTTTTCATTTCAATAACTCATTGATATCAAAATAAAGAATATTCAAACATGACCGTGCTCTATTTGAATTTCTAAACCAATCAGAATGCAGCATATCCAATAATGAACGTTCATTATTTCTCCATATACTGTAGGCAAGACCGTGCTGTATTGAATCTGCTTCAAGGAATCTATATGCATGTATTGTGTGACATCACACCTGGGAATGGCGAAAATAACAGCAAGTTTGGTCATTCCTTAAGTAATGCATTAAACATTGTGAAAAATGATTGCATTGCATTGGTGAAGGGGAACATCTTTGTTTTTGCCTCTTTTGTTTATTCTTATTCTTGTTCTTTTACTGGTCACGTTTTCTCAACAACTACAAAGTATCTATTCAAGACAATTATATGGTCAATTAAGGTACAGTATCTAGTTGGTAAGAAATGGTGTCAAATTTTTATCTAGGCCAAAGGTCAAGAACTAGGTCAAATCCAGTACTTTGTCCTTTTTTTCAATTGTCTCGGTCATCTTTCAATATTTTCGCTCCGTTTTTTCTATTTTGATGACTATTGCTCTCGACAGAAAGCTTCAATTTTTATTGCATCATATTTATTTATTTACCTGTATTTAAACAGAGTGGTTTTAAACATATGCAGTTACTACTTAAATTATAATAACACTATTTGCTTAATTCTATGAAGAATGTTTTTATAGTTTTTAATATTCTATCGTCCAGCGTATTCTCTCCGAATTATTGATCTGGCTATGAATTTTATGCACTAAACATAAACATGTAATACGTATCAGAATGATACTATACAATATTATATCACAAAGAACATTTTGTCATGACTATACATATTTTCTAAGTTCATCATCATGCCACAGTGTAAATGTACTGTATGACATCCAAGGCAAAGTACTAACAAAGCCGGGTGTGAAAGAAATTATGGTCCCCTGGGGATTATGGTCCCCTTTCCTAACGGCCCTTTCTGGCCCTGATTGTGTATAAATAATAAGGAAAATAATTGTAATCAGGTCACCATTATATAAATCAATAGAGACTAGGACCATAATTTGATAGGACCACCTACGCTTTTACACCGGTGGGTGTGTGTTTATTTAACAAAAAGTTGATACGTTTCTTCAGGTTCAACAAAGTTATAGGTTAGGGTTGTCCAAATCTGCAAAATTTTCCAAAAATCTGTCATCTGATAGATTCTAGTTACAAATTGACTCTTGGTACAAATATTTCCACTCTAGACCCCTGGGAAATTTTGCCACGCGTCTCACTTGAAGTTTTGGTAATTTTGACAAATATGCCGTTTTCATAAATGGTTTATAACTCAAAATTAAACTGTTGTATTTCAGGAATATGTATTTTTTCTTCATCATGTATGATTTTCAATAACCCTACAGGCACCACTTTTTTAGCTTAATCCATCGGGAAACTGTTGTGTGTCAACCTTTCTTCTGTATGATTCCATTGGATTACATTATGAAACGTGTACCATATAAAATGATACATGTTTCTAACGTTATGCTGAAAATAATATAATTGACATCACTCATCCTTTCGCATTTTAACATTTTTTCAAGGATAGGGCACTTTAAACGTTTCTTAAAAATATTTTCAATTGTTCAGTAATTAAAATCTTTATATTGCAATATCGGGAAATCTAAATTTTAGGGAGATTTTGGACCACCCGATTATAGGTATATTGAAAATGGACAAGAATGGGTAAATCTTAAAACACAATCCGATTGGTATTTAGAATCGACAATGGCAACCTACAAACGGACACATCGATGGACAAATTGTTTTAGAATGCAACTCTACGTGTATAGTGATAGACTCGGCGGGGCGTAGTGGAAGATGACGGGGCGTATTGGTCAAATTTGAAGAGATGTGTGGATGATTTAGAAACTGCTGCGTTTGATGCCCAAAAATCAAGACGTAGCGATGGAAGCTTGTAATGGGAGTCCATTCTGAAATTATGGGCGAGAATGGGTAAAAGACTGGCGAGATAACTTGACTTACAGTTGAAAGTTATGAAAATTTGCTTTATCTCACAGCTGGGGACCAAAACGCCGCTAAAACGAGGTACTTTGTACACGAAAACAATGTATCGACTGAAAGGTATTTCTGTGAAGCTTTGTACGGAACAAGTTTGAAGAAAAACGGTGAAGTGTGAGACTCACAATCCTTGATTTTCAAACACTGGGGTAGGTTTTAAATTCAAATTAACGGTTTTTCGGGACGGAGTGGTTTCGATACGTCCCGAAGAGATACTACCGCGTGTGTACATCATGTAGGTCAAATTCAAAAATCATGTATCAAGTAGAACTCATATAATAGTAACAACATAATTGCTCCATAAATGTATACGATTCATTAAATTAGGTCATCACAAAGAATGCAAAAGTAGGTCAAATATATGAATATCATAAATAAGTATCACCCACATAATACAATGAATATGATCAATAGGCTCATAGTTAATTATGAAATCATTGTGGGATTTAGGCTAAAATATACTCTTACTTTTTTGATGTTCTCTTGAAATATCTTTGCTTGACCATAATCAGAAAAATGTATATTTGAGTGACATATTCTGTCACACAAAAAATGGGCGTGACTTCAATTTCTTGAAGCAAATGCTTGACAAATACGCAAATTGCGGGACAGTAGGACAGCCTGACCTGTATACATTAGTTCAGAAAATAGAGTTCTCATTTGTCAAAAAATTGTTGACAAATGGACAGACAGACAGAAAGACAGGTGGAGAAAAAATACCAAAATGTGAAGCATTGAATTTTTTAGGCTTTATTTTCAGAAAAGAATGCTTGTAACATTGTAATAGACCAGTTGTGTAAGTTAGCTGTTTATTAAGGAAGTGAAATTGAATTGAGGCAATGGTGGCTGCCACAATTGAAATATTGAGGGGATCTTGAGAGGGTGTGCCACTCAAATTATTTCTATAATGTACAAAATAATAAGCTAAAACCTATTGTCAATATATGCACATGTAGTGCAGGGAGTGCAGGGGCGGATCTGGGAATCATCAAGGGGGGGCCCAAATTTTCAGACCAGAAAAAATGTTGAAATTTTGAGGCCCATTTTCTTCAAAATTTGGCCTAAAATTAAAATTAGGCCTTACAAGGCCCAGTAATGACCAAAAAAGGCCCACTTTTTGGGGCCTTAAGGCTTTTTTGGCCCCAATTTTTTTTCTGGGCCCACCCAAGGGCCCGGCCCCCCAAGCCCCCCCCCCCAGATCCCCAGTGTAGTGGGTTACCTTTGTGATCCCTGTAGAACTCCTCAACCTTCTGCTTGGTTAGTATAACAGTCTGTGATCTAACGATGAAGAAGTTGTTCCGCAGTATGGTATTCTTTATACACTAAAATTAAAATGTATCCTGATAACTTTATACTTTAGAGTGACCATGAAAGTGAAAGAACTCATGGCAGTTATGGAAAGAAAGAAAACATGCATATAAAGCTAAGAAATACATCCTCTTTATTTTGATACAATACAATGACATATTACTGTAAGCCCTAAAGTCATTATTTAGAACCAATTCAAAGGTTTTTAAAATGACTATATATGTTTCATACTTTCTGGCAGAGTATACATGTACAAAACCTCAAACCACAACTGACTTTGGTAAACTTCGACAAGGCATTAAGATACAAAATGTCACCACCTGCCATTTGTTACAGACACCATCCACTGGCCACTTGTATTGGTGACATAACAATACTGTGACTCAATTACCAAGGTGCCAGTAGGTAGTTATCGATTTCACCTCCAACCAGGTGGCTAATTCGGGTCAGATAACATGGCAGGCAATGGCAGATAAAGAAAAAGGCCCCCTAAACTTGTACTTTCAATAGATTAAGCACATTCAGTATGCAAGACCAAATCATGAACTCTACCTTATCTCTCCAAGTTCAGTTCATTAACATGAAAACGTTCCATTGGTAATTATGTCTATTTTGCCATAACAAACAGATGGCTATGATCCTAGACCTGCAGGCCCCAAGCCAGCACCTGCCAAAGATTAACAGTGGAAGGGGTTCACTTTTGACAATGAACTATGTCCCCAAAATGGCAAAAGTCACTTGAAAAGCACTCAGAATGGTGAAAAACTACATGATTTTTGGCCAGAGGGGAAGGGAGTTGCTCCAGCAATTTTCATATAACCTTTTTCAACTTGATAATTATATACATGTGATTAAGAATACACTGTATGTCCACTAAAAGTCACATTTTCAAAGAAAATTAAAATTACAAAGACGATAAACGATTTTTCAAGCCACATTTCTTGGTTATTTTAGCAGTGGCGTAGCTACGTGTACGCCAAGTACGCCCAGGCGTACTCTCAAATTTTAAGGAAAAATAAAATTTACCTGATTAATTGTGATGAAAAATAAATATTTTACCCAAGAGATAGAAATCGATAGGAGATCTATGAAGACTCGTGTTAATAAATAAAAAAGTTCTCGATTATTTCATTTTCTTTGTTTTGAATCAGTTAGCTACTGATAATTAGAGATACTTGCGTTCCACAATGAACGAGGAAAGACTTTCTTCCTTGGCCATGATACATATCCATAGGGAACAGGATATAAACATTGATATTGTTATTGACATGTTCGCAAATGCAAAAAACAGAAAGATAGAATTTATTCTATAGAATCACGTACAGATTGTTAAGATCCGAAATGGAGTTGAGACGGTCGTGTAACTGTTCTTTTATTGTTAATCATCTTGTGAGCTAGATAAAAACAAACACAGAAAAAATAATAATATTTCATGGAGAATGACCACAAAAGCTTAAAACAATGAGCCTCATTCATACAGTTTTAGGTAGCCTAAAAAATAAAATCGCCTTGATAGACGGCTTCGATCACCGATGGCATGATTATATAGAATCTGTCTATTTTGTTTCCCGAATATTATCTGTTAATACAGTTAATTCAGTCCCTTTAAAAAGCTATGTCAAAATGATCAAACAATACATATTTCCTTCATTGAATTAAGAGTGTTTAGTGTGTCCCCTATCTTCTGGACACCCGGGATCTTCCTATTTTATAGAACCATCGTTTTGTTAATTTTGATAAAAACCGGGAAATCATACGGGCGTACACTCGCAAAATGGGCTAGCTACGCCTCTGTTAGATTATGTAAATCTCAAATATGAGTTCACTTTTACTAAAATTTGAATCTTTTATAACCTAAATCAGGATTATTTCTACTTGCATCTACATGTACTCTATTGTTTGTGAAGGTGACGAACCTCTTGGGTATATCCCGTACAGGGACGTAATTAAAGGCATACTGTAACATACAGCCGACAAAATGGTTAAAAAAAACATTTTCTCAGTGTTTAGAGTCAATTTTATGGTTTAAAACCTTCTCTGGTGATTCTATTTTCAAACTATGCATGAAAGTCCATTCAAAGTCACCTATTGAACCTTGAAAAGCGATATTTAGACTGAGGATTGAAATGTATTCACGACAACTTTCAGCTCATCTTTATTACGACAGACCGGAAGTGAATTTTCCAGTCGAGTAAATGGTGATAATGTTCTTTTTATGAAGAGGGAAGTCAAAACATTACTAATAGAAATCATAGTAAGCATTAGAAGATCATTTAGAAGCATTTAAAATCGAATCCACGGCAAAATCTGAATAATTGAAATATTCACAGGCGGACGAAAATATTTTTCTGAATTTATCCGATATCTGCTGAAGTATGGTATGTATACTTGTGTTGATTGTTAAAATACAAAATAGGTAAGGTAAAGAATATGCAAAAGTAGTTTGATCTTGTCCCAGAAGCAATATTTTGTTATTTTTATCGACTAGAATTCCTTTAACGCATGTAATCAAGGAAGGCAGATCCAGGAACCCCTCCTTGGAAGAGCCTTTTGTTCTTTTAAGTGCACTCATCTCATACATTGTCATACATTACAAGTACAGTACGACCACTGGCAGATTTGGGAGCCCATGGGGCCCAGCCCCCCTTGAGTGGGCCCAGAAAAATATTTGAAGGCCCCAATTGTAGGGCCTCAAAAATGGGCCTTTTGGGGCATTAGTTAGCCTTTTTGGGCCTTTTTAAGACCAAATTATCAAAAATGGGCCTTAATTTTCAAAATTTGGGCCAAAAAAATTTCTGCGCTAGCAAGGAATTTCTATCCTTACTTTAAATGTGGGTCCCCCTTGTTAGCTTCTGGATCCACCAGTGCACATCCCAACCTTTTTTACAAGTTGTGGCAGTCAAACATGCTGAAGTACTTTATACTTAATTAAAGGTAGATTACGCCATGGGTTTCTCCCCTGGACAACCAGTGATGTACCATTATAATTGCTAATCTTGAGACCAACTTATGGGTAAAGTATTGCCGATATATTGAGAGAATCAATAGAACAATAAATTGTCAGAACTGAACACAATTGAGTTCAATAGCGGCAATGGAGGGAAAACCCTTTCAAATGACAGGAGCACACGAGCGTCAGGAAATTTGGCATGCGCCTTGAGCCAGGCAGCAAATCAAATTTAAAGCTCTTTGTCAATTCCTTTTAAAATTTCCAGAACTGCCATATATGGAGTTCCTTTGGTCACGTAACCAATACTGATAAACAATTTAACATCCAATCAGATTACATATGAATTTCTCCAGTTTACTCAAGTTTCAGATAATTAATCTCAACGAAAATATTTCAACTGGTCAGCACAATCCCATAACTAGCACATAGAGCAGTGGTTTGGGGGTTTCTTCGTTGGTGAATTTGTAGGTGAATATGTGGTACAGCTCAACATGCAAAAAAGTCCAAGGTGTCTTGATTGTGCTTTCCTATCGCAACATCCCTCATTAGTATTGCCTGAAACAGGGGTCAAATCCGGGAGCTATTGCGCAAGAGGTACACGCACTACTGCTGAGATGGATTGACTATGTGTGGTAACTTTTGTAGTCTAGCATGAGATTTCAAAAACTTTCCAGGAAAAAATGAAGTTTTGACATTCAATTTATTTCCTCTTGAATATTGTGCTTATGTTTCATCATCATGAACTTCCAATTTTGATAGCACAGACAAAGTGATTAGGACTGTGTCTAGATCTTAGCTTTCATAAACATTTGTGATTTGCTATTTCTTTTCCCATTTCTTTTTAGATCTAATGTGGTGCATAGATAATTACCTGTGCTATGATAGGATGAGATAGAACATCTGGTTTTAGAATGGCTAGTGTCACCTCGAGATTCTTCATTTATGCCAACCCTTAAGAGTGACCAATTAACAAGATAAAGATAAAACACCGTGAAGAAATATTTTCAAAATTTTTTTACTTCCGGTTGCCAATTGCGCACCAAGACATGATGTGATTGGCTAATTTATCGCATGTGCTTTCTCTTTCCGGTCAGCCATTTTTGCGTAAAAGTGTGAGTTCTCTTTCCCACTTTGATTCCATTATTTTCTTACTTATGCCCCAAATCAGATAATATATGTAAGTGATTTCTAAATATAAGTACTTCATTGTGTTTTTTTATTACTTTTAGTAGGTAACTAAGAAGCAAACATGCAGAACGAAGCTGGTGAATATGTGGATATGTACATCCCAAGAAAATGGTGAGCTTTTTTCTAGACCTCAAGCGAACTCCAATGCAGTGTCTCGGTATAGATACTGCGGCGGGCAGATGAAGAAAATCCTCAAAATTTGGGGAAAATAGTTCCCCTTTTCATTATGTGGTGAATTTTCACACAACTTATAAAATATGTATTCATGAATGTTCCCCAAACATTATTTTGTCAAAATATATATCAAAATTATTGAAATATGAGAAGAAATCACCGCGGAAGGAATTCTGACTAAAAGTTGTGTTGATAATAGTTTACCGCACGTGTTGTTTATTAGAATCCATTTCACCGTTTAACTGCGTCAGTAAAAGCTAAAAAATAAGAAATCAAAATATCATTTTGCAATAGTAGGGACTCCAGTGACTTTCCCCCCGGGGAAAATACGTATGCCAACCTATGTTAAATAACCATTTTTATTTCGTTGAAAACTCCTAATGTCACCAATTGATTCCACTTTTTAGTGCTTAATAATAAGAAAGGGATATTATTCTATCATATTTACCTTGTTAAGCAGTGATACAGTCTACATGTGTCGCTAAAACGTAGTTAATAAGAACCAAAACTTTACAAAAATGGCGGAAGTTGTTTTTCAAAATTTCCGGAAGTAGGTCACTATGTTGGAAAGAAAATTAATTCACACTCGTTAGACACAAAAACTGATGACGAACTGCACATCACGTTTTTCGAAAAAGAATCAAAATTTTAAAAAAAATTAGTAAACACTAATTATTTAGGTCTTACTATGAGGTAAGTAATGTAGAATATACCCAATATTTAGCGGGATGATTCTAAGTGTTCTGGATGGAGGAACTTCATGAAACCGTGTCAACATTTGAAGATTTATGTGTTTTACAAAAAAAATTAACTTCAGATAATTCCCTTGGTGCGCACTGTTGCACATTCTAATTTTGTGACCCTTCCCAAACCAGAAGTGGAGTGCAAACCCGGAAGTAACATTGACTTGTCATGTAAATATGTTGCATGTATCCACTTACTGCAACCAGGAAGTTTATTCTTGTAATATACCATGTATAGCCATGTAGAACGTCATGTATATGTTTTAATAGTAACCACTTACCCCCCCAATTTGCCTACATTATGTAAATCTAGTCTTGGACTTTTAAGGTACTTGAAGGAATGTTTTTACTATTTTAAGGAATATGGCTGAAAATCGCCTAAAAATAAGTAGGGGTATACCTTCTTTAAAATGCCATATCTTCAGTTATATTTGTCAGAATAAGGTGGGTCCATCTCATTAGATTGGAAATTGAATAAGCTTTGCAAGCATATATTACTTGTCAAGTTCAAATAAATTTGAATTTTTTTATGTATTATTTATATATTTTTATAAAAAAGAGCAAAAAACGTGGCACAAAGTTTATGACGGGTACCATCTTTAAAATGTCATAGCTTAAGATAGGGTGAGTGTATCAAATTGGGGTCTGTTTCATATAATTACTTGTTGAATAAGCTTTCCGACCATATATAATTTGTCAGGGTTAAATTGATTTGAAAAATCTGTTGTAGTCCCTAGCAATAGGTCTAATATATGGAAAAATATATTCCTATTGTACATGAATGACATTTGTATATCTTGGATTGGCCTCTTATATTTGGATGCTTCTCTGCCATGTTATTTTCAAAAAGATAACATGGCTGAAATTCTTCAAATTACAAGACTGCACAGGCTTATTGCACAAAAAACTAAAAAATCTGAAATATACAAATGTCATTCATGTACATTATGAATATACTTTTCCATATATTATTGCACAATGGTCTCCCAATTTCTTATTTTTGCCATTCTACTGACGCAATGAAGCAGTGAAATGGACTAATACGCTCAATTCGACCATGAAATTGTCTAAATTTTACAATCACGCGACCTGAGCATGGGACTAGAACCAATCACGTCAGTTGTTTATTACGAAGTTACCATGCTTACTACGACAATTCAGAATCGGGAGTAGATTACTGGGCCAGACAGGTTTGGTTAGCTTACGGTGAGATACCTGCCCGCCGCAGTGATATATCACTGCACAGGAGTTCGGACCTCAAGATGTCCCTAGTCCTACTTTCCTGTCTCATTTATAAAGTTGAAATTGTAATTCTTGAGTTCTTAATATCGTAAATCCTTCGTTCTATAAGTATAATGTCCAAGCAATTTCAACTTAGAAATTCTGGTTCTTCTGCAAATCTATATAGAGTAGATTTCATGGCCTAACTTCGTCGGTAGAACTTGATTTACCTGAAGATTAAGAGTCTTACTTACCCTCTAGAGGTTAGAACACACATTTAGGGGCAATCTGCGCGAGGTTCAATTTTTTGGTTCAGTTTCTTGCGCTTGCGCATTCTTAAATAATGATCTTGTGATCGCACTTGACCAAAAGAAAATGGTTTGAATCGGGTCCTCCAGCGGCCAATTGTAAGACTATTACTGCTCGGATATCGAGTATTGGATAACTATTTGTCCTATCACATGCCTCGTACTATTTCGATCAGAAAAAAACTTCCGGGAAGGAAACTTCGAAAGAAAATTTTATTTCTTTTAGAAATAGAATTTCCTTCAATTATTTAGTGGATTCTGACGAAATAAAGAGACTGAAGGTAAGTGGATTCACGAATTGATTTACGAAATTCAAATTGCGTCCCAAAAACGTAATTATTTTTTTAATTTACGTCCACCCAATCTTGATTTACGTCCTCTCCATTGAAGGACGCCGTTAATGAAACCTCAGCATAAGTGTACGTTGTCAACTCGAATGTAATAATAATCGACACTCTTGGGCGACAGGGGAAAAAATGATCAAAGGAAATGTGAAAAACTCAACATTTTCCAATCGATCAATTTTTGTGGGTAGATTAACCTCGAAAAAAATCAAGCACTGTTCGAAAATCTTTTAACGTTATTAGAAAGTTAAATGTCTTCCTAAACCATCCTCCGATCACAGGGCTTCTTTTTACCCCCTGCGATAAGCAGTTACCATTTCCCCAATTAAGAACTCGCAATCTGATTGGCTGTCGCAACACTGCGATAGAAATCATGTATAAGTCATTGCGCATAATTAGATCATGTGATTCAGTTAAATCGGGCGCGTCCAAATTGGTTATAGCAGGGGGAAGAAGGAGGTACGGATTCTGAACACCTGTTTAGGAGGATGTCCTAAACGAATACACAAAAAAATAAAAAATGAAATTCTAATGTATTCCTCAGATTATTTTTTACACATGTAAAGTGTACTACGGTATATTTTGTCACTGTACCTTGTCGATGGTTAGGCGTGATAAAATCTAGAACTATGTTAAAAGTTTCATTACACTCCTGAAATGCAGAGTAGACCATTCACCCATGTCAATCAAATCAAGACTACATAGGTTAGAATAATCCAAAATATATCAGCTTTTTGGGCTGAAAAAAAATTATTGTGCACTTTCAAACATGTTAGGAAATAGTGTGATCTTCTAATATTACATTGTTCTCATAAATATTCATTACTGGTGTGTGTAATATTCCTACTAAAAGTAAAATTTTGTTTATTTTGATATGTGGTGTCTAACTGTAAGTCATTTCAATTCTTCAATTGCAAACAGATAGTGATATTTTGTCACATTATGGTGTGTTTGATTTTATTGTACATTGATATGTAAATCTATATTAGAATGATATACATTTGTTATATATTTTGTATAATGATTTTAGCTCTGCAAGCAACAGAATCATCACAGCTAAAGATCATGCCTCAATTCAGCTCAACTTGGCTGAGGTAGGTGCAACTCTCTATATATCAATAGATGTAGACATGAAGTAATACTATATTGGTTAGATAATAGTTTAAAAATTGTGGTGGGTTATCTAATGTATTTGTCTCCCTCCTATTGCATGACTAATGAATAAATTGATATCCCACACATGTTAGTGTTTGAACTGATTGCTTCCTGGAAGACATAATTACTGGAATTACACTAAAAATAACTCTAAAGCGTCTTTGTGGAAAGCGTTTTTCAAAATTGCGCATTCTCATACTCTATCATTTCTTAAAGCATTTTAAGATCTTTTGTAATTACACTTGTTTTTCTAAAATGCTTTCATGCACTTAACAATATTAACATGGAACATAGTGTACATGTATATATTAGAGCACCTTGGACAAACTCTGTCCAACCATCATAACACTAACTGGATTGACAAGAATATTTGTAGACATGTATGTCATGACAATTTTTACTAAATGATGAACACATAAAACAAACATGTACGTGTTAACTGATGATGACACTAATAAAGATAAATTTCAATCAAACATCACCCAAATTTTCAATTCAGATGTACATGTACCTGTATTTTCTCAACAATGAATTTTAATTTCGTTGAGGACAAAGGGTATAAAACTGGGTATGACGCTTTATTCAAACCTGTCAGAATTACACTGGACTCATAAAGTATTTAATACTCAAGGGGCGAGGAGGAAAATTCTCAATAAATGGTGTATAGTTGGTTTGGCAGCATTTTCAGTTAGGGGAGAGTCTTGGATGAAACTTCCACCTAGGTGATAGCTTCACAGAGTGGTAGGAAGTTCTTTTTTTTGAGGAGTTAGCCCCCCACCCCCCAAAAACACCCCACCCTGGGGAAAAAATTGTTCACACTAAATAACCTTAGATATTTTGATGTTTGTAAGTGACATACATATATATTATATATATGAATCACTTGCAGTATAATTGATGCTGATAACTCCTAAAGAATTTTAAAATTAGTACAAAGTATGTACCCCAGGGGGCAAATTCGTGACTCATTTTCTTACTATTTTGATTCTAACTTTTCAATTAGACACTGTAAGAGGTTGGAAAAATTCATGTGAAGTGCCCAATAGCAGGGTTAGTAACCCTAAAAGATGCAAAGCCATGGAAGAGGTAGGAGCTGAGAAAAAAATTGTTGATTTTTCGAAAAATTTGACATTTTTGACAGCTGGATTTTGTGTATGACTATAGCTGACCCTTATAATTTCTAGATCCATCCCTCTATGATGATATTTATGGTTTTATTGTGTGAAACAAAGATGTAAAACATAATTTAGATGGGTTTTAAGGAAGTTAAAGGTTTTAAACAAGTCCAAAATTTGAAAAATTGTAAATATAAGGTTTCAAATTTATGAATTCCAGGTATAGCCATGGCTGACCCCTATAGTTTCTAGATCCATCCCTCTATGATGATATTTATGGTTTTATAGTGTGGAACTAAGATGTAAAACATAATTTAGATGGGTTTTAAGGAAGTTAAAGGTTTTAAACAAGTCCAAAATTTGAAAAATTGTAAATATAAGGTTTGAAATTTATGAATTCCAGGTATAGCCATGGCCGACCCCTATAGGTTCTAGATCCATCCCTCTATGATGATATTTATGGTTTTATAGTGTGGAACTAAGATGTAAAACATAGTTTAGATGGGTTTTAAGGAAGTTAAAGGTTTTAAACAAGTCCAAAATTTGAAAAATTGTAAATATAAGGTTTCAAATTTACGAATTCCAGGTATAGCCATGGCCGACCCCTATAGTTTCTAAATCCATCCCTCTTTGGTGATATTTATGGTTTTGTAGTATGGAACTAAAGATGTAGAACATAATTTAGATGGTTTTTAAGGAAGTAAAAGATTTTAAACAAGTCCAAAATTTGAAAAATTGTGAATATAAGGTTTCAAATTTACGAATGTTAGGTATAGCCATGGATGACCCTTATGGCTTTTTTTCATCCATACCTCTATGATGAAACATATATTTTTAGAGTGTGAAACTAAGAAGTAAAACATACCGAAGATGAATTTTAAGGAAGTTTAAGAATTTTAACAAGTGCAATGTTTGAAAAATTGAGAAATATCAGGTCTCAAAGGAGCATGGAAAGTATCGCAACATATTTCAGACAGTCATATGTTAGATTTTGTATGTTTCCTGAGGATTTAAGCAGGTGCATATGATAGGCTATTGCATTACCTACAGGAAAAGAACTCTTAGAGATGATAAAATAGTTTGGACTTTGAGACAGCGAATGTGCAAACAATCCACCCACATGTTTTTTCGGAAATGTTGTCCTGATTTTCAAGCCCTTTCACCCCTGCTTTTTCAATTTTTGTTGCATCAATATGTTGCGTTTTGAGACATAGTTAACCCATAAAAAGGAATAATAAATTTCTTTTAGATAAAGCAGAAAACAATATTTTCTTGTTATTTTCCCATAGGGAAAACTCATGTGCTCCATTACTTTCAGCTTAATTTTGGTCACCCCTATTTGATATCTTTTAAACCCCTGATGGAATGCATTATTTCTTTAAAGGGGTTAACTGTGTGTCAAAACACAACATATTGATGCATGTGGGTGAGTTGTTTGCACCCTGTCTCAAATAGAAATTATTTTATTATCTCTATGAGTGCTTTTCCTTGAGGAAATGCATTGGCCTAACATATGCACCTCCTTAAATCCTCAGAAAATAGCAAAAATCCAACATGTGACTGTCCTTAATCTGTTGCGATACTTTCAGTCCTCCTTTACGATTTCAGGTATTGCGAGAAATTAGATGTTTGAAATATTGTTGTCAGGTTTGATCCATGTTACAAGCATTGTTAACAGAAAAATCATTAGAGTTGAGGACCTTACCCTAGAGTTCCTAAGGGGGTGAGAGGGTAATAAATCCCCCCTCCCCCTAAAGTGTAACTGCTCTCAGGGATATCGTATACAGTGTAGTAATTGATTGATTAAATGGATTATAACTAATTAATTATTATTTGATGATATTTATTATGTGATATAGCATTTTTACTTTTTCACATCAACATGTTCGATGTAATGTTCTACATTGTCAAAATACATAAAGACATGGTTAATTAAAAGAAACATGATTTCTCTATATTTTGTTATGCCCATACTGTAATTAAGCAATGATCATCTCCTAATACAAAATATTATTATAAATTATCAAATTATAATCACTACACTCCCAATAAAACAACTTGTCATCAGGCAACAGTAATTATTTGGGAAAATAAGGATTATAAGGATCATACCCCGCTGGGCCTAGAAACTCCCGTTAGTGGAATGAGATTAGGAACTCCAGGGTAAAAGGGTCTTGTCCCACTAAAATCTTCATGTAGATCAAAAAAGTATATATGGTGATATATATGATCAATATGTTTCAAACAAACAGACATTGTAGAAAATGTTTACATACTGACTTTGCAGATGACATTTTCTAGCAGTTGAAGAATTTTTTACATTAATTGAAATGATAGTCATAAAATTAGAATATCAGTGTCATTTGATGCAAATTACTGCAGTCCCACATGTTCTCCTGCTGAATGTAAAACAGAGTGAATAAGTTTAAAATCAGCCTCTTCAAGAGTGGAATTTAACAGGGGATTTCAGTTATCATTTTCACAGATATTTAAGTTCTCTCCAATAGTTCCACTTCAGACAATCTTGACATTTGGCACACTTTTAGAATGCTGCTTTATTAAATTTCTTTGTAATCTTTGAAAATTTGTATTATATGACTTGGCCAAAAGGTATTCATATTTTTAGGTAATGGTGTAATTTCTTCTTTGGATAAAGTTCAGTAGGGGAGACAGCCAGTAAATTTGTGTAAGGGAATCATCCATTCTTCGCATTCTTTCAGAATCCTTTACTGATGGAGACTACTAGGAGTCTAATATGAAATCTATGCTTTGGGCTCCTTTACTAGATTTGATGGAGTAGTCAAATATAGCTTTCCAAAACTCTCCAAATTTCAACATATAAGTTAATCTTAATTTTCCTTTTGTCATAGCCACTGCTTCGATCACGAAAGTTTTATCAATTTGTGGTATGGTTTCATCGATCTCCATTTCAAACCCCTTATTAAGTTCTGATTTTACAGATAAGATAGATGATCATTGTCAAACGAACTGTTTGTATCCATATAAGATGATAGTTTACTCACACATAGCTAGGCAACGTGTGTCCAATTCCAGCCAATTCAATACTTCATATAACTGCATTCCAATTTACTACTCTCATAAACCCAAGGTCAATTTTAGATTCTAGAGAAAGTAATGAAACCAATAAGCTGATCAATAACATTGACTAAAAATCTATAAATAGCATCATAGGGAATAGCATGCCAAGTGCTTGTATTTGAATTTATGTGGATTACTCATTTGGTAGACACCTTTATCAAATCTTAAAGTGTTGTTGATTTTCAAGTTGTACAAGCAAAGTGTCATGGGTGCTTTTTTTTCCTGACATAGTATTAACATAGTGGTAAAAATTATCAAATGCACCTAGTACAGTAGTTCTAGTTCATCATCTTGTATAAATGATATATCATCAGTGAAACCTGTATATCCCAACATCTGACTATTGTGAATACCTAATGTTATCAGCATACCTAATTGAAAAATTAACCTGTCTAACTTGAACTCTTTTTACCAAATATCACATATTTCTTACAAAATTGCTCAAATATTGTCAGTTTAACACTGAATTGTTATGATATCAAAACTTTTGAATTGGATTTTGGAATGTAATTAAGCTTTTTATGTGGTCAGTATAAATATTATTAATATTTTTCATTGAGAATGCATTCATATTTCTTCAAAATTCAGAACTTGTATTGTAGATGTAAAAACCTCAAAATTCAAACACTCCTAATTAGAATGCTTTTAGCTGGTCCAAATACCAGTAGCATTCAGATTAGAGAGATTTTACTGTAGTTTACGACTTTTCACTCCACCTATATGCAGCAGACTAACTGCTGCAACAGGTATATATTCTACACCTGGTCCCTAAGCTATGATATCATAGTTGATACTATTATGCTCATAACCTTCAATTATCAGGGCTCATTCAAGGCTGTACCTGAATAACGTGAATTTGAGACCAATTTTGAGATCAATTTTTCAAATTTTGCACTTGTTTAAAACCTTGAACTTTCTTCAAACTCATCTTAGGTATCTTTTACATTTTAGTTAAATACTCTTAAAACTATATATTTCATCCCTGAGGTATAGATGTAAAAACCATAAGGGTCATCTTTGGCTAAACTTGAAATTCATAAATTTGAAACCTAACATTTACAATTCTTCAAATTTTAGACTTGTTTAAAACCTTAAACTTCCTTAAAATTCATTTTGGATATGTTAAATCTTAGTCCCACACTCTAAAACTGTATATTTAATCATAGAGGTATGGATGTAAAAATCATAAGGGTCAGCCGTGGCTATATCTGAAATTCGTAAATTTGAAACCTTATATTCACAATTTTTCAAATTTTGGACTTGTTTAAAACCTTAAACTTTCTTAAAACCCATCTAAATTGTGTTTTACATATTCGTTATACATGGCAAAACCATAAATATCATCATAGAGGGATGGATCTAGAAACTATAGGGGTCAGCCATGGCTATACCTGGAATATGTAAATTTGAAACCTTATATTTACAATTTTTCAAATTTTGGACTTGTTCAAAACCTTTAACTTCCTTAAAACCCATCTAAATTATGTTTTACATCTTAGTTCCATACTATAAAACCATAAATATCATTATAGAGGGATGGATCTAGAAACTATAGGGGTCAGCTATAGTCATACACAAAATCCAGCTGTCAAAAATGTCAAATTTTTTGAAAAATCAACAATTTTTTTCTCAGCTCCTACCTTTTCAATGGCTTTGCATCTTTCAGTTTTACTAACCCTGCTATTGGGCACTTCCCATGAATTTTTTCAACCTCTTACAGTGTCTAATTGAAAAGTTAGGATCAAAATAGTAAGAAAATGAGTCACGAATTTGCCCCCTGGGGTACACACTTTGTACTAATATTCAATTTCTTTAGGAGCAATCAGCATCAATTATACTGCAAGTAATTCATATATATAATATCTATGTATGTCACTTACAAACATCAAAATATCTAAGGTTATTTACTGTGAACAATTTTTTTCCCCGGGTGGGGTGTTTTTGGGGGGTGGGGGGCTAACTCCTCAAAAAAAAGAACTTCCTACCACTCTGTGAAGCTATCACCTAGGTGGAAGTTTCATCCAAGACTCTCCCCTAACTGAAAATGCTGCCAAACCAACTATACACCATTTATTGAGAATTTTCCTCCTCGCCCCTTGAGTATAACCACTAATGCTTATTTTTATTTTTTAGTGACAAGGGGTCTAGGTCCCAATAGAAGATGTCATATTTGACACTATATGTAACATTTACTTTCACCTTTATTATTAGGTTGATGACACCACTGGGCGTATGACTGGCCAATACAAGACCTATGCTATCTGTGGAGCTATCAGGCGCATGGGCGAATCAGATGACTGCATTGTCAGGCTTGCAAAAAAAGATGGCGTTATAGCTAAGTAAGTTCTAATAAAGTACAGCACTACTATGGATTGGGATCAAGTAAAGCCCTCCATCCTTCCATTTGGACATCCAGAAAAAATTTTGTTTTTCATGTTCCTTAATGTTATTTTATTTATTGATAACGAGATCTGCCATTCCTCATCCATCCAAATATGTTTTTGATGATTGTTTTAGCCTCAAAACTGTCTCTTAATGTTTCATAAATACAGTCATACAAGGGTCAAAGGCAAAAATATAGGCTAAAAAACATCATCTGTAATTGAGTATTTATCATTTACTGAAGTATCTTGTTGAAACATGACAATATTTCCTATCATATGTTTTTCAAAGTAATGAATCAGTTGCAGACATTTGGTTGTTACCAGGGTGTGGTGATAAGGATTTTAGACATACTGGTCAAAGATGAGCTATATGGACCAATTGCAGTATAATCTTCCTATAAAAGCTCAATAAAAGTAAGGTGGTCAAGACCACAAGAAACTGGTCAGGATGGTCCTTTGCTTATTTCACACCCTGGTTCTAAATTGAGGATGCTAATCCCTTGAGTATATTTTTAAGTAATCTTTTCTAATAATTATTAGAATTAGCATTTATGTCATATTTAACTATATATTTGTAAATATAAGTTAATGACAAATATTACACCTAATGAAATAACATCATAACTTTTATTTCTGTAAGTATTTCAGTTGTGAATGTTAATGTTTAAGTTGTGATCTTGTCAAAGATAGAATAAATCATGCTGATCGATGTTCAGTATATGTATTTTATGAGAATGAGGTTTTATATGCTGTAGTGACATCAGCTCTGGTTGATTCAATGTCACAGCAATGTCAGGAATGTCATATAATCTTATGATTCCCTCATTCAAGGTGTTTCCTTCCTCTTTCTATTAGTAATACAGTAGACTGCCTCTAAATATTCATTTTCTGTTCTTAATCTGCTAGACAGCCATCAATCGGCCAATTTAGTTACTATTAACTTACCAAGCGTTACTATAAACATCCATTTTGACATTAGTGGCATTGATTGTTTGATTAATCATCAATTTAGCAAATGGATATACTGGTGATAAAGAATATTATCTGTTATAGAAATGCCTTTCAATATTAATATGTTGAATTGCAAATCAAATCTAAACTGACACTTTTGATTTCAGGAACTACTGATGACAGTGCATTACCACCTGACAGCTAGCCATATGATGTCTTGATATTTGATGTAAATAATAGACAGTAATAAAAGGCCATGCAGTTAATATAATACTTCAATTATTACGTTCATGTTATGTATTTATTGGAATAGAGATTGAAGAAGACCAACCACTTTATTAAGTACATATTGATATATTATCTGAGGGTATTATTAACCTTAATTATTACTATCTACAAGGAACAATATCAAGACAAAAGTCTGAAATGTTCATGTATACTAACTACGAAGAAACCCAAAAAATAACTTTGTGAAGAAAAAATAAGAATAACTTAATGACAAGGCTAATGGAAAATGGAAGAGTCCAATTGATGTTAGTTATCAAATAAGATGATGTTTCATTATCATTTTGCTCCTGGGATTGACCTCGGTTATAGGCCTACTAGTTCAGAAAATGGACCAAACTGGACCTGGGCAAAAAAGGGGAAGGAGGGAGTCAGTCAAAATAATCTTAAAAAATCACTCTGTTCCCTTACTGAGTGGGGTTACAAAGAAAACAGAATCGATATATGTTTTACAGAGTCTTGAATAATTATCCCACCAAACGAAGTATAATAGGGTCGGATACAGAAAATCCATCCGTTTGTTTGTGTGTGGTCAATAAATCAAATACCAGATTTTGTTCAAATTTTATACGCTTATGGGCATGGGACCTCTGCTGGAGAAGGAATTTTGGATTTGACCACATACAAAAAGGTCACCAAAAATTTAATCTTATATATATAAAATACCAGTTGACGAATTTGGCTCAAATTTTTATATGCTGATGTCTCGTACACATAGGAGCTTTCAAGAAGGAATTTTCAAAACGATTGGAGCTGAATTTCAAAAACCCACCTTGTTAATAAAAGGATGAGTCGGGGAATGGGTCCGGAGGACTTAGAAAATATTCAAAATTGTAACACCCATCCGTTTTTGTAAAACGCCTTACCCGGGTTTTACTATTTGCCTTAAACGAAATAAGACGTCTTACGAATGCTTTTGGACCACCTCAAAAATACAGAAAATGATGGATTGGACCAAATGCAGTAGGTCATCAAATTGAAAAATTGAAAGTAAGTTGACATCACTTGCAAAAGTCTCGGCTACGTTTTCTCTTGGATTTTAAAAGAATACATTTATTGTAGTTGTACACATCTGCTGGATATTCTCCATATCTACGTGCATACATCATTTGGTGGAATTACACCTGTAAAAGCGCTTCATTGGAAAGCGCCATCCTGATTACACCAACATTTCTAAAGCGCCTTAGGAATTTTATTTTGAAATTACACCTGTCATTTCTAAAACGCCTTTCGTGCACTTTTAACGATGTAGATATGGAGAATATCCAGCAGATGTGTACATCCACAATAAATGTATTCTTTTAGCAAGAGAAAACGTAACCAAGACTTTTGCCAGTGATGTGAACTTACTTTCAATTTTTGCGAAATAAATTTGATGACCTATTGCATTTTTGGGTCCCATCCATCATTTCCTTTATTTTTGCGGTGGCCCAAATGTGTAGCATTCGAAATACGTCTTATTTCGTTTAGGGCCAAATGGTAAAAGCCCGGGTTAGGCGTTTTACAAAAACAGATCGGTATTTCACGCACTCCAAAAGCGCCTAACGATTTAAGGCGTTTTCTTGTGACTAGGGTTCTAGTTTGTAAATCCGCAATCGTGATTACACCTTCTTTTCAAACCGGGTTAAAACCGGAGAGGCGAAATGACAGGTACTCCCAAATAATATTTTTTAAGGCGCTTTAGAAATGTTGGCGTAATCAGGATGGCGATTTTGTAAGCGCTTTCCACTAAAGCGATTTTAGCGTTTTTTCTGGTGTAATTTCAGCAATTGTGACATATACTGTACACGGATCATGAACGATATGTTCGTGCGATTTGCTACTCCGTGAGGTTACTGATTCAGATTTGCCAACCTCCCGTTTTTTTACGGGAATCTCCCGTAAATTTTTTGTTTTTCCGTAAAAATACCAACTCCCGTACCGTTTTCTCCCGTAAAAACTCCCGTACCGTATTTCTACTAAAATCTCCCGTTATTTTTTTGAAAAATATGGCCGTAAAATCTCCCGTATTTTTGCTGAAATCTCCCGTAAAATCTCCCGTATTCTGGTATAGCTTAACTCCAAGAAGGATTGGCTCCCATGGTTCACTATCGATATTTTCATAAATAAATTAAAAGTACTTCATTCCCATGATTCAAATTGCTTTTCTGCAATTAGTTTGGTATAAGTTTGGTATAAGTGTGGATTTAATACCGTAAAAACTCCAGTTTTTTCAAAATTTACCGTAAAAACTCCAGTTTTTTCAGAAATCTACCTCAAAAATTCACGTTTTTTCAAAATATACCGTAAAAACACCCGTTTTTTCAGAAACCTACCTCAAGAACTCCCGTTTTTTCCGAAATCTGCCGTAAAAGCTCCCGTTCTTTCAAAATCTACCCTAAAAACCCCCGTTTTTCAAAATCTAAAGTAAAAACTCCCGTTTTTTAAGAAATCTACCGTAAAAACTCCCGTGTTTTCAAAAATCTACTGTAAAAACTCCCGTTTTTCAGATATCTACCGTAAAAACTCCCGTTTTTTCAGAAATCTACCGCAAAAACTCCCGTTTTTTTAAAACCTACCGTAAAAACTCCCGTTTTTTCAGAACCTACCGCAAAAACTCCAGTTTTTTCTGAAATTTTCCGTAAAAAAAGTCTTTTTATAAAGTTTACCGCGAAAAATACATTTTTTTAAAAATCTCCCGTAAAAACTCCCGTCTTTTCAAAATCTCCCGTAAAAACTCCCGTTTTTTCAAAATTTACCGCAAAAACTCCAGTTTTTTTCAAAATTCTCCCGTAAAAACTCCCGCTTTTTTCAAGAAACTGCCGCAAAACAAACGAATTTTGAAAAAAACTCCCGTAAAAGTACCGCAATTTTTTTAAATCTCTCGAAAAATTTTCGTTTTATTTTAGATTGGCAAGTCTGCTGATTTCTAGTCTGTAAATATAAAAGACCATCCACAGCTGTGACATTTGATATCTACACAATCATTCGCAAGCAAATAATCAATTCATACTGTAAAATGCTTTTAGTTCAACTCAATGTAAAATTAATTGAACATCCCAAGTCTGTCTAGGCGTTAATGCTAAATGTTTTGTTATTTGCTCATTTGAAGAGAAATCAGAGCATCCGGGATTATATTTTTCATGAAAGCAATCATTTTCTGGTATGTAATAGGTAAGTTCTTCAATTCCTTAGAATGATGAAGATATTATTAGTGTGTCGTCAGATACTATTTTTGAAATATTAATCTGTTAATAGGTATAAAATTACAATTTATTGCACAAAAATCTCTGTCAATAACATAGTTTAATATGATTGTTCCAACGAACATATGTGCATTTCATAAAGTGGTGACATATATCAGGTTGGGTTATATAGGCCTACCACGCATGATGGGTAAGCAAAACCAATCAAAAGTGATGATCATTCATATACTGCTCATAAATATTACTATACCCTTTGTGTCTTTGTATCCATGTTTCCTCATTGTAAACAACCATATATATTATACCTTTATTCTATGTATGCATGTTTCTTTATTGTAAATGACCAATACTCCAGAAAGAGATACAATAAAGAACAATAAAGTACTATCTTATCTTATCTATTCATACAAAGTGTTCCTTTATTATTTCCAAGTAGAATATGTGTTAATGCATCACAAATAGCAACATTGAGTATCATAAATGGAAGTAACCCTCAATGAAGATGGGGATTAACTCCAGAGTTCAAAGATATATATATTTATAATATAAACCTGTATTGAGATGACATACACCTCTGATTGGTCCAAATCGATAAACAAAAATGGCGGATTCATAATTTTCTAATAACGCTTCGAATGATATTATGTTGATTCCTGGCGTATTAACCAATATCATAGCTTGGTTTTTCACATCAAAATAAATAAATATGTTAGGAATATGTTAACATCGATTAAGACATCACGACGACGCGCTATGTTCGAAAATTAACTGGTGAGAATTTGTGCAAACGAGGTGGTACGCAAGAGACGTATTATGTCAGTCATCGCCAAAGCTCTGGGGCTTTCCCTCCTCTTCCTCAATGCTTGGGGAAACCATGTTTTGTTCCCGAGGTTGGAATTGGCTACACTGAGTTTCCATGATTTCCTGTCAATTTTCATAAAATGCTTCTCAATAACTTTTTAACGTGTTTTAGGCGTTGGGATAATTTCCTGCAAATGTCCACCACGTCAGATTGCAACATGCTCCCAACCAACTGGCATTGAATATGGATCTGCTTTTTATCGTACATTGGAGGTTGGATCTGTTGTCAGGTTCAGATGTGATCCCCTCTATGAACTCATAGGGCAAGATAAACAAATCTGTGGAAAAGACTGTACATGGGTCGGACCTCAACCAGAATGTAAAGGTATTAATTTTCTCATGAAAAGTTCTCCCTTTGAGTATCATTTTTAAACTATATTCACACATGGCTAGGCAAAGTATGTCAAATTCCAGCCAGTCAGAACACAGTATTTCAAAAAATGTGGATCTTGAAATTACAACTGTTATTTTTAGATTTAGTGAAATTAATTATCCTCTCATAATTTCAACTTGGCATTTAAGTAATGACCGATAGTATTAATAGGGAATAGCAAGGCATGTGCTAATGTAGGTAAAATGATTAGAGTCGGACCTAGTTTTGACCATTTTAGTCTTCATAGCACTTGCAATAAAGTTTCCTTGTAAATAAATTATTTTTTTCAAGTGATACTGAACAAAATCTTATGCAATATGTGAAATGAATTAAAGCACATGACTTAGAATGAATTGTGGATGATTTACCACTCGGTGCTTGTTTCTTAGACTTTGAATTCGCACTCATTCAAAGGTCTGGAAACAAGACATATGTTGTAAAATCATCCTACAAACCATATGCAGCAGACGAAATTTTGGGTGCTGCATCAATAAACCGATCGTGCCGATTTAACGGTCATTTTTGAATTTAAAGGGATATTTCTGAAACTACATGTAAGCCATTTTGGCTCGAATATATCCATATGTGTGAAGTCGGCACCTCGTGTCAATAAAGTTGTGAAAATAGTGATGATAGTGACTCTCACATCACAAACTATCATAGTATCAGCGAAGGATAAATTTTTTTTTATGTTTATTGAGCTTTTCCGTACCAAATATTTAGAAGGGAGCTCATTTGGGATAAACATTTCCGAATTTTTATAAAATCACACAGAAACTCTCTGGTTTCCAAGATGCAAACATAATTTGTATGGATAATGTATCATGAACACCATGTTTTATGAATGCTGCGGACGCTGTATAAAAACGACAATTTTAAAATATACGAGTTTAGGTCTGGGAAAGGTTTAATGGGAATGTTGAAGCTATTCAGAAACTGAAAGGGAGCTTTACAGGGAAAGTGAATGTCCGATTTAAGGATTGTCATAAGGGTCCAGAAAAAAACAATTTATTTCAAAATTTTGTTTCAGAATTTTTTTGTGTGTACTATGAGAACTATGTCACGCCCTGTGATCGTACAAAAATGATGGAGGGGGATCAGGCGATTTCTGCAAGAAAACTCAACAAATTTGGAAGATTTATTTTTTCAAGAGAAAGCCCCCAAGATATTCAGAAAAAATTGTACAGGATATAAAATGACTTTTTCAAGGAAAATCACTTTTTTCACATCATTATTGTCACTGTTTCTATTTATTATCAAAATAATCATTATTTTCAGTCATTTGAGACTTTTTAATTGATCTTCTTGGTATTATTTTACATAATAGTGACAAAACATAATTACCCTTTGCATTCGTTTGACTTCACTTCTTAAAAGAGAGCTTCGTAGTTTAACTAGACTCTACACGCAGGGTAAAACATAATGGGCAACATTCGAAAAAATATAAAATATAACAAGTCAAAAAGGCAAACAAAATATTGAATAGTGATCATCTTTATACTTCATTGAGATCAATTACTCAGATGCGAGTAGGTAGTTACTAGTTTCACCACCAGGTGGCTGATTCGGGGGAATTAACATGGCATGGTATTACAAAATTCCCCTAAACTTGAATATGCATCAGTTTTAGTGGTTCACTTTTCATGTATTACCTTTATGTATCTGATAGTTATTACAAATTAAAATACGAGGGTTGTCCCCGAAGTAATGCACTATATGCTCTAACCTTATCGTATGTCCAGTAAAAGAAAATAGTTTCTACCCAGCACAAGAAAAGATATTTCACTTTTTGTGGTTTTACAACATGGGGTCTATGGGGAATCTCCCCGACCTAGAAGTCACATTTTCAAAGAAAATTAAATTTTCAAAGTTGATAAACTCTTTTCAAAACCACATTTCTAAATGTAATTTTACATGTAGATTCCAAATATGACATCAGTTTGACTGAATTTTTAATGACGTAAATCAAGATTATTTCTACTTGCATCTGGGATTTTGTCTACAAACAAGTTTGCAAAACTATGTCAAAAAAGAATATTGAGGTTTTTAATTTACATCACAATGAGAAAGAACAAGGGGCAACATTAAAAAACACATGAAGTAATTAACAATTCAAAAATGCATATCAATCAATTATATATTGATCTGCTTCCTTGAGATCAATTGCTCATATACAGTTTTTTTTAAAGTGGCAGTAAAATACTGAATATATTATTTCACATCACAGTGAGGAAGCACGAAGAGCAACATTTGGAAACACATAAAATATAACAATTTCTAAAAAGTTACTCGGGACTTTACATAACTGTTGATGAGCACATTCATGTGTTTGTTCATTATAATAAGAGATTCTATGAGCTATCATCATCTTTAATTGATTTTAAAATGTCAGACATATCTTTTGATTTTAAAATGTCAAACTATGTGCATTTCTTTTTGCTTTCATACCCCTTTTGCCTACAACCCTACTCCCAACTTGGCATGTAGAACACCATCCAGTGATTGCATCAATATAATTACATGCGTCTGGATCTGGGTTGTACTCCACCCATGTATAATGAGATTTAGAGAACACAAACCGATTGCTGGGCTTTTACACAAATTAGGCAATATGTTTCTTTTTTAACAATGATGGTATATTTCGCCTCTACTTGAAGATAGTCGTCTGTATATCGTTTAGATTGGTTGGCTTGATCTCATGAGAGTCCACTATGATTTAGATGTAACCCTCTGTCTCCGTACTGGGAGATTGCAGTTCACACATACAGTTCACTTTGCTTTTGGCATTTTATTAGCAAATGTTAATTTCCTGCTTACTGATTGTGACTTACGGTGTATTTCTTCTGCATAATAAATTTGAGCTGGATTTCTAAATATGAACATTGGTATGATCAGCCAGTGAACTGTGATAATATAAAAAATTATTCATTGACAAAAATGACGCCTGTCACATGAAGATAAAATGATTGTACAGCAATCATCTCATATGAATGTATTGAAAGGAATTGCATATTATTATGTTGCTTAGAGCCATGGTAAAGATATATGCTTCTCAAGAGGTCATGCTCCAGTGTAAGCATACATATAAGTTCATGAAAAGATCATATGAATAAAGAAAATATACTCAAATATATAAAACACAACTGTCACAATCATTCTAAGGATTTTCAAAATGGCTGACATCATTTTATTTCATGCTGAAAATTGCAGAAAAGTTCCATTTTTGCACAGCGCCTGTACATATCTCAAGAAGTACCTTAGAAGTACACTATTCCCTGACTACATATAACTTTCTAGGTAAGAACCAGGCGTTATATGAACAGAGCATGAGTTTATCATGACCTTCCTCTCTCTAAAAATAAGTAGGTCAACACAATTGCAAACATAACTAATCCCTACTCAATGACTATTGAAATATGACTATTTATGTGTACAGAATATTAATCCCATGGGTATATAGAGTGACATTATCAAACAATGGGACATCTGCCAAGTTGGGTTTATACATTCTGGAGACATTTTCTGAGACTGATAAAAAATTCACATTTTCACAGGAAGTGATACATACCTCCCAAATCAACCAAAATATACTTATATCAGTAATCTTGAATGCTTTTTATTGTTATTTCTTTAAAACATACATATTTATCTACAATTTGATTCTACATATCAAGGATGTTGATGACATTGCATTTTTCAAAAAATGTTAAGTGACCCCAGGGGTGTCTTATAGCCATTCGTTCTTTACAACTGAATTGCCAAATGAATAGGCGCAGTGCATGGCAAAATATGTTAGGTCATCTAGTATTTTTTTTTGAACTGATACCCTTCTAAGATGTGAGATCTATTAAAAAAGGCGCATCATCACCAACGTGCAAAAGTCAATGTTTTTGCTATAAATCGGGCAACAATGGTCTACACGACCTGTAATAAATAGGTATAAGGAACGTTATTATCACAATACTTATGACATTGCTCATTTTTTAAAGTTAGCTTCCATGCGTTATACAAAAAATAATCGAAGTAAATTAATTTGGGATGGAGGGGGGATCGGATGGAGGGGGGGGGGGGAATTTATATATCTTTACGATGGAACAAATTTACAAGAACTCGTGTATTTGAAAAAACTAAACTCATTACCCCAGTAAGAAACTGGATATTATGTCTCTGGAGAATGAAAAATGGGAAAATTTGGAGTCATACGAATAAATTCAAGTAGCACGTCTTATCATGTCTTATATATACGTGATCCCCCCCCCTCCATCCGATCCCCCTCCATCCCAAATTAATTTATTTCGATTATTTTTTGTATAACGCATGGAAACTAACTTTAAAAAGTGAGCAATGTCATTAGTATTGTGATAATAACGTCCCTTATACCTATTTATTACAGGTCATGTAGACCATTGTTGCACGAGATTAAGATTTTTGAACAATGCTCGATTTTTTTCGTAGTCAATCTACCCATAATTGGTCGGTTTGAAAATGTTGTGTATTTACACATTTCCTTTGATCATTTTCTCCCCTGTCGTATAAGAGTGTCGATTATTTTTAAAAAGCAAAAAGGATACTTGAGCATGTTCGTGAAAGATCACTTGTTACTCATAAAAACCTTAATGACTTTTGAAATGAAATCATTACATTCAATTACAGGGACAACGTACATTCGAGTTGACAACGCACATTTCTGATTTTTTTAAATTACAATAAATACTTGAATATTTATTAATTTCCACCCGTCCTAAATTGTGTATTATAGAGAAACATATTCTCATAAAAATAATCGACACTTTTAGGCAACAGGGGAAAAAATGATCCAAGGAAATGTGAAAAACCCAACATTTTCCAACCGATCAATTTTCGTGGGTAGATTGACTACGAAAAAAATCGAGTACTGTTCGAAAATCTTTTAACGTTATTCGAAAGTTAAATGTCTTTCTAAACGAATACACACGAAATTAAACATGAAATCTTTCAAGTATTCCCAAGATTAATTTTTTAAAACCTACATTACACCTGCATTATTGTCTTTGCTTCAAATCGGTTAAATAGTGACATCGTACATCTAAAGTGTACTACGGTATATTTTGTCACTTTACCTTGTCGATGGTTAGGCGTGATGGTAAGAGTTCTAGAGCTGATTAACTTTTCGATGGTCATCTTGGATTCTGTAGGCCATCTTGGAAGTTTTTAGATAAACCTTGACATCGTGATTCCAGGAGAACCACTTAACGGATTTACTTCAAATTTTAACACAATGTTATATGGTAAGACGTCGTAGATCTGATTAGATAAGTCTTGCCATCGCGATTCCATGAAAACCACTTACCGGATTCACTTCAAATTTTTACACATGTTACATGGTAAGAAGTTCTACAGCTGATTAACTTCTCGGTGGCCATCTTGCTTTCTGGGTCAACAAGCCCACACTGCTATGTTTTAGGCACGACATTGTTCACCCCGTGCCTTGTTTTGTTTTCAGAAAACATTCTGATAGATAATAATTTAATAATCTCGTCTTTCTTCAGGCGTATGATACTCTGGAAATGTTTTGTTCCAAATAATTACAATATCCGCTTTAGAAATTACTATTTACCCCAAGTGTTAATTTACATTATTGCATTTGAAACATAAAACAAATTATTCCCAATTTTTACACTAGCAACGATGTAATAAACTTGTATCACCTATGATGTTTGTCATCTATAGTGGCACTCAAGTGATCCATTAATACAAATTTAGATAATGAAAGTCGTGGAATTACGAGATTGTTAATGATTAATGATACCTTGCAGGAGAATGTATGGATGACGCAGCATGCTCCAGTTTCGGCAATTACTCCAAATGCATAAACAATCTCTGCCGTGAGTATAAACTTATGCTATATCTATATTAGGTCATTGAAGTTAGTAAACACACCTATTTTTATTTTTATTTAAAATACAGATATTAAGATTACCTCACAAGGCAACATGCTCAAAGATTACATATTAAAGGCCCCATGTAAAGTTTTAAATCATCCAAACATTGAGCAATTGTTTGAGACATTTTTCAAGTTGAATTTACAACTTGATTTTAGAAAAGAAACTAAATGTTTTGATCAAAGCTTCACAAGAGCCTGAACAGGATCTCTATATATTTCAATACACAAATCCTTTACGTATACATTTTCATCTACTAATGAAACTTGTCCTTTGAATAACAGCATGACCTTCATTTGTGTAACGTTGATAATGATATGTCATATCATGTTATGTTACATTTTACCTAGCCTTGTCCAAGTCGGTGTTTTTTTTACTTATCGGATCTTGAATTATTCGAGATCAAAATAAGTAAGAGACCGACTTGGGCAAGGCTACATTTACCACACAATACGGAAAAGTACATATTCTTTGCGTGCAGATAAAAATCATGTTGAATTGCAGGATGTTGGAATTAACCTTAGCAGTCCTTGATAATATCTCATGTTGTAACAGCCATAATTGTGTAATTTGTTTGGAGTTGTTCAAATGACCGTGTCACTGTGACTTAAGTGACTTAGCGACTTAATGAATATATAGATGACATCAAATGAGTGAAGAGGAAGGTCAACGAGATTCTTAAACTGCAAACTGTTTAATAACTGATTAACTGTGATAGAATACAAAGTGGATCATAGAATTGCTTTATATTATTCCAACTAGAGACATATAAAACATGTCTCTGTTCCACCGAACGAAGTCCGTCCGTCCGTCTATCCGGAAGCTAACTCGAACACTAGTGGACAGATTTTCTTCATATTTGGTGGGAAGATGCATATTGGTGAATAGTTTTACGCAACAAAAAATGTGCAAGATGGTCGCCGCCGCCACCGCCTTAAAAATGGCGGGAATTTTATGTCCTTAAATATCTTCAATCTATAGACTGGTGCCTTATCGGTTGGTACTAAACATTTGCTCGAAAATGGATTACCAATATGGCTGCTGAATACAAGATATATATTTCGTAAAAAATGTAATCCTAATAACTGAAATACTAGTTGATGGTTTTTTTTAAACTTTTATTTATTGACTCTAGGGAGACAGGAAAATTCAAGAACGCCACTGAATTCAATCCTGTTATCCGGTTCAGTTCAAGGCTAATGTCTTATTTTCCCAGTTCAAGGGAGATATAAGAAGTTGACCGTTCGTCCATCTGTCCGTCCATTCGTTCGTCCGGGCCATAACTCAAATACAAGTTGACGGATTTGATTCAAAATTTATAGGCTCATGCCGAAGTTATGGGTGTAGGACCTGTGCTTGAGAAGAAATTTTCGATATTGTCGCTCAATTCAAAATGGCCACCATATTTTAAAAAATGTAATCTTTGATAATTCGAATACTAGTTGACAGATTTGGTTCAAATTTTGTATGCCAAGGGACAAAAGAGCTTTGCTAAGAGATGTTCAAGATGTCTGAATTTCAAAATGGCTACCATTTTTCATAAAAAAACATAATCTTTGATAACTCAAATACCAGTTGACGGATTTGGTTCAAATTTTATATGCTGATACCTAGGGGAAAAGGAACTCTGGTCAAGAAGGCCGCTATAGTTATCAAAACGTTTTGTTCGGTGGGATTTGCTACTCTGTGGAGTATAATCGGGTAGGGTTTGATTAATGCCTTCATAGAACCTCTGTTTGAGAATAAATTTACAGGGTGAGCCAAAAAGGGTAACCGAAACAAATGTTAATAATTCCGTCATCCAGCATGTATTCTAAATCATATTTGGCACAACTAAACCTTGTTCCATGTTCTTTCATTCTACATTTATATAAGTTTCATTGGTCCCATGCTGGATGACTGGCTCACCATGTACTATCAAGTCACGGGTGTAGATTTTCAAAAAGGAGACAATCATTGCCTTGTGATATTTATTGTAATGACCTTTGATACCAACTCGCTACTACAGCCTCAGCTGTAGTGGCTAACCTATATGGCTCAGGGGAAGAGCGTCTGACTCGAGAGCGGAAAGTCCTGGTCCGATTCCCGTACGGGGCATTGAATTTAACACACTCTATTTCGAGTCTAGTATCTGGCTAGGTACACTACAGCTCCCCGACGGACATGCCCCAGGGTCGTTACACTATTATACAATATTCAAAATAGCGATTAGTGATTTGATAAAATACGTTTTGTATAGTGGAATTTGCTACTCGGTGGATTGTAATTGTTTTAATGATTTTTTACAAGTATATGTACATACATATATAGGTTGGTACAATATCCAAATGAAATGATCCAAATGAATGAGATATAGTGAAGCCCTCTGCCAGTCTGTCTGTCAGTCTGTTCGTCTGTTAGTCTCTCCGTCAGTCTGTCTGACTTTCAGCATGACCCTTAGGGGGCTATGTTTAGGGAAATTTTGAGATCTTTCTGAAATTAATTATACTCAAATGAAAAGGAAATAAGAGTAGATGCCAAATAAATATATTTCTGATTCTGAATCATGGTATTGTTTCTCAAATTCGTGCCTCAGAAAATTCAAAATGGTTGCCGAAAGCGGGAATTCGCTATCATGTAGAGATCTTTTCAAGAATATGGTACGATGCATTAGATCACAAATATTTTATGGTCTTGATGATTTGCAATTGTGCCGTGTTTTTCAGCCTGACCTTCGAAAGCCGTGTCTGAGGGGAGGGGATAGTGTGCAAATTCTTTTTAGATCTTTCTGAAGTATGATTTTATCATATTCAAATGAGAGGAATTTTAAAGTAGATTGCAAATATCGTATCTATTTTCAGATTCCTGCGTTGTACAATCAAAAATGGCTGCCTGTGTTTTTCGGGCTGGCCCAAAGAGGCCATGCACGGTGGTAGAAAAATAGATTTTCAGATTTCTCTGAAGTATGATTTTTATCTCACTAGTTCAAATGAAAAGTATTCCATCAAGAGCAGATTCCAATATTCAGTTCAAGCTAACGTATGGATGTATCATACTCGAACTGAAGATATTTTATTTTATCTGTATTTCAGAAATTCAAAAGTGTCGCCTCATACAAAAATTATCAATAATTAGAAGATCCCTTATTTATGGCTATATTATACTGAAATATATTCACGCGGTACTAACTTCGACCATTAATTTGAATTTTTGACCTACCGGATGTTTGAAAATCAAGGATTACGAATCTCGTACTGCACCGTCTTCCTTCAAACGTGTTCCATTCAAAGCATAACAAAAATCCCTTTCTGTTGGTACATTATTCTCTTAAACAGAGTCCCTACTTCCAGCGGCATTTTGGTCCCCAGCTGTAAGAAGGCCTTCTAACAGCTGGGGACCAAAACGCTGCTAGAACGAGGGACTCTTTACAGTAAAGTAATACACCGACAGAAAGGCAATTTTGTTTTGCTTTTAATGGTATAAGTTTGAAGAAAAACGGTGCAGTATGAGACTCGCAATCCTTGATTTTCGAGCATCTGGTAGGTCAAAAACGGTCGAAGTTAGGACCGCGTGATATTGTGACATATTTCAAATTCATGAATAATTTGTTCGTTGGTCCGAATATCTGGGTCAAGGTCACAGACTTGATACGATCTGAGTTGTTTGCAACAATATGTAATAATTCATACACTGTATATATACACTAGCTTTTCCTATAATTTCAGATAATGGTATAGTTCAGATTCAGCAGCAGGTCTTTGGATTGGATAGTAATGAATATTTTTGCTATGATCTTATTGGACACAGTGGTTCCATATATCAACTCATAAATCAGAAAGGTGTGAATATATTTTAAAATTTAATAAATAGTGAAGAATCAATAATTTCAGAGAAATGTGAACCCGAAATTGACACTATGAATGAAATAGTAGTGATAACATATACATAATGAAGAAAATCAATTTTTCCTTTAAGTCGAATATTATCCCACCCCAAAAGTTTCAGTGGAAAACAGATCTTGGTCCATCCGAACAATTCATAAAGGAATGATGTAATACACTATTGACACGATATTGTTCATATTTTATACTCACAGTAATAGAAATTCTAAAATAGTGATTTTCCAATTATTGTGTCATTTTTTCCAATGATTTTGTTGTTATATTTTTATAATGTTAAATGACACTTAAAGCATTTTGTCTCGAGTGGTTGCCAATGATAGGCTGGTGTTTTAATGACTTGCAAAGATGTCCCAAGAGATTTGCTAGATCTTGGGTTACCATTATCAGGGGACAGAAACGCGTCCAGTATTTTCGTCCGGTACAACCGGAAATTCTTGACGCAGACCTCCATTTTTGATCTAGTTTTTCTGTAATGTGGGGTTAAGCACGGAAATATTTTGATTTTTTACGAAATACACGAATCAATCGAGTTATATTTCTTTTTATTTACCCTTTAATAGACAATATATGCCATTTTCTTGTGTCTGAAATAAAAATACACCATCCAGTTCTTCAATATACTGGGAATCTGATGAGCCTGCTGCTAAGTAATGAAACACTGTAAAACTGTAAACGCCTGTTGTAAAGTAATACCTTGGTCACATTTGCAGCGATTCATCGGCCGGCGCCCGGGCGATTGAGTATTTTTTTCCAAACTGAATACAATTTTGAACAAAACACTCAATTGGCCGGGCGCCGGCCGATGAATCGGAGCAAGTGTGACCCAGGCATTATGAAACACTGTAAAACTATCACAGAATTAAAAGTACACCTACCTCTCTCTCGATCAAAAATGGAGGTCTGCGTCAAGTATTTCCGGTTGTACCGGACGAAAATACTGGACGCGTTTCTGTCCCCTGATTATGTTGTTTAGTTACTGTATATCTGTAAACAATGACGTTAACCTAAAATATATTTTAATGAATTTATTAACATTTGAAAGCAATGATTATTATTATATTGTTGCAATTGATTTCTAGCGTTTGAATATCATAATATCATGTTTCTTTCAAGTTTCTAAAGAATGTGATCATAAATCGGCTAAATCTGACCTTAGATTTGAGATTTGACCTTTAGTTGACATTCAGTGACCTTTGAAGAGTCAAAAAGTTGGTTTTTAGATTAATTTTTTAGATTTAAAAGGTCAGCTTAATTACAAACGACCTACCTAGGTCTGAACGTTTTTTTAGTTCAAGGTCATTGAACAAGGTCACAATAGTGACAAACGATGTTATCAAAGTTTTTCAAAATCCAAGACAACAAAACAAATTTTCACAGATGCAAGAGTAGACTATTACATTTTGGGTATGCTGGGTAAATTACATGATGATTATTTGCTCTTCTGTTAGATAGTGTGAACATATGGCCTTAAAGTAAATGTGACCTTAAGTTTTTTGTAGTATAAGAGAATTGAAAATCCCATAAAGAGATCTAGACCCACTCATTTCGCAATTTGTGTTCAAGTAGAACCCTTTTAGCATCAACTTAAATATCGACGCTCTAACCAAGATCATCTTCAATTGAAGAATCAATGACTACTAAGAATTTGCATCTGTTAATAGTATCTAGAGTGTTTGACGCATGCACAAAACAATATGTTAGAATTACAATGAAACTAACTTTTTTAAGAGTTTGTGAATAATTTTCAGTTATAGTCTATGGATGAACAATTGGTTGAGGCACAAATCGATCATTTTTCTGAAAATATTTGTGTGGAATCATATATTCTCTATTGAAAAATATAAAATTGTACAAAAATGGCTTTTTCTAGCAAACAATTCATAAAAGAATGGAGTAAAAGTCTGAAATGCACATCCTTTACATAAAAAGCAATAAATATACACAAAAATGGGTGGTAATTTTGCCAAGTGCGTCACAAATGTCTAATAGTAGAAAGTGTAGTGGGTGAATTCGAATAAGTGTTATTCAGTTAGTTAGTTAATATATGTAATACCGAATTATTGATTCTCTAATTGGTTGTGTTCATCACGTCATCAATTCCATTCTCTCAGGCCATGGCATCTCAGAAATTACCTAACACTTCCAGTTGTCCCTTATGCATCAGCTGACTCATATTATTATCCCAATTATCGATTGGATTTCTCTGGAATGTAGATAAACTGTCCATCTGTCCACCAAACACCAGAAGATTGGTTTTCTTTACATAAACTCTAAATGAAAATGATTTATAAATATTGCAAAAATCTTTTCAATGAGGTGCGGCCACATTTTGATATATATTGGTGATGTTAATTTCTGGCTGATTCTTAGTTGGGTCATGAATTTATTGAAATGCTGAACATTTATTTCTTAAAATAATTTAACGTTTTAATGATTCAGGTGCTTCAGAGATATTTTGTTTCACATTTGTGCTATAAGAACCATAAATGTTTAATAATGACCATTTCAGGTAGCTTGTTGTTCAATGGGATATACTACTCGCTAACGTTGTAGTTTTCAAGTTGTATCCGATTGTAGTACTAAATGATTTTGTAAGATGATATTCCATTCTACATGGGGAATTGGCGTGACAATACGAGCTAAAAATTTGACATTCTAACCTATTATGTCTGGAGTTGGAACTGTCTGTGGCTTTTTATTTCTTGGCGTTTAGGATTGCATATTGACATCGGAATCCTTTTGACATTTTATTCCAGATGATAAGAACTGGTACATAGATTTCAAAATATACGTGTTGCAAAACAAATTATCCATTTCTGCATCTTAATACCATACAAGTAAGGTATAACATCCCATCGAACAAAGTAAATGGGAGTGGGGGGGGGGGCAAAAACAATACCCAAATTGAAATTTGAAATGATAATATATTTATTTCTTATGATGATATGTATAAGAAATATTGAGTACTATAATTTAATCCCCCATAAATGATGTATCGGTCTATTTGTGAGGTAGGGTTCATTTCTAATAAAAAAAGATCTGATGAATGGCATTTACATCCTAAATCCATTCTAAAATACAGACAATATTGTACGGTCGGACCATATTATTGGAAGTTTAAGTTTTCTTTAAAATAATATGAAGTATAATCACGGTCCACATCCCGCTCCGTATGATATGGTCCGTTCGTGTGCTAGAATACGATCCATTCGTGAGACAAAGAGGCCAAAATTGACAAAATGTCAGGAAAAAGTAGGAAACAGAGCGAATTTTGATATTTTGTGAATGGTTAACTATAGGCAACATAATTTCCTATGAATTCATGAAGAAAGCAAGAAAAAAATATCAAGGCTTCATAGGTGAAAATAGGTCGAACATAGACTTTTCACGACAGAATACACTTCAATTGCAATAATTCTTTTATATTACCGTATACATATCTAATTTCGTGCAATTTATAAAGTACATGCATTAATGCGTGCGACTGATAAACAAACATGACGTAATACATCACAAAGTACATGAAAATGTGGTTTAAAACTCGAATAGAAGGATCCGACCCTACCACAGCTAGGATTCGACCAAGTCGTGTGAGGATAATTTTGGGACTCCGACCATGTCCTGTTAATAGTTCCATCTTTTCGTGTTCTTTGCACGACTAATTAATGCCCCAGTGCTAAGATTGATCTCTGAATGGAATAGGTTATCTCCAGTCTATTCCCACCATCTCTTTGTTCAAAAGTAAAATGAAAAACAAATCTTGAAAGTTTAATGACTTCAATACAACTTCTAAACTCTAATCTTTCTCGAAAGCAAGAAATTACCTTGAACAGACTAGAATTAGATGCGGACTCTAATTTGAATCACAAAAGATTACTCATGATTTCCCTAATACAGCTTATCTAATTGTCTGTGGTAAGAGTACAACTCCTAAACACTCGATTATGCAATGTAAGCGCCATTCAACCCAAAGAAAAAACCTTTAAGAAACCCTTGAGCAGCAAAATCTTGAGACCCATCTAACTGAACAAGATAAAACTGAATTTTTAATTTTCAAAAACTCATTTTCAATTGAACAGGATTCTCGATTAAAAGGAAGGCTCGTTGATTTTATTCTTAGCTTGGCCTACCCATTTTATTCTGACATACTTTTCACCATTAAGTTAGAACAATTTTATGTATAACTCACTCAATTAATTTGATTTATGTTCATTCCAAAACGCTAGCCTGTAATGCACATTGCGCTAGGCAGCGACCTGTGTAACTTTTTTACTGCAATATAATTTGAAATAAATGTATAATGAACTGAAAAAAACTTTTCGTGTGAAAAAATTCGACCAATTCGTGTTTTACGTATACAAAAAATATATTCAAATTGGCATGCATATACGATCATTGTATCATATAATTTATTTTTGTATATGCCATCCGTTTCAACATGAACTGGTCTGCTTGGACGACTGGATAATTCATGAGAATAAGTTGGCTTTTGGGGTGTGGATGTCGATGGTAGTTCATTTTTATTTTCGTCTAAATAAGTGTCCGTTTCATTCTGTATCGGCACTTTTAACGACATCTAGAAAAGATAAACAACCATAATTAGCTATTGAGCTTTAATACACTGACTCTAGTGTAATAGATATATTAACTTCCATGGATTTAGTATGGTAACTTTAAAATATGTTCATGGTATTTATTGGTTCTAAACACGACAATATGGAGCTCAAAACACGGTAGGGTCGGAAATGAAACACGGTAGGATCGTAAGAGAAACGCGCGTGGGTCGGATCCATTCAAAACATTTAACCTGCAGAGTCGGATCCTCTTCTAATTTGCTTTTGACCATTTTAAAATCAGTATATACCAAGAAACATTCAATTGGCGTTATTTCATCGATCAATATATACAAAGGCTTCATTTGATTTACATAATATATCACAAAGTAGTATATTTGACACGTAAATGACGATAAGGAAGCAGAAACTCACTCTCTCCGCATGTATGTCGTCACCACAAATAAATCCAATGTTTTTGAGCATTCAAATACTTAGACAACTTTTTTCAATTTAATATTCATACATTTATCAATTTAAATCGCGCAGTATAAATGTAAACTCAAAGAATACTCTAATAATAAAACCCACCTCCGAATTTCCTCCCTATAGAGGCGGTATGGTCGGATCTTGTGCACACGAAAGGACCATATCATACGGAGCGGGATGTGGACCGTGATAATTATGAACGATTAATGAATACCAGGAATACCAAGGATTTTATGCCTAGATGGGTACAGAATTTATGTTTTCAAATTAAATGCTGCCACAATTGTAGGGTCGATTTTACCGTATTTTTGATTATAAGGGTTTTACAGCCAAAAACTGAAAACTGAAAAGCAATGGAATGATTGACATTGGTTGTCATATACAGTTGTCCGCCAAATTGCTTGAGTCGATGATATTTGTTACTTTTTGCCAAGTTATTATATTTACTAAGATTAAATATATTTATTGTCATATTCTTTTAGGAATAGTTGTGAAAGTTACATTGCTGAACTTATCAAGAACTCAAACAGTTAACCTCATCGAAAATATTGAAATACTTGTCCGAACTACCAAAATTGTTGTCACAAATGATGATATACAAGTGAAAGGTGTCATTTTGGAGCGTTCAAAATGGGGAGATAACTTTGAAACAACTTTGCCAAATTATGTCCACGTTAAACTGGAGCCTGATAGATTGCTATTGAATATTTGGAATAAATTGCACATTGATGTGATCAAGTACCAAAGACATATTGGCTTCAATCTGAGAGATGATGAACTCAGAACTGGACATGGATTAATAGGTACAGTGTACTCTTTTTGATGTACTTATATAGATACTTTTACATCGTAGTATATTATTATACAGTTGCATGGATGGGTTTTGGTCTTGTATTAAAGAGAACGTTGATCCCTGGACCAATTTACTGACAACAGTCCTCGAAATATGACAAGAAAGAAGAAATGTGGAGATCTAACTATAAATGTATCCAATTTTTGTTCCAGGTACTATTTCCAGACGATCAAGATTCCAACATACTGTCAGCACCACAGATATGAAAGGTGTAGTGCAGTTTGATGAGCTTTATGGAGATGCAGTCAGGATGGACTGGCAGTCAAGGTGTTATAAACTCGTCAAAAATAAACTTTCTGTTCTGATTAAAATTATGATGCTGAATCGATTTCAGTAATTTCGCCTTCTAAAGCCAAAACCAAGATACTGTATATGATACCAAGTGTAATATATCATCGTCCAAAGTTACGTTGATTGGCATATGCTACCTGTCAACCAATGTCACAAATTGCTACATCGTATCAACTGAGGTAACCATAGACCCCGAAACAGCACTTTGGCGATTTGGCAGGATTTTCAGAAACAGGCATCAGAAAAGTTAAAGGCGCTCACAGATGACGTCAGCATTTGGCAGTGAATTTTTAACTGAAGATAGAGCGTCAGGGATAGCGGGGAAGCCTTTTTGTGGGATGCGAAAAATGTTAACTTTTTGATGTACTGCTGAAGTCATATCCATCTCATTTTGGCGCAATAAAAGCTGCCGGGGAAGGGCAATCATGAAAATATAGGTATACTTGAGAGTAGGTGCGTTAATGTAATTTGTGGATGATCTTTTAATGGTATATCACACTAGGTACCAGCTATGAAGGTTTTAGCTGGGGGCAGGACTTATCTGACACCCTGTACAATGTGTTATCGAAGTTATGGCAAAATATCTCGTAAAATCAAAAAATGTACGCCACTATCGACTATTATTGCAGAAAAATCATGCGTATTATAAAAATTTATAACAGATAATAATAAATTGCTATTATAATTCATATTAATTAACCCTTCATAAATAAACGTTAGTTCAAACCGTTCTATATTCACTTTTCGGGAAATAACAAGATAAATGTAACTAGACATGTAAATTGAACAAGTTCAATTAAAGACTTTTTTTAAGCTGAGTCATCCAGAATACTTGTAAGCTGAGTCATTCAGAATAAGCCGAGTCAGCTAGAATAAAGACATTTAGACAACTCTTAAGAATGTTATCTTCGACTCCATTGGCTTAAAATGGGGATATCATCATATCGACTTTTCGAGACTTCAAACCGCTATAACTATCTAACCAGAAGTTGGATTGAAATTTAGTTTAAAGATTCAGATTCCTGAGAAAATTCTACCCTTAATTCATAACTCAAACATTAATTTTGGAGAACTCTCATTTTGACCTACTTTTCGGACACCATATCTCAAAAGTGGGTCAAAATACTTTCTGACGGCAAAAGGCTAAAACTATTAACACACTCTTCGTGAACTGTATACACAATTTCGAAGCAAATCATTAAAGTGTAATGTCAGAATCGCAAAAATAAGGAAAAACTATGAATTTGACCTAGATTTTGACATAGGCATTTTGGTGTCCAAATTTTAAAGCTAGATAGCCTTCAGGTCCCCTTCTTTCATAGGCTTTCAGAATGTTAGGCTGTACTCAGTCTATATCTGGTATTTTACACTTCAAAAAAATATTTTTTCTCATTGACATAACATGGGACACCAAATTTAGCGATTTTTGAGCGATTTTTTCATCATGTTCTTTGGAAAAAACGCTAATTCCGTAAGGCAAATTGTTTTTTGATTACTCTTACCGATTTTGAGATATGGCGTCCGAAAGGTAGGTCAGAACAGTAAGTTCTTCAAATTCAACAAGTGAGTTATGAAATAAGTGTAGAATTTCCCAGGAATCTGAATCTGCAAACCGAATTTCGATTCGACTTCCGGTTCGGAAGTTATGGCGTTTTGAAAGCTCAAAAATCGCTAAATTTGTGTCCAATGTTAAGTCAATGGAAAAAAGATTTATTTGAAGTGTAATATACGAGATATAGACTCAGTACAGCTTAATATAATGATAGCCTTTTAAAGAAGGGGACCTCAAAAGCCAACTAGCTTCAAAATCTGGACAGCAAAATGTCTAGGTCAAAATGTAGGTCAAATTCATAGTTTTTCCTTATTTTTGTGATTCTGTTACTGTACAACGTGACTACAGTATATGTGTCCATGTCCATGAGCGTGTGGTTATTGATTGCATGACGTCTATGCTAGCAGGCCTAGACCTCGTGCAGTCGTGCACGTGTGATGATCTATCAGATCTAAACTGATTGATTGCGCGTAAAATTGAAATAGTATACACGCCCATATCACTATACCGGAGATAGGTCGTCGCGGGTTTTATAACTGATCCGTATGGTTTGCCAACCTACCATATGTAAGCACGCGTTGTTTACGAGTGTGTAGGCGTTAATTACGCCCGTGCAGACGTAATTTACGCCCGTGTAGGAGTTAATTACGCCCCTTAAGAAGTGAATTCTATACGCGTTAACTGTAAAACAAATACAGGCGTAAACAAACGGCGTTAAAATGTTCAATAGATTATTTAACACGTGTTGAGAAACATCTATACGCCCGTCGAGTTTATTTTAGCGCCGTTAATTATGAACAACGCGTGCATACTTTGGGTGGGTAAGCCAACCATAGATCCGAGAGGCTACACAACGTGTTCAGTCTCGTGGTAGGATGGGGTCTGAATGGTACCTGTGTTAAAGGGGACCACCACCATGGTCACATGATCAGTCGTGTGGAGGTAAGCTCCCAGTTGAAATAAAAGTACTGTCCTCCTTTGGTTTATGTGAAAAGTAGCTAATACCCTCATGTATTGGTCAGTCTGTGTGTCACACGACTAATCCACACCATATGCTTCATTCAACATATTTTATGCTATTAAGCTGCATATAAAAACACTACTTTGCAGTAAAAACGTACTACTGGATGAACTAAGGTTAGGGTAATTAAATTAGTTGTTTCTCATTCGTTGCCCGCGTGTGGCCCAATCCCCCTCCACCTTTTTTCTGCCATTTCTGAGAAAAAAACACCGTACCTCGCGCGCATCCATGGCGTGTGAAACACTTTTTTTTACTTTTTATTGATCAGGATAATTGACAATATCGTGGTACTGATATATGATCAAATATACCAGTAAAGTAGGCTAAATTCAACATATAAATTCAACTTAAACTCAGTTCATTTCCTTCAAAATTAGTTATTTGTTTTTACAGTTGTTTTAAAGAACAAAATCATCCCGTCCCTCATCAGCATTTTAGATAGACAAAAAAGGTAATATAAAAACCGTCATTCCCGTATCAATTTTGAAAAATAGAAGAAAGAGAAACAACTAATTTAATTACCCTGGCCTAACATAAATTACAAAGCCACTAGCTAGCTCATACAGTATACTTACACCTTGCAAATTGTAATTTATTGAATTCACAGTAAACCCATCAATTTAAAAAAAAGAATATTGTTCTCATGGATCTATTATTCATGTTAAACTAACTATGAAAATATAAATATGAAATAATATATTAGCTTGAAGTCATATATAAGATGAAAATATATGTTCATGCATTTGCATTTTTCCAAAGGGATATTCCCCAATATATAATTTATATGTATATCTATGTCATCTGTCTATACATGCGCGTAAAGTGATACATTTGAACAAGATGATGGTTCTGGAAAGAAATGAGCGTGGCAGATTTGCTAAAAAGCCACATACACCACAAAAGCAAGACCAATTTGAAAGTAAGTTCATTATTCTCAAGGGTACACTTCAAGTGAAAGCTACATTGCTACAGGGTGGCCTATCATTCTGAGACAAATGTATTATCCAACGATTGTGATTTTCGAAGCTAAAATATAATATCTTGAGTAGATGGAAATACATTCCCATGAGATATGTACAGGGTGGTCCAAAAAAAAGTGAACCCCTGCAACAGGCTACATTTTTCTTAATACATGCATGAATTGGCTCATATTATCACATGTTGTAGAGAAAGGTCTAAAATTTTGGATGATTCCATAATTTATTCTCAGTCTTAAATTTTGAAGAAATTACAAGCGTTTAACAAACATGCCTGGAAATTAGATATTGTACAAAATTTTACAAATGTGATTCACGGAAATTGTTGAAACACATTGGATGATTAAACAGCTTTCAGTTAGAGATACAAGTTTAAAACCCTACCATATGACAAAGGGGACACCATTCAAGCAGAAAACACATTTAACACTTTCATTGATCATTTTGAAGCATTTTTAACTGTTCAACAGTTCAGGGGTATGTTACCTTCACCAACAGTTAGAGGGGGCCTCTTATGGAAGGAAGTTGCCCCCTGTGACCAGGAATCTGATAACCCCTTCATCAAATATCTTTAAAAAATCAAAAGAAAATTCAATATTCAATGTTTTGAGCCATATATCATTAGAATTGGTCCATGATTTATGAAGATATTGACATTTCAAGATCATATAGGGGTATGTTCATGATTTCACTGGAAAATGTTTTCGTCTGTGGAAGCTTGGCACATCTCTTTGGATCACAATAACTTTGCAACTAACAAATATAGAATGCTTGTTTTAAGCCATAATGTGCAGGATTTAAAATTGAGCAAGGTCAGAAAATATAAGTTCTTTAAGACTGCAGCTTAAAAAATTCTCAGGGGAAAGGTGTTAAAGGGTTGAAGAATCGCGGATATTGAAAATCACAATTTGTCCATTTTCAGTAATGTTTGGTTAGGGCTTATAATTTCTGCAAATTTCAAGACTAAGAAAAATGTATGGTACCAACATTAATTTTAGACCTTCCTCTACAACATGTGAAAATAAAAAAGAATTCCTGCAAGTAATAAGGGAAATATGGCCAGTTGCAGGGGTTCACTTTTGTTGGACCACCCAGTATATATAGTCAAAAGTGATAACTATTTATTGAGTGTAATGAAATGTATCCTTCGCCAACTGCTTTTGTTTGAGATGATTATCATGAAATATTTTTAAATTAATTTTTATGTGTGTCATTGATCCTTATCCACCCTGTAGTCTGGTGTTTGTAGAGCATTGCACCTCGTACAACTTATTCTCACAAATATCAAACCTCATTTACTAATTAATTTTTTGTGTGAATATGAAGAGTCCAAGCATTGCTTTTAAAACAAAATCTCACCGTTAGATTTCGAGCTATTCATGTTTACTCATTTTTCTAATTGGAAAACAATGCAAATCTCATTTTTTCAAAGGGAAAAAATTGAAATTCTAAGACGGTGAAAAATCATTAAAAAACATACAGATTCGGAATCCGGCAAGCATTTTCCCTTATTCCTCTCCGTTAAGAAGTTTTGTAAGGTGTTGGATCCCTTTACTGAATGAGCCTATGTTTCGGTCAGTAACCACACTGAAAACCCCGTCGGATCCATCGGTAAGATTTTGCCAAGTAGAAAACACGAGCATTGAGTCAAGAATAAGGATTTAATGAACAATGTTTGGTGAATGTCCACGTAAAAGAGTAATGATATAGTTCTCATAGTTTTAAATCATGATATTGCTTATTTCGCTTTTGCCTCACCCTCGCCTATCTTACAGCTATGTTGATGCTTTCACATTATGTTGCTTTAGGTGATGGTTCTTTACTTGCTTAAAATGTGGCTTAACGTATACGACGAGGTAATCATTTTTTAATTGTGAGCAGGTGAGGCAAGTTTTATAAACGCCTTTACTGTATTTACCTGTACCGGGACCTGTACTATAGTAGCACCATACCTTTTAAATATTTCTTATACAATTTTATGTAGACCCAATTCCTCAAAATACTCATCGGTTTTAACTTGTTGCTTTAAAATCTTCATGCATTTTATCACAGAAACGGAAATAAATACACATGATAAATATTGTTAACAGAGTTGAAGTATACTATTTAAAAGATGGAATCGTATTACATATAACATCCTTAAAAACAATTTAAACGTGCTTAAACGCATGGTATATCGTATTTCTTTGGCGTAGATAACACGATGCCCATGTCAAGCAGCGTGCCTACTAGGCACGCGGTTTGAAACTCTGACAAACTGCGTGCATATTTCAAAATGTGACACGACTCCCAAAAAGAGCCAAAATACGAAAAATACAAGGTTAGTCTCGTTCTAAAGATAGTACCATTCTGTGAAGATGAAATTAATTTACTCATAGTACTCAATGTTTTTCCCGATGTAAACCTAGTTATCTCAATATAAGGGTCTTCAGTAACTTCTGTGTTCAAAATTTACAGTGTAAAGTTATATCTATGTCTTTTTATCGTAATTTGCCGTTTATTCAGCCATTGTGTCTGTGTATGCTAGAATATATAGGATCCCTCCATCTGATTAAATCAGCAAAGTTTGTGTTCAAAACGATAATACGCCATAAACGTGATTTAAACATTTTTCTTGTCAAACTGCGCGCCTATATTCACATGTATTTCCCAAACTGCGTGCCTATCCAAGCTTGTTTTGTATTATTAGAAAACATAAGCGCCATACCAAGGCACATATGTATCTAATAGTAGAACCCTATAATTGAAACACTATGAGAGTCCATCCACCAAGATGGTGATCTGAAAATAAAAGTTTTTTTCGTTCCCAACTTAATTGTCACTTCTATTATACATTTTGACTTTCAATATGAAAATCTCATAAAATCTGACGATAAAGTAAAATTTCCAAAGCTACGTGAAAAACACCTACACGTGCCTCTGTAGAAATTCCAATGATAATATGTAGTTTTAATAGTGTATGCACACAGTTTGTAATTTCTGGCTAAAATAGGCGCGCAGTTTGTGATTCATTTCTTTTTAATCTCCTGATTATCTGTTTTATCTCGAAATATTTTGAATTATAAATGATAAATGTGTAAGGAATTAAATATAAAACGAGACTAAAGTATTTGTCATTTATGTTTAAAGTGCTAGATCGATTTACGTATATGATACGACGTCAGATACTGTACATCGCGGCATTTTACTGCATTTTTATATGCGTACTTACTTTTAAAACCGCAATATCTCGACAGCAAAATCATATTTTCTACAATTTTTCGTCATCAGTTGAACACGTATGTCCATGAAATATTTTGCCTATCGGAATTCCAAATAACTGATTTGGGACTTTTTAAATGAGAATCACGCAAGCCGTACTATGCGACTTTCTATGCTAAAACCGGGTGTCGACTGTAACATTTTGAAGAAAAGTGATTTTAATTTTAACGAAAAATGAAGATAACTTTTTCATTTCCCAACGGATCTTTCTCAAATTTTCACAATATTTAAATTCACCATTTTGGAAAAGACAAACAGATTCTGTGTGATGACGTCATAATATAACAATGCTAACTTAACGCTTATATTTATGCAAAAAAAGTGTCGACAGGCAGAATTTCGTACCAACAAGATATATATTTTGATCAATCAAACATTAAATCGCTTGAAAGGTGAAATATTCTTTTTTGATTCCCGAAAGGCATATCATATTCTATATTTTTATCAAAAAACTATATCATTTCGATTAAAATTCAGTCTGTAAGAAGTATAAATTGAAAGAAATATGAAGTGAAGCCATGTGAAAAATTCACAAAATTACGTTTCATTTTTTGAGTTCAAATATTTCTAATTAAGGGATAAACATTCAAAACGTTCCAATGTTTCAGCATGTTCTTTTAAATATACCCCTTACTACATACAATTAATTTCATTAAATTTGAACCAGTATATATTGAGATAGACATCGTTTTATCACCGCAACCCCAAGTGAAGCCTTTACAAAATAAGACGTTATGCCGTTAGCGTATTATATGTTCTCCTTTATTATTCATTGCTTTAAATAAATAAAACTAAATATTCGAGTTAAAATAAATTACAAATAATGCATTTAACAATCCTTAATATCTTCCCGTCTGTGTTTATCAGTTGAATATGACAAGGGGCATTGTGAAAGAGTCTAGAAAGACGGTGCAACAACGAGAGCGCAGGGCCGAAAAGCGCGACAAAGAAGAAAACGGGTAGGGTTTGAAATGTCTACTTTCTGGTGATTCTAATTCTGTATATCGTGACACAACCTTTTTGAATACAGAATTGTATTGAAGCGCACATTAATCTGAACAAAACTTGAAGTTTTTAAGAAGATTCCACGAATATTAAAACGTTTGCAATTACTTGGAGGAGCATTGCGCATATTTATCGCGTAAATCTTTGCATTTTGTCGGTAAAATGAACAATTACACTGTTACGCCGTGATGTACAGTATCTGACGTCGTATCATATACATTCCCGTTAAATCAGTGACGAAAATGCCATTAATATGCTTATGTTTTAAAACTTAGATTCATTTGCACATAGTTTTTGCTAGTATTTGCAAGATTCGTATATTCGCCACAGAATGAACGCATTGAACAAGAAAACAATGCAGGATAAATGTCTTTAAATTACGTTTCAAAATACAGACTCCAACTTAAATGATGCAATGTTCTTAGGCACGCAGTTTGTGATCGAAACAAACTGCGCGCCTAAGTAGGCGCGCAGCTTGACATGGGCACCGTGGATAAGTGAATTGTATTTTTTCTGATCTGAAAAATAAATCTTTTACTATTGACCCACGAAATGTGTTAGAACATCCTGCTTTCTCATTTCAGCTACAAGGATCATGTCTGTATAAATGTATATTGTAGTCATATCGTATTACAAACAGGAAATAAACTTTGAAACCATTTATGATCATCATTACATCATATGTTCTCTTTCAAAGTAAACAATTTCTGAAAATTGAAAGGATTGGTATCGATATGGAGAACTAAATTCAACAATGTTTTTCTCTCAAACCAATTATTGAAAACATTCTGTAAAAACACGGTCCTTTATGTAATGTTGACTGATTGACAACAATTTAATTTTAGTGCAATTGTTTTTTGTTCTTTTTACCATTTCTTGAGAATGAAATAAAATATGTTTCCGAAGCTTGTTTGAACAAAATAGCATATACAACATGTTCTCAGACTTCCCAATATTATAGTTGTACAAAGGAAATTTTGGTTAATTTAACAAAAAGTATTCAAAAAATTTAAACAAAAACCCCCGATATAGATAAAAACTAAGATAAACCTTTAATTTCATTAACAAGATACTTTTTTAAATCAACCAAACTTTCCTTTGTATAATTACAATATTGAGAGACATAAACACGCTGTGTTTATGTCATTTTGTTCCAATGAGGTTCGGATTTCATTCCGAACATTTGATACCAAGAACAAAAGAAGTGTTCGATGTGTTTTCTAATACAATATAGAGAAGAGGATATATATCTATTTCAAATTATATTGTTACCATTCAGAAGATGACCATTAAATTGACAATGTGTAAAAGGATGATTCAGGGAATGAGTCTGGGTATCGACTTAGAAAATATTGAAAATTGTAATGTCTGAAAAACCAACTCAATCACACATATTATTAAACTTCAATATCTTATCCTTCTTCTGAGATTACTAAAATATCAATTTTTATCACAATTGATGAAGAATATTGGCATCAAAGACAGTGCATATCACTTTATCAGAATTGAAAAAAACAATGGCAAATAATAAATGAATTATTTATACAAAACGTTTGAAACATATCCTCCAAAACATTGCTTACTTTCTTTGTATAGACAGTGAATGGTATTTGTGGATAAGTGAATCGGTGTCTATCTTGGTAATCAAGGGATTATAGTCACTCAAATTTAATTTACTAACCATCCAGTTTTGAGACTTCAATTGTGTTGGTGAAGTTACACATATTTCAGTCAAATTCATGCTGAGCACAACATTTTGGTTTCAATTTTATAATCCCTATACATGACCCTGGTGATGAAGAGTCAGAATCATTCAAAGAACCTAAACCGGAAAACTGTGTTCATTGTGAAAACTAAAAGTGAAGCAACTTTTTTTCTGATATTTCTTACATCAAAAGGCAGCCATCTTGTTTTTCCCCCTTCAAATTAAACTGGCGGGAAATTCAAAAATTTGAAAAAAAAATTAATCCTTAAACCTGCACATCGCTCCAAAACGCAATATGTTGACATATATTGTTTTTACATTTTCAAGCTCGAATATAAAGTTTATGTAAATAAAAATTGTTTTTTCTGCGTAATATCAAAGAACAATCATTTAGTTAAAAAAATAAAAAGGCGAATGCGGGATTCAAACCCGGGCCTCCCGCGTGCTCAGCGAGGATCCTACCGCTACACCACCGTATTATTATGAATGGTGGGAGTAATTAAACGCTACTTATTTTGAATGCTATGATTCGGAAGTGACGTCACGTTCTTCATTTAGAAACCTTTCCAAAATCATATCGCCGGCTCCGATCGAAGCAAATTCAATGAAAAATCTTTGAAATGACACATTTATCGTAAGTATTTCTACACAAGATTTGCCCCATTTGTTCATCATTCTATAATCTTTCATTAAGCTCAAAATGTTTTGTTAGGCTACTTATTCTGACTCTCAGCAGGGGGCTAATTATGCATCAAAACTCATGAAAAAGTAAATATACTTATCAAATATAACTAGGACAGTTATAAAAACCATATTTCACATACATTTGACTGAGGGACCGAAAGGGCATATATCCGGACACATCCTTTCCAGAATTGTTTGATGACTGGTTTAAGAGAAACGTGTGTTCAAAAAGTTCGCCATATCGATACCCATCCTTTGCTGGATAAACATGTCAAAGAACCATACCCAAACTATCTCAACCTAATAAATCATGGAGGATATACAAATATACCTCCATAGAGACAAGTGCAACATGATTGGTGCAATTCCAAATATATCATAGTAGGACTAAAACTCCTGGAGTCAAAATTGCAATTTAGTGCACTGGGTGACAGTGCAACAAGGATACAAGGATATATTTTCATAATTTGACAATTGACGTATTTCTCCTTCAAAAAACTTAGGAAGGTCGAAGTACGAAGGTCCACGGATCAGTTCGTAGCATATAATCATAACATCCTTTCCCAGACTCAATATTTCAATATGTACTACTTTGTCAGCATATTTGTGGTTGACCAAATGTTTTCTTCAACTATTACTTGAATTTTACTGAATTTTACATCATGTCTCAATTCCCTTAACTTTTCCCAATCAGAAAACGTGTTATATCTTTTGTACGGTTTAACAACTGATGTTATCGTTGATGTTGACATTTCTTGCAGAAAGATGGCACTAATAATATTTATACAAAAATACTCAATATTAGCCCATCTGTTGAATCCAACCTGTAGGGGATTTACTCGGATACCACCTTTCTGTTTGGCTCTTTTGGTAGGTTTTTGCATGCTACATGTGCATATTGGTACATATTTCTAGTTTCCCATACATTTGCACGGGATGATACCCGTTATGTAAGTCTGCCTATTAGTCCAACACAATTGGACCAGGTCGGTACCAATACAAATAAGGACAATATTCTTCATGCCTTTTCCAAGTAGTGGATTCTAGCAAAAATAGAAAGCGAGTCATTTGTTCTGTCTTGGAAGTAAAATTACGCTAATTAGTTAGTTTGTCTCGCTTGATCTCGTGGCACACATGACACACATAACAGAAATTAGTTGACACCAGTTGATTTAGAAGCAATTGCCTTCATATTCGCCTTTACATGTTCATTGTTGCCTCTTTTATATTGCAATGTGAAACTAATAAATGTGCACTCCTCCTCACGATACAGGAATTCTCTAGCTTCATTGATGACGAGCTGCTATATAAGGTGACGCGAGCGATCTGTTCATCCACTTCTATCAGAAAACTTCTCAAGTATTCACACACGCCAATTTGAAGGATCGAAAGGACGACAACAAACAATTTTATAATGGTGATAAAAGTGAAAGAAATCCTACTGTGCTCAATATTTTTGACTGTGATAACATTATTATCTGCAGCATCCATTAAGGTAAGATTGCTAGATTAAAAGTTTCATTTATTTAGGAAAAATGATGTTATGGTTTTAATGCGTTATTTAGTGAGTGTAACTATAGTTTTATTGTATGTGATATGAATGTTGAGTGTCTTCAACACGTTAGTTATATGATTGAATTAAAGCTTGTAATCATTAGAATGACCAGGTGCATCTTTAATAGCGAAATGGATTTTTTTTTATCCGATCACTCTTTGACTTTAATTTAATTCGATGCCATTTCAGTTTCCCAAAGGGCTGAATCATTGATTAATTTGTATATATATTTAACATTCAATGAGAACTAATGATAGTTATTTATCAATGATTAGAGTGAGTGGCGTTTCGTAAGTTTTTATTTATTAACAGATTAACGCCATTCCATACATTTTATTTTGTACAATAAGTTTTGGAATATATTTTTAATGCCATGCATTTTGAGGAGGTGAAAAGTTGGGTCAAAAATGAGGTCACTAATCAGATGAAGTAATAACTGATGTATTAAGTTTCATAATGGCACACACATACAAGATAATGAGTAGTTATTATGAGTAGCATTGAGTATGTCCGTTATTTACAGTGAAATCATCATGATTCACATGTCAACTCATTCCTTCCAAGGATCTCACAAACGATAAATGTATAATTAGAATGCTGGGAAATGGCAATTAATAGCTGAGTAAAAGATAGCGTCCGTTCCTTAATACTAAATAAATGACGCAATTTGTTCCAAGGTTCCAGCAATATGACATTTGAATGTGAGTGAGGTTACAAAATTGCCCCATTAACAATTTAATTAATTAAGTGAATTACCATTTTATTTCAAGACACTATCATAAGACTTGATTTCAAACTTAACTTGATTGAAAGTTATTCTTTTATAGTGAAGGAAGGAGCCTATGAATGAAAAATGAAGTGTCAAACTACTGTATGATGAAAGGATTCATGTAAAGAAGTACGGTTTGGGGTTTATCAAAAGTACATTTTTTAGAAATCATCTCCCAAACTGTTTATTGAATTTGCTCCATAGTTTTTTACTTTTTACAAGGGGGGGGGGGGTAGTAAGGGGCTCATAATCTAGATTAATACCATTTCGAAACAAGTCGTTCATTGAGGTTACTTTTGTTGCCTTTTAACCATGCTTGGGTTTAGGAACCTTAAACTGCGCGCCTAGCAATATTTCAAGTTGGAGTCTATTTCTTACTTACTTTAAGACGTTCAAACTGCATTGTTTTCTGCAGTCGTTGTTTTCTGCAATGCGTCCATATAATGGTACCGTCTAACAAACGAAACTGCCCGTGCATTTCCAATATTTTTTGGTACTTTTGGAACTTGGAAGACGTGATTTCCCCTCCTACCATTTTGGAAGAGGCGCGCAGTTTGCAAGTGTATCAGTGGTACTTCATCCTGACTTATGTTCCATCACAAATATGGTATGAGTGGTGTGATATGGTGTGGTGTATCGCTTTCAACCGATTCAAACTCTCAAGCTGCTGCATAAAACTCATAACCAGAGCATTGGGCGTTCTCCAGATCTCATTCTCCTACCTTTATAAAGGTAGGACCTTGGGCAATATCATATCACTCGGTCGCTGCGCTCCTTCGGTCAATATCATATTACCCTTCGGTCAATATCATATTATCCCTCGGAATAAAACCCATATTCAATCCCTGCCAGTAAATAACCTATATTTATCGGTCATTATCTAGTTACAATTTGATTGATTTCAACTTAATCAGATAAATAGTATACTAGATACCTAGTTACTGAAAACACATATTTCAATCCTTACTCATCAAGGTCAAAATTGAAAACTTTATTTAAAGTTCCTTTGGGGTTTAAGGTCATTTTGAAATAATCTTAAAACTCCATAAAGGAGTGATATCGATATGGAGAACTTTTTGAACAAACGTTTCTCTTAAACCAGTCATAAAAAATCTAAAAATTTAACACATCGTCAATTTAATGGTCATCTTTTGAATGGTAACAATATAATTTGAAATACATCTATATAAACTTTCATCTATATTGTTTTAGAAAACACATCAAACACTTGTTTTGTTCTTGGTATCATGTTTCTAGAGTGAAATGAAACATCTTTCCGAACCTCATTGGAACAAAACGACATAAACACAGTTCATGTTTAGGTCTCTCAATATTGTAATTGTACATTTTGATTGATTTTAAAAATATCTTTTTAATGAAATAAAAGGTTTATCTTGATTTTTATCTATTTTTGGGGATTTTGTTTTAATTTTTTGAACACTTTTTTAAAATCAACCAAAAATTCCTTTGTATAACTATAGTATTGAGAGGTCTAAAAACATGTTGTATATGCTATTTTGTTCCAACAAGGTTCGGAAAGACATTTTATTTCATTCTCAAGAATTGGTAGAAAGGAGCAAAAACAATTGCACTAAAAAATCAAAAAATGTTAACAAAAACAGTTATATAAAATATTTCTATATGATTTTCGCATTAAATTGTTGTCAATCAGTCAACATTACATAGAATATCGTGTTTTTACAGAATATTTTCAATGATTGGTTTAAGAGAAAAACATTGTTGAATTCAGTTCTCCATATCGATACCTCTCCTTTGGAAAATAACCCGCTTGAGCGAAACTTATTGATATTGATATTTAATGAGTATAGACTTTCATTTTCTTCTGACTTGCACACTTTTAATGAAGCAAACTTTGAAACCATGTTCATAGTTCTCAGTTTAAGTGATAAACGAGTGGAGTGACATCTGATTTGTATATACTGACAAAAAGACAAAAAGTGAGATCATGAAAGAGAAAGTAAATGATTTCATCATTTTCTTGTAAAACTGTCTTATTGGATTTTTAAATATTAATCAATTTGAATAAAATACTATTAGTGTATGCTAGAATGATGTGTGAATGAATATAATCTATTACACAGTTTGAAATCATGGTTGTGTGAGGATCTAAACATATTTTATTTAATCTATCCCTACGTCAAAGTCTAGATTAAAGACAAAAAATTGTTTCAATTTTAGAATATTTCTGGCTTATGTCATTCCCTTTCATGTCTATTTTCTAAAAATTCCAAATGTGCACACTTTATTTCAGGTAAACTAAAGATTTTTTCAAAAATGTATTATTTTTCTATAAGAATGGTTACCATTCTTATTATTTGGGAGAAACATTTTCACCCATTTTTGAACTTTGAATCCATTATAACTTAAACATTTTATAGCATATCATGAATCTTTTGGGAGATATTGTATTTGAAATTGTAAGGAATAGATTGGTAGGTCAACTATACATGTTGCTTGTAATTTTGTCACCCTCATAGATCTGATTCTGCCTTTAAATTGGGATTTGGAAGATCCATTTGTGAAGATAAATATGGTTGTTACATCAGCAAAGAGTACTTAAGTGTATAAGTGTCATCAAAAACACCAAACATCGATTGATATGAATCACAACAGCCACTATTACGTCTCAGAAATAGATATAATAGCAAAATGAAAAAATAGAAATCGACACATTTCTAAAACTCCATAAACGCTATCCGTTTTCCTTTTCTGTAATAACAAATGAATATTTTTTGATCGGGCTGCACTAAATCGGCAAAGTTGTCCTGTCCTCTTTTTACTTGCTGTAGTACAAATTTGGCCTCGAAGAAATTCCAAACATTCCATAATTCCGATAAGGTACTTGAACATTTAACACGAGGCTTCATCATCTCATCTCATTTCGTACATTATTGAAATCTTTTCTGGTCTCACATAAAACCGCAGATTCAATTCATCATATTACTATATGGTATCTTATTTACAAAGGTCGATAACCTCTAAAATTCAAGTTAACAATATAGATAAATCGTTTTTGTATTTTTGAAAAAGATGAAGGGTCCAAGGGTCTACTGAATTTATATTGCGTAAAAAGTTCGCAAACGTGATGTTCAAGTTAAAATGACTCAGATTATTAATCACGTCTAGTTAAAAGTATGTGGTCAAAAGTAACGCAGTATAAAAATCTCGAAGTGTTGAAGATAAGTGATACCGTTTGTAAAGTGCACTCACTTACCGACACGTAGGAGTGAGAAACAGGGGTACTTGATAACCCCGCTGTGAGCTTAGAATCTTCTAGACTTCCTCAATTTCTTTATAATTTATCAATCATACCACTCATATAATTACCACACTAAATAAATAAGTGGTATCTCACATCACATAATATTTGTTTATTGATCAATATAGTTATAACTGTTGATAAATAATAACTGATATCTCTTCAGAAGGTTTGAAAACATGCCAGTTTTGCTAAACGATTGTCATGCCATGCCATGTTAGTGGCATGATGTAATTTAAAGGTTCTATGAGGACATTCCATCACATAGCAGACTCCAGCGAATGAAATTGCTTTACGTCAATTACGGGCTCGGATTGCAGCACGTGTTTACTGCATGTAATCTCCATTCATTTGAATGGACTATCTCGTAATCTTAATTTCTTTTGAGTTGTAATGTAATAATCTGAATAAGGTCAAATAAAAATTCTAATTTTTGCAGAATATTGTCGCAAGGAATAAATACTAAGTATAGTCTGAGTTATGCCACTTCATTTAATGAATAATCTTAGTAATATGGATTGTTTATTAATGAGCGGGCAGCCAGGTATCCAAAATGCAATAGTCATCTCAAGATTGTTATTTTACATAGTTCTGCACCAAAAGTGGTATCATATTGTTATGATCTCCGTTCAATTTGTGACGGCGGCTGGCAGTTGGCGGTCGGCGTCTGTAACACATTCTTACAACTCATATACTGTCAAATACTGTTTAGATTTTTTTTCAAAATCATCTACAAGTTTGAGATTCGACCTCAAATGACCTTTTCAAGGTCAAGACAGTAAAAAAGGTATTTTTCAACTTCCTTCAAATTGATCATTTTGTTCTTAGAAGTTCAAATCTGACTTCAGATTTGTGATTTGACCTTCAATGACCTGCTCAAGGTAAAAAAGGTCAAAAACGATTGTGCATCTTAAATATATTCAGCTTAAAAAGTGTATAAAATTTTAAAGCATGGTTTATTGATTATTTATAAATTTTATCTGAGACTAACACATGTAACATAGATACTTTTAGTTTTGCAAATAGTTTTATTGTTAACATCTTCGAACTTGTGATCTATCATACATCTATACAAATCACTAACTTTATTCCTGATAGTCTGTGAAAAAACCTTTACTCAATAGAATTCCAAAGTAAATTTAAATCTGCAAGATCAATGTTGGTTATACTTACTCATACTATGTCCCGATCTCATGTACATTTACAGAATTACTAACACGCAATGGTACATCTATTTTCGGACGACTCTTGAACAATGGTTTTAGCATAATATATAACATGTTAGATATCAAAACATAGGTAATTGAAATGAAAATTATATGGTATATTAATATTTAATTTTTATTTCCTATTTTTTAGATAAGGGACGCTTAAAAGACTCTATTGAGTTTTAAAGTGCACATTTTTACCATGTAAAACGTTGCATTTGATAATTTTGAAATATGGTAATTTGGTCATAACTTTTTTATTCCTTAACCAATTTAGTTCAAATTCGGTATGGGACAACAATTGCTGATGATCGTTTATGACGTCACATGATCTTGTGACGTCATCAACGCATATCCGCCATCTTGGATGCCCAAGAAATAGTAAAAATGTGTAAAACTCGAAAAATAGATGTTGGTAAGGACCTTAGGCCCTTATTATCTTATTTAAAAATCAAACCTATGAAAAAGATGTCATTATTACTTATTCTATATATGTTCAGCTAGAACTTAACTTTAAAAATATATGTTTTGTATTTATTTTGTTTACATAGCAAGCATTTTGCGACTTGTGTCTGTTTTGTACCAAGAAAAAAATTGATAGAAATATGGCGAGTTTCAAAGACTCTCGTCATTTAAATACACAAAATTATGTTTTTCTAGTGACATTCAACTAGATATTTTATAATGTCATAAAAGCATTGCCCTTGTACTACATATACTATAATTTTAAGTTCAGTTGCATTGCTTTGCATGTATTTGGACCAAGTAATATGACTTGGTCAAATTCAGCATTCTTTTGTTCCAAAATATTTTGACGTTGTCAAAATTGATTAGGGTGCTTTTAATAGCAGTCTAAAATGATATCAGGAAAACAAATGATAACATATTTGGTATGTAGAGAATGCTCATGGCCCATATTTTATGATTCATCACGTTTAACATCTTTAGATTAAGCTAAGTATGAGATTTTCCTTTAAACGTGCGTGACAGAGAATTGTCCCATCTCGATTTTTTTCCTTTGAATTTTAGTAGGCTGAATCCAGGGAAGAAAGGAATGAATATAAACTTTGAAAATATATGATATTATATTATCATAAAAATGCTCATAAACTCAAGATTCCAATGATATATCACATGACTATCATCCCTTCATAGATCTTCAGTTATTGTTTAATATGTGCGTGACATAATTTGTCCCATCGACGATTTTTTTTACAAAAATAGAGAAATACGACGTCGTATCAGCGCTGGCGCTACAGCAAATCGTGAAGAACAAAATATCTCTCAAGTCGTGGCATGATAGTATTTTGAACAAAATATTTCAAATGATCGGTTTTTGAGGACGGTAGTGAATTAGACCATTCAAGGGGTTATATAGAAGGATTCTTCACATGTAGTTCAGACAATTTTAATTATTCTGAGTAGCGGATAGTCATTAATACTGATAGCGGAAAGTCATTTATCATTAATGTGTTCATATTTAATTTCGTTATTTTATTTCAATTTGATACCCTATTAACACGTATAATCTAGCGTTCTTGTTCATTTAATGACTAAAATGCATATACTACCTGAAAGCCCGTGTCTAAATCTACAAAATAATGTTTAGTTTATTTGGATTAAATAACAATTGATGACACCTCAAAGCATCAACAGGCGGCCGTTTTAGCATTATTTTCACTGTTTGCAACGTAAATGTACATGAGATCGGGACATAGTATGACTATCAATGATAAACAGCACCTGATTTTCATCAAAATTCCATAAATATGTAGGCAATTAGCGTCGAATCTTTAATCAAATCAATCAATATTTTTTGCTTTATGAATAATATAAACGAATGAACATATAATGGCGCAAAGTGGAGAATTTCCCCAATGGGTAATGCTTCTGTATCTTTTCTAAGCAGAGACGGAATGCCAAATGAATAAAACATTCGTGCTATTGTATAGGAACAACTATTCTAATTAGATATTAAAAACGGTTTTTAGTTAGATTTCAACAAGTAATTTCATCATAAAATGACAGTTACCTTCTATACGAGCGGAAAATTAGATTTTGAATAAAATAATGATTTGAAGTTTACCCACGCTCTCATCAAAGCATACCACGCCAAATTTGCTGCAACAATAACTTGCAATGAATTATTCATAAAAATTGACTGAAATAAAATATTGGATTAGATTACATCAAATGAAAATCATTGAATCAGATTTCTTCGTTCACTCATTTAAATCATAATGGACGTGGTGAGGCAGGCGGGGCAATTAAAACTGTTGAAATAAAGTCCAAATGTTTAATACCTAAATATGACTCCCCTGTTTATTTTGCCTCGCCCAAATATACATCCTGGCAATATACGCCCCTGATGATGGATGCATTTATTACAAATGAGAGTCAACACACCCCGTTCTAAACACGTCGTACAACCGAAACTACATGTACATACGACGTGTTCTAGGTGAATATTGGCGGTAGTATTCATTTAATTTGATATTTGATCTTTTGAGTCTTTGGCTCTCACAGAAACATCTACCATGCTACGCAGATATGTCCCTAGTATTAATTCGTCGCTACTCTTAATCTCCAAACTATATATATGGAACTTGAAAGAACGTCAATATTTAGAATTAGAAAAATATCATTTTTTCAATGAACCGAGCATATTTTCAACAGTTTGAGCTCAATCTATAGAAATTATCAAAATAATCATTATACTGTACCCAACACTTCAGTTTTCAGAATACATGGAAGAATTCATATATTTAATTTTATTTGAAAAGTGTACGACATAAAGGTCGTGTACGAAGTGTACGCTAAAGACATATTTAGCAACAGTTTCGTGATGCACTTCGTACACACCCTTCACTTCGTACATTTTTTATACAAATTCAATTTATTTTTGGAATAAAAGTATCTGAATGATGTATAATGAAGACGTATCAATATTTCAACAAATTGTCGTGCTGTCAAGAAGATTTGAGAAGTTCTAGATCGTTTTGATGTGACGATTTCAACCAACAAATCCAAGGAACACATCTGCGTAGCATGGTGGATGTTTCTGCGAGATTAAAATATTCTTTCAACAGGTCAAATTAAATGAATACTAACGTCAAAATTCACCAAGAAGTTAGAACACGTCGTACACTTTCGGTTGTAATACGAAAGTGTACGAACTTCGACCATTCCTAACTTTTGAAGTCATTGCAAATTTCTATGATTTTCAAAATCGCTAGGAACTGTCATTATCAGGATCTACTTCTTACCAAATGCAACTTTGAATTTCAGCAGAAGAGAAGCTACAGGTTCGATGCTCGTGAATGTGGGTCTTATACTGCGTGCAACTGGACGGTCTGTCAATGGTTTGTGCGCCACACTGAACGTAAAGGATGCTTCAAAGTAGTCGAAAGAGGATCGTGAGTATACATGTATATATTTCTTATATAAATGGACTGATGTTCTGATGGAATTGCAGCACTCTCTTTTCTAGAATCATATTGTTATGGCGATTTGCACGTGATGTTAAATTCATCTATAGGCCAAGCTCAATATGTAAGATCATGAATTCATCAGCTTTTAGATTGAACTTATTAATAGTTATACTACTCCTCTGGTTAGATTGACTTATTTTGCCAAGGCCAAGATTAAGATGACTTTATTCTTGTAGCTTGTTATTGTTTTGTTTTTGTTTCTTATGAATATAAATGATTTATTTTAGTAAGACCCTCATTCTCCAAAGCTAGCGAATACTAACACAATAGTGGAATGTGAAATATGCCAACTTTAGCAGTTTATAGAGCAACACTGGCTGCCATAATTATTCCGATCCACCGAACGAAGTTAATCGTTAATCAAAATGGCTACCCAATATAAAACTGGTAGACATTTTCTGCAAAAAATATTTGAGCCAGTACATGATTGCCTCTTTATACCACCTTAAGTGTTAGTCATGTTCCAAATTCAAAATGGTAACCATTTTTGTCAAACATTCAGACGTTCTTGCAAACTTATATAGGTTACTGCTTTATGTTAAGCTTTCTGTATGAAAATTGAAACAAAATTACTTTGAAATTGAATTGAATTGATAGATTTATGAGAATTTGACATATTAGCTTTTAAATTCAATGTAAAAATTATTGGATATATATGTTGCAGGTATATTGTTTTGGCTAAGTGCTAAGAAACTTCTCCCACCTGCCTGTATCTATCCTGCAAAATTAGGAGAGATTCGATAATTATGAGATATGCTTCGTTCGGTAGGCACGCTACTCCGTGGTGTTGCTGTTTTTCTTGTTTTCTAATTCTTTTTCAATGTGTCATTACAGTCACTGCAGATGTCCACCTAACACAGAATGTCGCATTTCGGGTGAAGTTGAGCCCTGGGAAACCATGGTGAAGATCCCGCATAGATGCTTCCCCGTGACTGCTTAAATGCCTTATGGAGAATCACAGTTCTGCTGAATATTCCTGCCTAGTTTCACACTTTATCCGCTATCCTTTAGGCAGTAAATAGCTCCATATAGGAAAAGGAACCATAGTGCGACGTATGGTTTTCATAATTTGCTGCAAAGTATGCAAGTTATGGACTTAACCCAAGGGGTTGCAAACAACTATACAATGGAAGAAAAGTGGATATTTCAACTTTCAACAAGTTGTCAACCTCAAAATCTGCAATCTGAATATCTTTTACTGAATTTTGACGGACGATCTGAGACTCGTGTGGTCAACATACGTTCGTATTGCTCTGGGAGTTGTGAGCTACCTAAGTATTCAAACTCTTGCAGAAGTCTTCTTATTTGATCCAAGTTGGCAGACTCTGGTTTACTTATTTTACCAAATACTCTCAATATCTACGTTGTTTATTACCACATTTTAATTGTCTTTATTTTATTCAAAAGATATAGCCCTTGTCACTCTGGTTGACTTTGTTTACTTATTCATGTTGGAGTTTTAACACCATATGGCGCCCTGACCTCTGGTTGTGATTTCAGGTTCCAACAACATCACTCTTCCCATACACATGACATGAACATTTTTATAATAGATGAAACTTTTAATACAGAATAGTCTACTCTAAAAAATAATACCAGTAATTAAGTCCAAATATTGGGCCAACCTTAACATTTCTGCAAATTGGTGTCATGTTGTTGTTTTTTAAATCAATGTTAGTAGGTTTGCATACAGAGGCAGCCATTTACATCTTTAAATAAAAGTGGCACATCAAAAATTCAAGCGTAGACATCTATCGACTGTATTTGATAAAATGAGTGAAGTCGAATGAGTCTACCAGTGTCAAGTCAACGGATACTTCGGCAAGAGATCGAATACTCGAGTATACACACGAAGTTTCACAGATGTGACTAAACCAGTAACATACTTACCATTCACCGCATGTTGTAGAACTTTGAAAACCATTTCAAAATAATCTACTGGTTTAGTGGTATTTTGTTGATCATGGCTTTTGGGGAGATTAAAAGCTCGGATATATGTAATTTTATTGAGCTATACTTTGCTATAGGATTACATATTTTAAATGAGTAATCATATTTATTAATAAGTTCTATGTATTTATTGTAGACAGTATGTTATAGTGCAGAATATTTATGAGTTTTTTTTTATCTCAATTAAGACCAAGTGTTGCATTCCTTATGACAGATTGCCATTATATCAAGATCTGAGTTTTATATTGGTAACAATGAATGAACTTTTAATTCACTAATGTACATGTATGTATAACTTTGTCCTAATAATTTAGAAGGTCCATCTTCAATAAAATACAATCATATTAGATTATAATAAACATAACATAAAAATGTATATTTATGTTAATTTTGTGTGTTTGTACAGGGTGGGCCAAATCAATACCCAAGTATGAAGATTCATATAACATATGTTAAACCATACCATATCATTTCCTAACAAAATGACATCATCCAATTGAAAAACCTTTTCTCGTGGAGTGGAGACTAAAATTTACACCAGGGGTGCTGTGAGCGACAAAAAAATAAAAACAAGCCACAGGGTGAACAGAATCGCACCCTTGAACAGAATACACTTTTCGGGATGGAAATTTCAAAATGGCCACCTAAACATTTACCCAGACTGCCTCAAAACTAATCAGTTCTAAACTTTCCATCATCTCTAAAATTTTAGGATGAAACCTGTAAACAACCCTCAAGAGACACGTTTTAAGGTATTACTTCACAGTGTATCAGCTTTTTTCTACAATTCAGATTTTCCTGAAAAAATCCTGGTAAAAGAAATACTGATGTATTATAAAATATGTGAAAATTGGAAAGATTGACCGTTTAGTTATTTCTAAAAAAAATTTTTAATTTAACATTGCTCTCAATGGGAAATTCTTTTTTATTTTTTAAAACAGGCCTTCACAGACACGATTTTAGGACGAAAAATCCAAAATGGCCGCCTTAACATTTACCAAGAATGCCGAAAAACTAATCAGTTCTAAACTTTTATAGGTAGAACCATCCCTGAGAATTTCAAATGAATCCCTCAAACGGTTTGGCTGGAAACCTGTAGACAAGCCTTGACAGACAAGATTTAAGGACGGAAAATCCAAAATGGCCGTCTTAACATTTATCCAGAATGTCGAAAAACTAATCAGTTCTAAACTTTCAAAGGTAGAAACATTCCTGAGAATTTCAAATGAATCCCTCAAACGGTTTGGCTGGAAACCTGTAGACTAGCCTTGACAGACAAGATTTTAGAACGGAAAATCCAAAATGGCCGCCTTAACATTTACCCAGAATACCGAAAAACTAATGAGTTCTAAACTTTCATAGGTAGCAACATCCCTGAGAATTTCAAATGAATCCCTCAAACGGTTTGGCTGGAAACCTGTAGACAAGCCTTGACAGACAAGATTTTAGGACGGAAAATCCAAAATGACCGCCTTAACATTTACCCAGAATGCCGAAAAACTAATGAGTTCTAAACTTTCATAGGTAAAAACATTCCTGAGAATTTCAAATGAATCCCTCAAACGGTTTGGCTGGAAACTTGTAGACAAGATTATTCGGGACGCCCGCCCGCCCTTCCACTCACCCGGCAAACTGATTACAATATAGCACCTTAGGGTGCGATAAAAATATACATCACACATCGAATTTTTCAAAGCAGAAAAACATGCATAAATAGTAAGGCCTGCAGGTCCGATTCCCCCTGGTAGCATTAACATTGGTCTCGTGATGTCATACAATTAATATTTGAAGCACAACTATTATTCGAACTTATGATTGGACATAAGTATGATGCAGGCCTTACAATTCATACCTGTTTTACTGATGATCATAGGGTAGCTTTCAATTTAATTGTATGATTATCTGATCATCTGAACACTCGGCGTGGATGCAACCTAGACTAGAAATATTATTATAAAATATGTATTTACACTTTTGGCTTGCTCTGCTGACTCACGCTTGCTCTGTTGACTCTATATCTAACCTGGATCTATTCTAGTTGCATGGCCATTGGACAGTTGTTTTATGTACCACTTCCTATCATTTGATATACTGTTAATCAATTTGTCTGATTACAAGACGTATAATACACTTAGAATAAGGAGTAATTAAATCAAAAACTCATATTTAATTTAGAATTTTTCTGCCTTTAAAATGATTATGCTGCAAGATTATCCACTTTTAGCTCGAATCATTTTGCACCTCCATTCCATAATTTCCTCTGTTTGACAACTATGTTGAAAGGAGTCGGAATGTTCACCATAGCGTAGTTAAACTTGGCAGGATCTGGGTCTGGTATATTGGTTTCATTTTCTGGGAGAATGTCAACCTTTTGTAGGAGACTGGCAACAAATAAGAACAGTCGGGCCCTGGCTAATGTTTCTCCAAGGCAAACTCTTCTTCCCACACCAAATGGCAAAAATCTAAAACAATATCAGATTTTATTAAGGATACAAAAGTCACGCGGTTTGAGCGAAAGGATCTAGTTTTTGATACTACTCGTATTTAAATATGTTATTAGTTATCTTACGATTTTCTTTCATTCGGTGGTAGCAAATCACCATCTTCACCCAGGAACCTTTCAACTCTGTAGGTATATGGGTCTTCGAAGTATCTATCATCGTGATGCATTGCCCATAGATTCACCCAGACCTTCATAAAATAACGAAAAGAAAAAAAGTACATTATGTAAAACTATCTAAAAACTTGGATGCCAAGCTTGAGTTGCATGGATTGCAATATGAATTGATCTTTAATTTTGATGGTTGGCCATTGTAACTTTGATACATTCAACACCTAATAGACTAGATGCGAGTAGAAAAAATCTTGATTTACGCCATTAAATATTCAAAATTCAGTCAAAGCGATGTTATATTTGAAATCTACATGTAAAAGTACATCTAGAAATATGGATTCGAAAATTGTTTATCAAGTTTGAAAATTTCATTATTTTTGAAAGTGTGACTTCTAGTTCGGGTTGATTCTCCATAGAGCCCATGTTACAAAATCACAAAAAGTGAAATATCTTTTCTTGTATTGGTCAGATAACATTTTCATTTACTGGACATATTTTGATTTGCATAACTATTAGATACATAAGGGTTATATGAAAATTGAACCACTAAAACAGATGTTATTTAAGTTAAGGGGATTTTTCTACTATACCCGCCATGCTATCTGACCCGAACGAGCCACCTGGTGGTGAAACTGGTAACTACCTACTCGCATCTGCGTTATTGATTTACTTTCTTTCGTTATTGGAAATTGCAGGTGTCCACTAAATATTTAGTATTCGTGTCATTCTTTATACTCGTCTGAATGCATACCGTGGTGTCATTGGGCACACTGAAGCCTCCAACACTCGTGTCACGGACAGTTCTGTGGGGCAACGACAGAGCCAATGTTGTTGTATAACGCAAAGCTTCAAGGATTGCGGCGCAGGTGTATGGCATATTACTTCTGTCTTTAAGAGTCGGCAGCCTCTCTCCACCTATCACTCTATCTATCTCTTCTTGTATCTTCTCCTGCACGGCTGGCTTGTTAATTAACACCAAGAAAAATGCAGTTAGTGTTGTTGATGTCGTGGATACTCCTAAAATATAACTTACATTATCGATATGGCACCGATACCAAAATGGTTTTAAAATATAACGCACGCAGAGTTTAGTTCAAACTAAGATGAAGAAGCTCTAGGTGCAAGGGATATCAATCTAAGTTGCTTAAACCAGGGGCGTAGGAAGGTGTAAATTCAACACTACGCCAAAAAATCTCGCCAAAAATATGAAACAATTGTGTCATATCTTCTATATCAAAACGCCTATTTTATGATCGTAAAACGTCATTTTATGGCAATAAAGATTTTAAGCTTGCAATGTTTTCACAACCTAAATGTGAACGGAAGTATTTATTAAGCGATGCATTTGTATCGGCGATTGGTCATACGTATAGGTTGGCGTTTCGATTTTATATGCAAGCTTAAAATCCCTGATACCTTGTTTTTAATGTGATTAAAACGTTCGAATGATTTTCATCATTTAAAATCACAATGCAAAGCCGATCTTTTCAATCTCGACACAAATCATTCTCACTTTTCTTATGTCTCGAACAATATAGACGCCTGATTTCCAAATAACAATGAGAGATTTTTAATCATTTTTGAATTATTGAATTGAGATATAGTATTGTCTGATTCCAACGTGTACCGTGCAATACGACAATACGCACAGGTGAAAGAATCTAGTTTGATCAATTGATTTAAGAAACGCATTAATCAATGATACAATATCCTAATGTCTGCAACCTTTTTTATAACACTAATTCGCAAGACCAAATAAACCTCCCACCACAAAGGTCAAATCGAGGTCAACGTGACTTAGGGGGTGATGAAAATGTTATATTTCCTAAAACAATAACCTATTATCTTAAAAATCTGCTGAACGCGTAATCGAACGCGTAATTTTCAAGATGTTTTTGTCTTTAACATTCATATTTCAAGAAGTACTACAAATAGCAATTGGTGATTGAGTAAGAAAATAGATAATTGCTGACTTAACCATAATTTCTGTCTATGGTTTTACCTAGCAACGGAATATAAATCGATATAGTGAAATTGAAAAATTGGGGATAGGGGAGAATAAAAAAATACATCTAATTTAAAGAGGTCATCATTATAAATGATACCACAGTTTGCTTAAGCATTACGGAACACGCACAAAAATTGCAAAGGTGTTCATCAAGTAGTTTTTGAAAAAAACTGTTTTTCTCTCAAATTCGTGAAGAGAACGCGAATCACGAATATTTGGCGAAATTGTATTTTACTTTTAAAATCCATAAGATAGTCACTAGTGGCTCGATTTTCATGAAATAAAGCATGTTGGTGAGTGAATTCAATCTCTTAAATGATTCTTTGCCAAACAAAGCAATAATGATTACTTTGTATTAGAACTGTAGAATCAAGGTAACTTTCAACATTTTCTTTTTCAAAAAGATGCCATTTATCTGTGGCCCAGGTGAGAAAAATAGAGGCACAAAAACCATGCAAAGAGTACTATTGAAAAAATCGAGCAAAAAAATGGGTCCCGAAAAAAATTTGGGCCAAAAAGGCCTTAAGGCCCCAAAAAGTTTTTTTCTCTGACCAGAAATTTGTCCCCCCCCCCCCTTGTTGGTTCCTGGATCCGCCACTGGGTATCCACAAAACATTTCTTTAGGCTAGTGTGCTCGAGATTACTTTTGCACAATACAATGAGAAAATATGAATAAAGAACATAGGGAAATTGATAAGCCTTTTTATTCTCACTTTTCAACACTACGCACTGGCGTTTTGGCGTACATTGTTCCTACGCCACTGTAAACGAACATTTGAATATCGCTCTTCTGCTCCCAATTTATTCACTTTATAAATGGATGAAAATGGGTTATTTCCATTCATATAGTCATCATAAACTTACCAGCAAATAAAATATCTGAGACAATGCCATGCACGTTCCCATAAGAAAGCTTCCCTTCTCTGAGATACTGCACCAAAGTTTCACACGCACCATTGGATCTTTCCCCACTCTGAAGCTATCAAATAAAACATTTAAATAATGAATGGGATACTGCACCAAAGATTCATAAAAAATACTGTTGAATGTTCTGTCGACGATGCGGTAATGATGGAATGCTCATTGGGACGAGGACCCCGGATTCATTTAATGACAGCTCTGATCAGCCATTTTCCTGGTCCGTCATGTTGACATAAATCGACCCAAACCAATTAAAAAATATGAAGATGCTGAGCGACTTCCCCATTACACCAATAATAAACTATTCTAATGCGAATATTCGACACTTACAGATATTTCACTTTGCTGAATCCACGAGACTAACAGGGCATCTTTGTTTCGCTTGAAATTTTGCAAGGCTTTATAAGTTCTGTTGCCACAAAATCGTAGCCATGGAAAAATGTCCAGGGCTAAGGAATCACCACATTCATTCATCTCCTGGCCAATGTTTAAGATTTTGTACACTTCTTTGAAGTCAAAAGAATCGTGTTCCACTTTTTTGCCGAGTATCTAAAAGAGAGGCGATAGTTTGTCTCGATTGAACATAAAATATTCATTCACGAACAGCTATGTCAGGGTCACACGTATCTAGGTCAATATGACATTTATCAGTTTTGTCAACTAAAGATTAAATACATATTCATATCATGTGAGATAATTGTAATCTCAATTTTTGTTTGTTTATATATCATGAGACATATGTTGCTGGAGCCCAGCAGGGTATATGCAACCTTTGAGAAGGAAGTGGCAGCAAATGAAATTGCTTAGTGCAAATTCTATACAATATATAATAATTTATGTTGCGTAATAATATAGGCCTTATGTCCTGTTAGGATGTAACATACCAATCCGATCATTATATTTAAGGTACATCTGTAAACAGACTCTTTTGGATCAAATGGATTGCCGCCGTGACTAAGGAAATCAGTGACGCAGTTCTGTATCTCATCCATAGCAAGAGAAACAATTTTATCCATCCCATCTCCGTACTGCTTCAAAGCCTGGTGGGTAAACTTCTTGCACGTCACGTACTCTGCACTATAATCTTGAAACGAGACATCTTGCGGAGCCCCAGCTTTGTCTTCACCTACAGGTCCATACATATACTCCATTGTATAGCCATTTCTCCTTCCGGCAAAGTCATTGGATTTATCGATTAGTACTTCTTTGATCTCGTCATATGCACTCACCACAACGATTTCATCTCGGAATAGCTGGACTTTGAATACATTACCATATGTTTCGCCCCATTCCTGTAGCTGTATATACAGTCTGTCTTTGTCTAACTGAAGGGCGTTTCCTACCAGGATATTACCCTTAGGTCCAGGTATATGCCTTAGCTTACTGTGTAGGAGAGACTTCAAGAGCCATAACAAGACGATCGTTATGACAATTGCAATAGATGTAAACATTATTATTCTGCCTATGCTGTATAAATGTCATTCGATATCAGAAATATCAGGTGCAAACCTTTAAAAGTAGAAGCAGATTTCTCATCAACACAAATGGCTGATGCAGTCTTTCACATGAGTTAATTACTCGATCGATCTCAATTGGATTTGTGCTGGGGGGTTTACGTCGATATACCGGCAGACCAGAAGAAGAATCGATCAAACGTTCCAACTTACAGTGGTTTACGTTTTCAACTGCCAAGAATTCACTATTGCCGAGTGCTGACATGAGGTGGATTATACATAATTACAGATGAAGATTAATAGTTTTACGCTTATTGAAATGTGGTAATATCGTAGGGGCACGTAGGGGTGTGGGGTAGTTTCCCGGGTAGTATGTTTGGTTAGGTTTCTGTGTCGACTCACTCATATAGGTATCATGTATGCCACACATATATTTTGAGCAACAATGTCGTCCTGTATAGCCATTTTATAAGGCAAGGAGGATTGGCTCCCAGGATCGGAACTCATATTTTCCAATAATGAAAACTTCGAAATGTCGTTATTTTCTGAATTTATTACCGACTATAAATTCAAAATAAACAGTTCAAATGATTCGAACTAATATCTCGATCATTTCTTGTGAGTTTTGGAACGTTTTTCGTTAGGAAATAACACGATTCAAATAGTGAACAAAATTGCGGCTGTTTGAATTCAAATTTTGATGACATGCCAATGTATACCCTGCTCGCAGAGTCTAGTTATAAACTACCCTTAGACGAAGCTCTCTTTTAAGAAGTGAAGTCGAACGAATGCAAAGGTACTAGCCCACACATGGGAGAGAATATCGATGTTGCACTCACTCTGGGGAGCCAATCCTCCTTGGAAAAGTGAGCTCAATGAGTCCCCACGCGACATCTTTTTAACGCTTTTCGTAATACTAGTAGAAGTTTAAGTTTGCAATGTTTCTTCACATCCTAAATGTGAACGGAAAATATTTAAGCGATGCATTGTATGGCTGATTGGTCATACGTATAGGTTGGCGTTTCAATTTTATATGCAGGCTTAAACTCCCTATTTTTCAAAAACGTGTAAGAGAACCCCATCTGTGGTCAGGTGAACCTAGAAGGGCCCGAGAGAATGAAGTGAAGAATTAATATGAAAAGTGAAAAAAAATAATCACATAATGTACAGTTAACAAAATAGTGTTTTTCATACACTTTTAAAAGAATTAAACTCAAGTCCATATTATGCTGTTTAGATTGAAAAATATTGAAGACTCCAAATTGTCAGTTTTAGCAAATATGATTATGCTGTTGTAGTCCCCGATCTGATTTCCAAAAGGGCTCTAGAAAAGGGGTTTTGTTGTCTGGTACTTTCCCACATAAAATGATTGTACCGTTTGAAAGAACAGACTTTCCTCTTAAAGAAAACACCTCTTCTATTGATGTAAACAGGGGCAAAAGGCACCAAAACGGGGTTAGACAAGGTGGCATTCTGAAGTCTCACTTTCTTGTCATCACGATTCCAGGTAAACCATTAGACGGATTTACTTCAAATTTTCACACATGTTACATGGTAAGAAGTTCTAGAGCTGATTAACTTTGCAGGGGCCATCTTGCATTCTGGCGGCCATCTTGGAATTTTTTTCAGATAAATATTGTCATCGCGATTCCACAAAAACCACATAACAGATGTACTTCAAATGTTCACACATGTAACATGGTAAAAAGTCCTAGACCTCATTATTTTTTCGGTGGCCATCTTGCATTCTGGCAGCCATCTTGGAAGTTTAAAGATAAATCTTGTCATCACGATTTCAGGAAAACCAAACGGATTTACTTCAAATTTTCACACATATTACATGGTAAGAAGTTCTAGAGCTAATTAACCTTTCGGTGGCCATCTTGCATTCTGGCGGCCATCTTGGAAGTTTTTTGGATAAATCTTGTCATTGTGATTCCAGAAAAACCACTTTACTGATTTTCTTGAAACTTTTACACATGTTACAAGGAAGGTTACATGCTACCTTTTATATTGATATAAACAGGGGCAAAAGGCAGTAAAGTGGGGTTACACAAGGTGGTATTCTAAGGAGAATGTTATCTATTTTTCTGTATTTCAAACCACATGAATTGACATAAATGCATATTTGATGTATGATATCATGTTTTATATTGATAGAAACATGGGCAAGAGGCGCTACAATGGGGTAACACATGGTGATATTCTAAAATACATATTTTTACTCTGCTTCTGTACTTTATACCACTTAAATGCATTTTGTGTATGACATCGATTGATTTTTAGAATAAATAACTACATTTCATCAAAAAGAAAACGTCAAACATTTCTTTGAATTCTATTATTGCACAGTGATTTTTGAGAGCGAAATGTATGCTAAATTGGCCTTGATCTGAGTATATAACGGAATTAAAGCTCTTTTAAACGAAAATGTAAATGTGTGGAAAACCTTTCACTGTGCATCATGTCAACGAAATGTTCTTCATGCATGCAGTTGAATTATCTTCTGGACAGGTTATCACACAGAAGGAGAGACCTGCGTATCATATCCTTACTAAATATAAACAAAAATGACAAATGAGAAAGGAAAAAAGTGTAAAGCAACCTAGTGGGAAAAGCAAACTGTAAAGTGTAAAACTGGCAAGCAAAAATCAAACCTGAATATCCCAAGACAATAATCTAATATGGGAACAAACAGCATCCACACCGTTCAATGACCAATTCCTCATCAACGACCACAACTCCGACGGACATTCCATTCATACTGAAGTCATTAAAATACATGTTGAAGAAAAATTGAAAATAATGATATCCAATACTCATAAGATCAGAAATAGTTGTAGATACTATAGTACTCATAAAAGATGCAGATAACGTTTCTTCATCGGGAAAGCAAGCTGTCTCTTAGTCAGATATTAACTAACAAGCTGGTTCAGAGCACCAGCATGTCAAACTATGTGAATGGGCTCTGTATCCACAATGTTGCGAGTTCGAGACACATGTGCTCTTTGCGTTTAATAATCAACAAAAATCACTTAAACCTGCACTAAAACTGTGTGTCAGATCGATATAAGTATAGGGTTTGGAAACGAATTGTATCAACAAAAAGAACTTAAAAAACACTGCTACAATATCAATATAAGCTTTCAATAGTAGTGACGATGCAGAAACATGCAAAATGTCACCACACCTTGTTAAGTATACAGTACACATTAACTACTGAACAGTGTCAAGATAAACGTTCGAAGCTATTACAATATGTCACCCAGTCACTAGTGGTGGTGACATAAAAATAATGTATAGAAAAATCTACCGAACCAAAATAAACTTTGTGATAGAAGAATTCTGATTGTTTACTCTAAGTTTTCAACTAAATATATTTCTAATAAGCAATGTTTTATCGAAAAGAAAAAATAATTTCATGTTATATAAAATCAAATAAATTAATTATATATTTTTTTTGTGTTACTTACACCAGTAATAATAACCTGTTTATAAAGTGGTGTTAACTAGACTATATAATTTAACAGTCATAAAAGTAATAATAAACCTGTTTATAAAGTTGTCTTAACAAGACTATAGAATTTAACAGTCATAAAACCTGAAAAAATATACCAGGAAGGGACCATTGTGAATGTAAATGTATAAAGCACGGATGCCATAGGAAACGGAACAAAAGTTATAACAGAACCTAGCATGGAGAAAGTGTAACTGGTAAATTGTAATAAAAATAGTATAGATCATGATCTAACATGACATAGTATGCCTTACAACTCATCCGCCCTAACATTATTAAAGACTACTAAAGTATATTATAGTGATCCACTCGACTATGCTGGTTACCTAAACGGTTTGTTTTTCGGTAACAAAATGTGTCTCCATTATTTCTTGTGGGGCAGGACCGTTTTCCATCCACTTAATTTGTAGTTTATTCCCTTTGAATGTCCAACCATGTAATGTGGGGGATTGATAATCAATCATTGATTTGCCTGCGTTTTGCCAAATATAGGCCTGATAGTTGGCTCTATTTATATGGAGAATGAGAGCATCCTTTGTTGGTGGTAAATGATTTGACTGTATTTTATATTTATCTACAAACTTCCAAGATGGCCGCCAGAATGCAAGATGGCTATCGGAAGTTAATCAGCTCTATAACTTCTTACCATGTAACATGTGTGAAAATTTGAAGCAAAAGTGTTGCGTGGTTTTCATGGAATCGTGATGACAAGATTTATCTAAAAACTTCCAAGATGGACGACGGAATGCAACATGGCCACCGAAAAGTTAGTCAGCTCTAGAACTTCATACCATGTAACATGTGTGAAAATTCGAAGTAAAACTGTGAAGTGGTTTTTCTGGAATCGTGATTACAAGATTTATCTATAAACCTTCCAAAATGGCCGCCAGAATGCAAGATGGCCACTGAAAAGTTAATCAGCTCTAGAACTTCATACCATGTAACATGTGTGAAAATTTGAAGTTAATCTGTTAGGTTGTTTTCCTGGAATCACGATGACAAGATTTATCCCAAAATTTCCAAGATGGCCGCCAGAATGCAAGATGGCTGCCGAAAAGTTATTCACCTCTATATTTTCTTACCATGTAACATGTGTGGAAATTTGAAGTAAATCGGTTTGGATTTCCTGAAATCGTGATGACAAGATTTATCTTAAAACTTCCAAGATGGCTGCCAGAATGCAAGATGGCCACCGAAAAAATAATGAGGTCTAGGACTTTTTACCATGTAACATGTGTGAACATTTGAAGTACATCTGTTATGTGGTTTTTCTGGAATCGCGATGACAATATTTATCTGAAAAAAAATTCCAAGATGGCCGCCAGAATGCAAGATGGCCGCCGCAAATTTAATCAGCTCTAGAACTTCTTACCATGTAACATGTGTGAAAACTTGAAGTAAATCCGTCTGATGGTTTACCTGGAATCGTGATGACAAGAAAGTGAGACTTCAGAATGCCACCTTGTCTAACCCCGTTTTGGTGCCTTTTGCCCCTGTTTACATCAATAGAAGAGGTGTTTTCTTTAAGAGGGAAGTCTGTTCTTTCAAACGGTACAATCATTTTATGTGGGAAAGTACCGGACAACAAAACTTTTTTTCAGAAGGTCCAGATCAGGGACTATTGTTGATTTAGTCCATCCTCCGAACGCAGGGTTTCAGAAGTCGTCCACTACGTTCCTTCTTCCATGAAGGAGGTACGAGTTCTAGACGCCCGTTTTCGGAGGATGGATTTAGTCTCAATAACAGAAACTGAAGAGAGTTTACAAAAGCACCTAAATTTTGTTAATGGATGATCTTTCAAATCAGGGGCGTAGGGAGGTGTAAATTTAACACAACGCAAAAATATGCAAATATTTTGTCAAATTTTCTATATCCAAATGCCTTAGTTTTATGGAACCAAGTCCATTTTTCTTGGTCTATTCTCAAAGTGGCAAGAACCTCTTCAACATTTAGGTGAATTTCCTTTGTCCAAAACGGGTTTTAACTCACAATGAAAAAATATGACTGAAGAACATAGGGAAATTATTTAATCATTACTCTCATTTTTTCAACATTACGCATTGGCGTATTGACGTACATTGTTCCAATCCGCCAATTTCACGTCCGGTGATCGTACAAAATGGATGGAGGGGGAGTAGCCTAGGCGATTTCTGCAAGAAAACTCAACAAATTTGGAAGATTTATTTTTTCAAGAGAAAGTTTACAACTGAATTGCAAAATGAATAGGCGCAGTGCATGGCAAAATATGTTAGGTCTTCTAGTATTTTTTTTGACCTGATACGCTTCTAAGATATGAGATCTATTAAAAAAAGGCGCATCATCACCAACCGTGCAAAAGTCAATGTTTTTGCTATAAATCAGACAACAATGGTCTACACGACCTGTAATAAATAGGTATAAGGGACGTTATTATCACAACACTAATGAGATTTCTCACTTTTTAAAGTTAGTTTCCATGCGTTATACAAAAAATAATCGAAATAAATTAATATTGGATTGAGGGGGGGGAGTGGATGGAGGGGGGGGGGGAGTTATATGTCTTTACTATGGAACAAATTCAAAAGAACTCGTGTATTTGAAAAAGCAAAACTCAGTACCCAAGTAAACTGGATATTAACCTATATCTCTGGAGAATGAAAAATGTGAAAATTTGGAGTGATGAGAATAAATTCAAGTAGCATGTCTTATCATGTCTTATATACACATTACTCCCCCCTCCATCCACTCCCCCTCCATCCACTCCCCCTCCATCCAATATTAATTTACTTCGATTATTTTTTGTATAACCGGAAACTAACTTTAAAAAGTGAGCAATGCCATTAGTGTTGTGATAACGTCCCTTATACCTATAGAATTCAATAGTAGTGAAAATGAGATAGTATCATTTCTGTCATTGTTACTTAAAAAGGGGGGGGGGGTGGGGGGTGGTCGCCCCCAACGCCTATGTCTATGTCTATGTCAATAATCTGCAAAAGGCTAATAAGCCCATATAAAGCAGATATATAGTTTAACAGTGATAGAATTTGAATAGAATATAAGTAAAAACCTTTAAAAATAGATCTATGGTTTACAACTCATTTTAAAATTTAAAGAAACCTTCCTGGTTGGCCCCTGTACCCCCCTAGGAAGTCCCTTAATGTTGAAATACCCTGGGGCGACTGTCAGGCTACCGCGTTGACACACCCCTCTTTACCAGTAGTGCAGGCTTGTTGCTGTGCACTGCTGGGGACCTTGTTGCTGTGCACTGGGGACCTTTTACATTAAAACATAGATCTATATTAAAAACGCCCTCTCCCTTCCGACGCCAATGGACCATAATCCCTGGGGGAGCATAATATCTTTCCCACCTGGCTCTTGGACACATATAATACATTTGACTTGAAAGCTCAACTTTATTCCAGTATTGGTTCAAATTGAACTCTCTTCAGATAGATGTCAGTTTCAAACAAAACCACGTGACTTACATCCGGGAACCTTTGTTGATAGGGAACTTCGCCGATGTTTTAGTTTTACCCCATTTTCATCAATTTATGGTGAGTAGATCATCATTGAATGACAATACATTTGTCCTCATTTAAAAGGGAATTTTTATTGTAGCTTTTAAATCCTTCAAAATGAGCAATAATGTTCATTTTTAGTCGAATATAATGAAATTACTCACCACGCACTTGAACTTCCGGTATGATTTTCAGGACTATATTTATTCATGACTGAATTTGTCGATTATATCATGTATAGGGAGTTTCATCAGTTAATTTTGTATATATATGTGATTATTTAATATGTAAAATATCACACGCCATCATTCTGTTCCCATGCATCACATTGTTCTCACTCAAAAAAGCAATGCATTTGACATTGTGAATTTGTAAATAAAGGCTTGAAACAAAAGGCAATCTAGCCATAAAAATAGCCATGTTGAAATAAAAGCAACTGAAGTCTAGTCCTGGATAAGTTCTGCTTGATTTTGGTATGATTTTGGAAGTTCATCAGATAAAATATGTCTATCAGACTTGAGTGACAAGTTACTGACAACTTTGAATCTAAAAAATAAGGGATTAAATGGCCACATGGCTGGATTGTAACCAGGGCGACGGGTGCTGAGAAAAATTCCTGGGTCACCCTAGATCTCCCCAGAAAGGTTTGATTGGTATAACCTATTTTTACTCCAGTCGGGAAATTGTTTGAAGAACTTACGGGACTAGAGTCCATTTCACTGCTTCATTTCGTCAGTAGAACGGCAAAAATAAGAAATTGGGAGACCATTGTGCAATAATATATGGAAAAGTATATTCATAATGTAGCAACTTGTAGCTACAAAAATGCGGTATTCTTCATTGTAAGCCCAACGAAGAGTTCTTGCAATAGCCATTATAAAAGAAATGTTAGATAACTGTTAATGGTCAAAAATAATATTATAAAATTAACTGATCAATCAGATTGGCCCCCACGTGATTAGTAATGTCATACATAATATATACCATAGTTTTGATTTATTGGTTCCTTGGTAATCACGACGTTACGGCAACCATATGATTGTAAAACATCTTGGTATTATGACGTCATGATTGAATGGACCAAAACAGGCCACGTGGGGACCAGTGAGAGATCACGTGGGGGCCAATAACGTCACAACCTATTCGAATATAGCTTATTAAGCAGCTATAACGATCGTTAGAGTGAAATAATTTTCACAATACTGGTGAGAAAACATGTCCAAATACATTTATCAAAAAATTATATTGATTCCTTTAGGTCAAAAATACCATTTCATATCTGCTTTAAGGTCTCATGATACTTAACAGGAAATGACAAAACAGGAAATGACAACACCATGCTGGATTTCAAACATATTTTGAACCAAGATGGTTCACATACCAGAGAATGTATCGAAATCTCCTAAAAACTCCATTCTCAATATTTATAAAGAATTTAGAAGTCCTATTTACAAATAAAAATCTTTTTGGCATTTTCCTCAGTTCCAAGCAAAGTTGTATTATGTTGCACAAAAGAGAGCAATTGAAAAGAAGGTTGACATTATAACAAATAAAATATTTGCAGACAAATGTATGCTGCTTATATCCTTTTTAATGATTTACTTGTCACTCAGGCTCTACACTCTGGTAGCGATAAATCTTGGGATTGCACGCTTAATTTTTATATGTTCTACTTCCAGGTAGCAGTGGTCCCTCCCTAGAAAACAATGTCTGATAATAAGGACGAGAAGGGGGAGGATGATAAGGTGTACGGAGGATGTGAGGGACCCGATGCTATGTACGTTAAACTGGTTTCGTCAGACGGACATGAATTTATTGTTAAACGTGACCATGCACTCACTTCAGGAACAATCAAAGCCATGCTGAGTGGACCTGGTAAGTAACAAGCTTGTTCATTTATTATTATTTTCTAAAATAATGCTTTGGATAATATCATTGAGATTGAGGATGCCCTAAATTGGCATTAAATATAGGCCCATTTTGTGATTTTTTATATTAACTAAATACAAAGTCCGATACATTTCTAATACACATTTGAATATCCATTTAGAAAGTGACACAACTTTTGTGAATAATAAAATGCATTTGTGATAAATGCATTTGTTATATCCACATTTTTCCAGTTCATTTTCTTCAGAAAAGTTCCACTTGTTATTGATATACAGTCAAATCTGCTATTGTTAAGATTATGTTTCTATGTTTAGTTCATTTGGTGATGATACACCAAAACATATATAGAAAATATTATTAACATACCTGAAAGTCCTATAGCTCAGTGGTTGAGCACTCACCCGGAAAATGAGGCCTACATTGAAAAGGGGGAAATTGGACCCACTGAGGTGGACTGACTTTTTAAATCAGCCCTTAGCACAGGATTTAACCTCCATATACTATTTTGCTGAAATCCTCTAAATATTTGACTGTTTGACTTGAGAAACTATTTTGTATAAATGCGAACAGAATACTAAACAGTTGTATCAATATCCGTGAAAGTTTTGAACATAATTGATACAATTACGGTCATGTAAGTACCTGGCACGGATAGTTGTGATATTGTAATGTAAAACCTCAATAGAAAATATTATGTTTGGGACCACTTTGGATACTCCTCAGTAAAAACAAACAAGAAAACACAGGTGGACTTCTTTTTCTTAGAACTTCTTTTAATCTCTAGTTCTTGAATTAATTTTTTATATGTTTGAAGGTTCATTATCTGTTTTTACACAATCAAACCAACTGAATTCTATGTCCAAGACTTTGGCCATTGACCTACTTCTTGATTTGGAAATTGGAACTCAATATTGGATTGTTTATAAAAGTCACAACCTCTGCCTGGTTCAGGCATTTCAAGCATGAAATATTAAAGATGAGGCATAATTTTTGAGTTAACAAATGTTTTTGCTAGGTCAGATTTGCTACTCTTCAGAGTTGCTGTTGTTCTAGTCTCTTAAAAATCATGTTCATATATTCTATAATGTCATTTGTACTCTTAATTGAATTTAATTGCTTGATAAAATAACATACATGTATGACCTTTTTACTTTCAGGGCAATTTGCTGAAAATGAAACTAATGAAATAAATTTTAGAGAAATACCGTAAGTATCAAATTAATAGTCCAATAACGTCATTTTGAAGGGGAATATATTGAAATATTGGACCAAAGGCGAAGGTCCAATATTTCACTTTTTTGCCTAAAGAAATGACGTTATTCATATATTGGTATTATTACCACCGTTTATGCCCAGGGCTGAAATAGCAAGAATGGACTGCCACTGAACGAAAATTATACGCGCTAAACGATATCTCATTTCTGAGGGAACATTGGTGGGCTGAAATATAAATTTTGGCCCGCCACTATGACACATATTGCTCAGGTCAATATAGTTTAAAATAAAAGCATTCTAAACTAATATCCCTAGAACAGGTCTGGCAAGGTGGAACTAATATGTCATTTATTCCCATTTTGTCTGATTATCCCCATAAATTACTCTCACAGACATTTTGTATTTTCAAATGTCTCTCAGGTTACCTATTGATGTGTTGACTTAAAATACTGATGACAGCTTCTTTATGGGCAATGTATAGGGGAGTGAACATTGAAAAAGAGTTATGAAAGTTTATTTTAGTGTTAAAAATTAAGCATTTAGTAACTTTAATGAATTAGAAATTTTAATTATTTATGTCTAGCTGATCAAACAAAAGTAGGGACATTAAAAAGTCACATACTGATTAGTACTGACTGGTTCATTGGTAATTGAGGGTTCATATGATCATCAGTGTTCATGCTAGTAATTCAGTAAACATCATCCATAAAGTGATCAGAGCACCTATAGAATCAAGCAGGATTTTCATCAATGGAAGTACATGTATATGCTTAGCCATCAAAATACTTTTTAATATGTTTCATTATCTTGGAACTTCAGATGAACATTGACCTGTCATAGGAATGATATCTCAATTACAGTGAGCCTTGTCTGGCATATATTTTTAGAAATATTTTCACCCACTATTCAATTATCCACCAGTTGTGAATTTTTTTGTGAAGTTTATGTTAAGAATTATCATATAAAACAATCAAAAATTGCAAGTTATTCTCACTTTCCACACCCAAGGAACAATTTGAAGTACAGAGAACCTGTTCAAAATTTCTAAATTCTTGCACACTTTTTATGCTAACATTTTGTAAAAATTGACACCAGTTCATTTTTATGTCACCACCAAAAAGTGGTGACATATTGTTATGGTCTCCATTTTTTTACGGTGGTTGGTGGTTGGCGTCTGTAACAAATTCTTACAACTTCCAATAATTTAACAAATACTGTATAGACTGACTACAATTGTTTTCAGAACCATCTACATGTTTTCAGAAGTTAAAATCTGACTTTATGTTTAAGATTTGACCTTCAGTGACCTTTTCAAGGTCGAAAAAGGTCAGAAAGGTATTATTTAACTTGCTTCAAATTAACAAATTTTTTTTCAAAATCATCTATAAATTATCAGAAGTTCAAATCTGACTTAAGACCTATAAATAAAAACAAAATGTCAAAAGGGTCTTTTTTCAACTTCAAATTGACCAATTTTTTTTTCAAAACCATCTACAAGTAGATTTGATCCTTAAATGACATTCTTAAGGTCAAAATAGATTTGACCTTTAATGACCTCCTCAAGGTCAAAAAGGTCTTTTTTATCTTGCTTCATCTCGGTGGTGACATTTTGTCATGTTAATGCATTGTTTTCAATGCCTTGATTTGCACGTTTCTAGATTCTAATTTTGAAAGAGATACAATTCATTTATCTTTCTATAGTATAAAAAAGACTATACTTTTTACATGACAACTGAAAGAACTGCTTCAAGTTGTTCAATCTATATGGCATATTTTACATTTAACAACATAATTTTTGTTTTTTCAGGTCTCATGTACTACAAAAAGTCTGCATGTACTTCACATACAAAGTACGTTACACAAATAGTTCAACAGAAATACCAGAATTTCCTATTGCCCCAGAAATTGCTTTGGAGCTTTTGATGGCGGCAAACTTTTTGGACTGTTAGATTGTATAATAGGGGAAGAAGTAGGACTTTGTATTTCAAGACTAGGAACACCATAAAACAGAGCTGGAGGCTCACTGCGTTATTTAATTCATGTGTATATTGGACTGAATGAGCACGCCAAATTATAAGGAGTGGTTCTATTGTTTACTCATCGCAATGTGTATTGTTGATTTTTGTTAATCCGATTTGTTGATTCATCTTATACCTCTGCTATTTCCTAATGTATTCAGATCCTTGTTAAAAATCACAATTTAATTATTATACTAATATCATATAAGCTTTAACATATACAGTTTTATATTAAGAAGTTTTAGACCATATAGGTCTAGGAAAGAAGTCATATGCTCTGTTAATATGCTCTCATCAATTGATTTAGATAGATATGTCTATAGCACTCGCTTACATATTATAGTTCACGCATTTCATACCTCAAAAAAATAATCACATAAATTTTTGTATATTTTTGTAGTGTATGTGTTATATTATATTCATTATTTTAACGCATTTGATTAAGTTATGATCTAATGAAAATGGCGTTAAAATTGGCTTTTCACAGTGTTTAATATCATGGAGAATGTTTTGCTTCAGAAAATTTCCCAGTATGCTGAATATTTTTCTTCATTCGTTCCTTCTTTAGGCTATATTCATATAATGTAATATCAACATATTAAATGTTAAATGGACCTTAACCTATGAAAAAAAAATTTCAAAATTTGATTTGATTCAATATTTGTCAGATTTTAGTACAGTATTATAGAACACATTTTCGTGTATACGTACATAACAACAAACAAACAACACTATAAAAACAGTTTCTAAAAGATTTGAAATGTCAAACACTTGTCTTCATTTATACCTTGTTGTTTTATCATTGTAAAATAGGCGGTATGTTGCCCCATTATCTTTATACGGGGAAAGAAAAACAATAAAATGCAACTAAAAGTTACTTCTGTATTTATTGAGTATTTTTAGAATTTTAAGACATGGTTAAAACATCAATTTACATCAAAAAATGAAATACACTTGACCTATAGATGTATTTAATAATAACTTTTGGGCTAGGATAAAGAAAGTACATGTTTTAGGTTTGGAAAGGAAGTACAATATATTTATTATCCCATTGAATGAAGTTTGTAGGGATATAAAGAAGATGTTTGTATTTTAATACCCATCCCCTTTTCAGAAGTTGTAAATAAAGTGTCGAAGAAACTCTTGATATTATAAGCACTTGCCATATTCTACCTGGTCCTTTACACAATTTGTCTATTAGAAAATGAGCTGAGTTAAGAAACTGGATGTTCCATCTCTGTAGGCCTACATTGAAAAGGGGGAAATTGGAGTTAGAGGAAAGAAAGTCAAGAAACATATCTTATCATGGCTTATAAACACATTACTCCCCCTCTTAGCTTATTATACACAGAACCAAAGGCTGGTATCGAAAAATTTGTCCGCTGTGACGGAGCGTGCTATTTTGCATATGAACACTAAGAAACCCACACAATTTATTTTTTTACTCATATGTTTCGCTATACCAAAGAAAGTTTCTTACTCCATGCAATGGGTATATCATTTGCGGGTAACTTTAACTTTTGTTTGAAGTCCAACAACGCTAAGAGTAAAAGTTATTGAAAACGGCGCCGGGGTATCATACTCCAAAATGTACCATTTCTTTTATTTCTTTTTAATGGTACAATATAGTGACACGATAATATTTACATATGTTTTCAGCATAACTCTGAAGGTATTAAAGATATCTTGATGTATTGGGTATTTTAAATATTTTTTTTAAAAAATAATGTTTACATTTTTTGTCAGCCGTGACGGAGCAGTTTTAACTGTGAACTACGTTAAGAATTTAAGATTCAAATTGTATCTTTTAAACGTACCCTTAGAAGAGAGAACGTCTCAAATCACTTTCCTGAATTATGACAAGTAGCCTCTGGGAGATCTGGGGTAATGTAAATCTGAGATATAAAAACGACCATTCTTAGCATTTTTCGGAGGTTTGTACTGAAATCAACATGAATCAACATGGTGTAACTCAACATAATATTTCTAATACGTTTTCGCCAAGACGTCTTAGAATGTCACGTGTAGTGTAATTGTTACGCAGAATATGGCATACATTCATGGTTGCGCGGTATTTGTGATACGGGTGAATATGCCATACTCACCTGCGGTATATGGCATATTCCGCAGGTGAGTATGCCATATTCCGCAGTGAATATGTGATGCATTGAATTCAGTGAATACCCGATACTCACCTTCAGAATATGTCATACTCACCTGCGGAATATGTCATATACAGCAGGTGAATATGACATATTCCGCAGGTGAAAAACGTGATACAGAAAGACTTGGTTTGATTGGTTGCGAGAATCGACTCTGAATGTAAAACTACGCTGGATTACCAATACTGTCAGTGCGTCGAGTACTAATATATGAATCCTGGATTGATTGGGTAAGTTTATTATGTGAGATTGGTGAGTGATACTTCTGCATACGTTGATGTATTCGATAAACTGTACTGTTGATTCAGTAATCATTATAATAATTTATAAAGTTTTACTTATTCGTTCAATCGATGCAATTGACAATTGCATACTTCCTTATCACGTTCTCATTGGTTAGTGTGTATGCCATGTACCACAGGAGAATCTGTCATACACCGCAAGTGAATATGGCATACTCGTTGCGGAATATGGCATATTTTTGTATCGTGTTTACCGCGTAACATAAATAGGGATAATAAAAATTTATTCGAAATAGCGAAATAGACAGATGTAATTACTAATATAGTTACATATATATAATTACACATAATATTACTGTATATAAGTTACCATAAAAAATGACCATGTCAGGTGATTGATACACAGTAGGCACAACGAAAGGCAAATACCCTATACTGAAATAGAGTTGACTATCATTTTCATGAGTTACCATGCATAACTTGGCCGGATTACAGTACAAACTGAGAAAAGAAGCTTAAAGAGTGGTCGTATATCTCAGAATTTGAATTGTGTACTTTTATTCCGTTTTATTTTTCAGAATACTTTACGAAAGAGATTTGATACGCTCCCTCCTCTAACGTGTAGTTATAAAGAGATATATTATAAATCTAAATTCTTAACGTATTTCAAATTTGAAACTGCTCCGTCACAGCGGACACAAAATTTAAACATTATTTTTTATTAAAAAAATTAAAAATACCCATACATAAAGATCTCATTAATACCTTCAGAGTTATGCTGAAAACATATGTTAATATTATCGTGTCGCTATATTGTAGCATTAAAAAGAAATAAAAGAAATGGTACATTTTGGAGTATGATACTCCGACGCCGTTTTCAATAGCTTTTACTCTTAGCATTGTTGGACTTCAAACAGAAGTTAAAGTTACCCGCAAATGATATATTCATTGCATGGAGTCAGTAATTTTCTTTGATATAGCAAAACATATGAGTAAAAAAATAAATTGTGTGGGTTTCTCAGTGTTCCTATGCAAAATAGCATGCTCCGTCACAGCGGACAAATTTGTCGATACCAGCCTGTGAGAACAGCCTCATGGTATAAAATGGAAAGCAACAACAATTTAAAAGAAAAATGTTCCTTGTTTATTCTAAAAGCATTGATCTATTCAACAAATGACAAATACAGCTTGGGGATTTATTTAACTACTAAGCAGGCTTCTGTTGAATGGGGCTTTAATCAACCAAAGGGATTGCTCTTTATTTTATTTTGCCCAAAATACAGTACAGCCTTTATCCAGCTTTGTGCATGATCTGATCACACTGGTGGTTCATGAATGAATGAGGGAATCATATATGTCCTTGGATTAATTCCATAGAATCATGAAATTTGCTAATGTCATTACATTGTCCAATTCATTTGTTGTACCTATCTTTATTATTCCTTCATCAATGTTATTCCTTCATAGCACCTTCGTTAGCAAGCTCATCTGCCATCTCATTGCCTTCAATGCCAATGTGAGCTGATACATGTTCCTGAAATGATATATAAATTTTAACTACTACTGTATTAGAAAAGGCATTACATCACAAAATGTTACCACCCTGTAAGTTCTTGCCAATGAATACAAAAGTAACAAGTAGATACAAATGCCAACCACCAATACCAAGCTAAAAACATTGCTATTTAAATATACAATTAACGAGTTAAAATGAAGCCCAAAACTGAAAAATAAATTGGTTTAAATAAAAAAAATTTCAGAATGTTTCAAAGTATCTGAAAATTGTCAATATTATCTTAATGCATATTTCCTACACTGAGCTGGTGTAAATTATAACTCAACTCACCCAGTTGATAGTCATATTTTCCTGGAGTTTATCTAGTATTTCCAGCTCTTCTCTGTTAATCACAGGTTTGCCTGTAGACAGTTTCCAACCATTTTTCTTCCAATTATGAACCCATTTTGTAATGCCTAAATGCAAATTTGAAATCCTATACAGACTATTATTCTTTATAAAATACCAAATTGAATGTAGACCTCAAATCAAGCATTTTATAACTACAAGTACTGTACTGAGGTTAATTCTCCCTCTAGCAGGGGGAAGTTTCAAACCATGATCATTAACTAGGCTGTGTACATAGTGAGTCAAAATGACAGGTTTAGACTGAAATTAAACCAATTTCAAATGGAATGGCCACAAACTTACAATTGATAGTGAATTGACTGTCTGTCTTTATAGTAATCTCCTCATGCCCCATATCCTTAGCTTGCTGTATGGCTCGACAAATTGCCTATAATCACAAGAACATACATAAGGTCAAAACTAACATCAAACATGTAATTACCAATTTCTTAAAAACCAAGAGGACTCTAAAATGAGAATGACAGGTTAACACTCAAAACTTTAGTCCAAATTCCATGAGTAAATGTCAAAGGATGTTATTCACAGTCAAGGCTATGCTTTTTTTAATACTGTAAAACGCGTATTGTTAGCGAGGGGTAATTGTTAGTGATTGTTAGCAATCGCTATAGTTTCGCTAAAATAAACCGGGGTTAAAATAAACCGGGCGCTAAAATTTGCAAATTCCCGGGAAACTAAATTACCAGTATTTAAGGAGCTTTTCGTTCAGTGCTCGACTTCCGGTTTGTAATTTGAGATTAAATCAACGATTTTAAATGCTACCGTGATTTTGTGATTAGTCAGATGAGATTACAGTAGTTTGGACCAATACCATGTGCGTTAGAAGTCTTACATTTTGATAATTCCTCTGTCATGTCCGTAATTCATTCTTCTGCCATAAATGATAAAATTTCTAATGCATTTCGCTAATTTGATTTTTTAAAGATTAATCTTCATTTCGCTAAAATTTCTCGCGCTAAAACCTCCTAAAATTGAAAAATCGCTAAAATTTCCCAGTGTCAAAATTAGCCGTTTTACAGTAAGCAATGCACAAGCATGATGTGGTAGTTCTAAACCACATCTTTTGACAGCCAGTTTGGACTCCCGTTTTTGTTTGGTCATAATCACTGAGTTGGTGTATAGTTCACCTTATTTTTTAACTTCAGTTGAGTCTCAAAACTTTAAGCATCATTTTGATAAATATAACATGGTCAGAATCGCTTGCAAATTACAGATATTGAGCTTGAAGCACAAATTTCTTACTTTTTTGGGCCAAAACTCTGCTCATGGACATGACCTCATATCTATTTATAGATCGTCAAGAAACTTCATTCTATTATGTTACATAGATGGTGCTGACATGTTAACAATAAAAATGTGACTTAAAGTTTAATAACCTCTAATGCTCATTCTTACATATATTTCTGCTCTGTTATTGGTCTGTCTTCCAGGCAACCGCTCTGATACATTGCTGAAAGCATACATTAATTGCCAATATTTTCATAATGAATGCACAAACAGTTTCAGAGTCACGATTCAGTAAAGTCATTCTGCTGATGAGGATAGTATTCTACAACTAATGGACATAGAATTTTCTGGACATTCTTGATTTAAATTTCTTGAAAAATCAACATAGATTCCATACTCATATCATTTTTTGATAAACAGTAGGCCTAGTTTACTTAAATTGCTAATTCCTGTATCTGATAAAAAGGGAAAAGCTTTTGATAGGAAAAATATTTTCTTAAAGTCAGAACTACAAGTTGAAAGCCTGATAGAGAACTGGTAAAAATATTAAATTTACCTTTGATGACCAGGCCCCCAGTAGACTCCTATCCCTGCTCTTGCATTTTCTCTACCATTGTTTATACAGGCCCCATCGGTGTACACAACTGGTTGACTTTCTACAAACAAAATAACATAATTATGTTGGTCCTCTAAGTATAAACTTATGTATGGTAAGGTGACCAAAGCATTTTTTCAGGAAATGTATTCTGTTCTGATCCTGCTGCCTGAGAAAAAATATTTAAACTGCATGTAACAACAAATGTAACTAGAAAAACAGCAACTCCCCAGAGTGGGCGATTCCACAAGAATAAGAAATAACTGATTATTTTGAACATTTCATGATGGAAATAACCAGGTAGTAGTATTGTCTCCTTTTGGATCTAGACCCAATCTAGATCTAATCTAGACCCAGGACATGCAACCATATTAATAAACTCCTTCTTGTTAGAAGCCAGATAAATGGACAACAATATTTGAAGTCTGTACCACATCCACGTAGATAACAGTAACACCAGGTGTAACAAAACAAATTCCATCAAACATCTTAAGAATTTCAGAAAACACTGCCAGAAATTATGTCTCAAATTGGCCACCATAATGCTAAAAGATGATGTGTCATTCTTGGATCTATAAACATACATGTATTGTACATATATATATATCAGCAAAACCACTCTAGTGCTTTTCCAGTTGTAGTAAAAACCTTTAAAAAAATTGAAATGCTTTAACTAATGATGATAGTGTTTTTGATATTTCCTAGCTTTTTGAAGAAATACATGTACATACACAAATGTTAAATCACACTTATATCTCTACATCATGAAAATAATCACATTATCAGAACTGATCTCAATTTTTCAAAGCCTAGCTGTGTTCTGATATGATGCTTACAGAACCATATAGTAGTTGTAAATCAAGTACTTCCAAATGAATGCCCAGTGGGACAAAGCAACCAAGAAAAAGATTCTTATGCTAAATGACAACTGCTCCATTATATAAGGATGCATTCCTTTCACTGGCATCAGGCATAATGCAATACATGTGTAATAAAAAGTGGCAAAGTGCCGCATATCAGTCAACATTCAAGATACTATTGTGTGATAATGAGGCCACTGTGCCAAATAAGACTTCTCGCTCTTCCACTGAGCTTAATGAATAAAATGAGCTTACCAGTTTTTTGTCTTTTCCTAGGAATGTCTGTGTGAAGTGTCCTTTTTTGTACAAGTGGAGAAGTTGGCTCACCAGTACTTATGATTGAATCAATCTGATTGTCAATATGATAACAAGTCTCGTGTAAGGCCGCATTTTGTTGTTTAAAAAGTTCCAATGAATGTTTTAGTCCTGTAAGTTGTGCAACTACTTTGGGAGATGGAGTGTCTGATTTTTTTGATTTCTTAGATTTTTCTAATTTCCTTTTTGCTCCTGGGTGTACATAACTGTCCCCTAATCTCTGTAGGTCTGCTATACTGGGAGGTGTTGTTGCTGGCTCTGGAATAATATAATCACAAAATGTCAGATTCTCAAAGGTTCCACACTAAATTGCACATGTAAATCTATTTGCTTGAACTAGCTACTAGTTCCCATCCAACCATGTTACCAAAACAGGCCTTTTGAAATTGAAATTCAATAACAAATGATACTCTAAAAATCATTTTCACCCATCTTATCAAAACAAAACAGCCATGCATTAAAGATTATACACGCAGCTGACGTTGTTATAAACTGAACCCTGAAATACTCAAGAAAGCTGATGTTTTGGCGTCCATCAGAACCAGTGATCAGAACAATAGAAGGAACAATCCTCATACTGACAAATTTATCATGAGTATTTGTACACAAGATTTGTCCTATTTGTTCATCATTGTATATTTTCTCATAAAGCTCAAAATATCACTAGGTACCTCGGAACAACCCATGATTGCTTTTTGAAGGAGGTCCTACTTAAAATGAAATTGGAACTTAGAAACATGAAGCAGTGCTTCAAAGCCACTTACATGTATACATGTTCTAAGAACTTCAGAATCATGAAGATTTAGTTAAATTAGTAAAAAGAAACTTGTCTTTAGTTACCATATGGCCTCTTTAGTGATTTAGCTGTATTTGATGTAGAAGCTTGAGGCTGTCTATATGGTGATTCTACACTGGAAGAGGCAACACCAGCAAATTCTTTGGCTTCTCTTTCTGTTGGAAATTTCTTATATTTAGCTCCATTAAATCCCTTAACTTGCGCTTCACATTCCCCCCTGGAAATACAAAAACAAGACACCTAGTGATGAATATTACACTTTTCCTGTATGTATATCATATTAATAGTTCAATTACTTTATGTACTCCAATGTAATTATAGTGTACCCTTTAAAATCTAGCATACAATTACAATACCGATAATTAGAGGAGCAGGTATGTAGATTTTTGGGAATTTCACATATCATCATCAAACATACAGAATACTAAATGAAAGCGTAACTTGAGTGGTGTTACATTGTTAACGAAGTGATATTATAACCAGTGACGTCATATTGTTGCTATTGACTCCGTAATGATAACATAGGCTTCTTTGTTGAAACATGGGCTGATGGTTGAAATCAAATGGTCCACCATATCGCATGATAATGAGTTATGTACCATGTGATATGGAATATGCATCATCACAATTTACCGATCAAAATGCTGAGAAACTCCTAAACATGTGATAATAGACTACAGATGTATATTAGACTAGGCTATAGAAACATAAAAGGGGACTGACTTTAGCCGTAGGCTACATATGATGTAGATCTAAAAAAAACTCCTAACCAAACCCGTCTGGCCCAGTTATCTACTCCCGAAGTCGTAGATCTACGACGTCAGGAGTAGATAACTGGGCAGGTTTGGTTAAAAACTCCCTGTGAGAGTGACTCAAGATCTATTACTTTCTCACAACAAGCTTTATGAATATGAACAGGCATACCAGGATTCATATACTCCTGGTTTCTTCCCGACTTTTACTGCATAATATGGCATTCTTGGAAGTGATATACTTGAGATAAATGTATAAAATCGTCTAAACATTGAAAATATCAAACACCGGAAGAGGCCACCGGAAAAGTGTTGAAAACACAGTCCAATAATATTTTGTAAATAACTTGACCTTGAATAGAATAGTTATAAGAACACTTTTTATTTCTTTTATCCTAGATATTTCCAAACAAAAAATTCTATAAGATTAAATTTCAATCCCTCAAAAGTCTCCAAATTTGATCTCAACAAATGCAAAAAGCTGTAAGGTGTTATAGTCAACTTCCGGTTTGAATAGTCCTATTTCGTAATTTGTTATATATGTGATTATCGATCACTTATATACTCTTATAGGTCAGTTTTATGCATTGAATATGTGACTCGTACTCCATTCTCAAAATATACTGCAAATCTTAGGTGAGTTGGAACATTTTCTTTTGATAATGAGGTCAGATAGGAAACAACTTTTTAGCCATTTACGATTTACCTTCTTCTAAGGCCACTGTATCGTGGCCTTCCAGTACAGATATATTCCTGCATGAACAACTGGTAATGTCGTAATCATAAAATTTGAAATCATATGTCCGCCATTTTTCCACATCACAATTTGAATTGCGAGTTTTGGTCTTATTACCTCACCAAAAATTCCAAAACACACACAAAGTGATCAGTGTATTAGTTCACATCTTCTGGATCGCTAACTTAGAATTTACAGCCAGTTACTAATGTCAGACGTAACGACATTTCGTCCAGTTTTCGAACATCGCCATTTTTCTTGGAGCCATTTTGTTTTAATTTTAGACGAAATCCTGATGAAATCATGTCATATCTCATCAAGGATTTGAGCTGGGTCCGGTTTGATTAATGATTTATTTATCTGGCGATTTTTAAAATATTCAATAAATTTATGACACCCCGGCAGCTTTTTTCAAATAGAGTTCACAGTATTCCAGATGAATCCCCTCTAGCCAAGTATTGGCTAGAGACTCGAGTAATTTACGATGCTCATTGATTCCAAACCCAAAGGCTTTGTACAAAGTGGAGTGAATTAATCCGTTTTAGATATTGACTGATATTATTAATGTATCAATAACCAAACATAGATCTTTTGCATAGAACAACAAATATATGTAGGACAGCCACACAACTTACAGTAGCGGTAGGGTTGATGTATTATAGTGGTACGATAGCTTGTCAGTGACAACTCCTCTGAAAAATACATTGTTCAAAATCATTTTTTTGATCTTGTGATTGCTGATGTAAACATGGGCTCTGTGGTAAAGCCCATGATGTAAATTAGGAACCTAATTAAGGTGACATTTAAGTTAATCAAAAGTACAAAAACATGGGAGCCATATTTTTTTGATAAAGTCAGAAGATTTTGTATACTGTTTTCCTTGTATGTGAATGCATTTCCTGACTAAAGAGACACATAAAAGAAAACCTCACATTTAAACGCATTTTTCATAACTATGAATTGGAGGTGTATGGCTCCCAAAAGCTAGCATGAAGAGTGCGAAGTGAGGCTATTTTTTGAAAGTTTCAAGGAGTAGCCTTGCAACAGACACACATTTGCAATAATTCAAAATTTCTAGATATAGTCTTACCTTACCAAGGAACAACGAAGGAGCAAGAAAATGTGTACTTCTTGCATTGTTAGAGTATAATAAAGCTCAAACCATTGTGAATTCTAAATATTTCATGTCCACCATTTTGTTTCCTGGAACTATTTTTTAGTCCAGAGTTATCTTCATTCATGTTTCCATTGTTTATCATTCATAAAGCCTCTATCATGTATCTATCATGATAATTACACTGTAATAGATAAAACATACAACTGATAATCCATGCCACTTGGTGTAGTCACAAAACTTGCATGAGGATTAATCAGGAAGTCTAGAAGTAGTTCCGGCAAACAAAATGTGGACATGAAATATTTAGAATTTACAATGGTTTGAGCTTTATTATACTCTAACAATGCAAGGAGTGCACATTTTCATGCTCCTTCGTTGTTCCTGGGAAAGGTAAGATGATTTGTAGAAATTTTAGACGTTTGCAAATGTGTGACTGTTGCAAGGCTACTCCTTGAAACTTTAAAAATTAGCCTCACTTCGCACTCTTCATGCTAGCTTTGGGGATCCATGCACCTCCAATTCATAGTTTTGAAAAATGCGTTTACGTGTGATGTTAACTTTGACATGTTTCATTAGTCAAGATACACAATTCATATACAAGGTAAACAGATTTTAAAAACATGTGTCTTTATCAAAAAAATATGGCAGTCATTTTTTGTACTTTTTATTTAATATAGCGTCGCCTTAAGAGTAATAAAGGTAGAATTAGCCAAGGGTATCTCCTTGGGTTACTCGAGTCTCTAGCCAAATTACTTGGCTAGAAGACATGGCATGTGGACCAACGGGCACTAGTGGAAACGTTGATTCTGGAGTAAGAATTTTTTAGATGTTATTTTAAGGTGCTATGGAAGTTAACAGGAAATGACAGAACAAGAAGTGACAAATTTTTTTGCATTTTTAGACATTTTTTGACCAAAGATAACAGAGTTGTGTTTTGACCTCCAGTCGATTCAACTAGTTCCAAATACCATTTACAGGTCCAGGATCACAATGTGCAGGGTCAGAATGACCCTAAACATGATGAAATACCCTTTTTAGCCCTTTGAAAGTGTGACTGAAAAAAAGCTAAAAGTAGGAGCTAGGGAAGGTCACTGAACAGAATCTTTTGAATTTTTCAGAAAATGTGCCCAATATAACGCTCTAACTGATACAATCTTTGAAATTTTAGAAAATTGTCTTAAACAAAAATGACAGTCATAAAAAGGAAAATAAATCGCTTTTAAAATTAGTTTTTTCATTTTTTTTCTTTTTCCATGAATGATATCAAATTTTCAAAGATTGTATCATTTAGAGCAATATATTGGGCACATTTTCTGAAAAATTCAAAAGATTCTGTTCAGTGACCTTTCCTACCCTCCTACTTTTAGCTATTTTTCAGTCACATTTTCATAGGGCTGAAAACGTTATTTCATTATGTTTAGGGTCATTCTGACCATGAACATTGTGATCCTGGACCTGTAAATGGTATTTGGAACTAGTTGAATTGACTGGAGGTCAAAACAGAACTCTGTTATCTTTGTTCAAAAAATTTCTAAAAATGCAAAAAAAATTGTCACTTCCTGTTTTGTCATTTCCTGTTAAGTTCCATAGCACCTTAAAAATTGTAATGAGAATATTTCATCAAATAGAATGTAAACGAAAACTATCCTTTGTAAGATATTGCATGCTTTCATCTAAACTTAAAATTATTTGGTCTGCCATTTATAAAAACATCTGTTGAGGTTGATCTTTATCTCGCTTCAGCGAAAAACAAAATGGTCGTTTTTATTGAAGGATCTTTTTCAAAAGATTTCTCTTAGAAAAGACTAAATAAAAGCCGATGTAGATGGTCATATGAACTAAGACTACATGTACATACTAAGTTCAATGAAGGTATGTTTATGAGTTATTTATAGCAACAGTTCACACGGGATGGCGTTAAAAGCAATAAAACAAACAGGGCTTGAAGCTTCACTTCCCAAAAATAAACATTACAACAATTCAATTTTTAAGTAGTTTATAGGTACAATTAAATGCTATAAAAAGTATCACAACGCATTGTCAAATGGAAATAAAGCTAGGGGAATAGAAGTAACAAATATCATGCAAATTAATTTACTCCATTGGCCATTTTGAATGGCACTTCCTGTGTTAACAAATAATTTGCAATCCCAAATTTTAACAAATGTGGGCTATAGTCTGAATATTTTCATTTCCAAATTTCAAAAAATGTCAGACTAGTGGATGTAGTCTAGGGTATCTCCCCCGGACAATCAGTGATGTCCCATTATAATTGCTTATATAATATCTTAAGATGTACATCTTTTAAAGAGGTCAGTATTTTATAAAATTGCTTCATCTTACAGATTACATGGATTTGAATTTGTAAAACAAATTGAAAATTTATGTTTCAATCAAAAATTGTTGGGCTATATAGATTCACGTAAATTACGTCATGAAAACTAAACTTTCATTTATTCTCATTCAGTATATATTATAAATGTAACATCTTTATTATATCTATTTAATGTTTTCAGATAGATAAGAATCCCAGTGTCATGTCTGGTCAAAGGTGCCTACAGAGAAGTACTAGAATCTTCAAAGGATTATGTCAAGCACGCGATTCCTGCAGCATCCTTCCTCCCAATATCAAACTTCACATATCAACAACTCCTAATCAGAGCAGGATTCTCAGCAAGTCAATTGTTTTTTGTCAGGATGGAGTTGAGATTCGAGAGATTCCTATTTTAGTGAGAAGAACTGACAAGTATGACTTTCCAGTGATTAACTACATGGGGACTGGTTCAGTTGATGATATTCAGAAAATATCTGAACATGATAACTTTTTCAAGGAGAGGCTTCAAGCTTGTCGGAGTGCAACTCAGGTATTGTTATGGTTTAGGCTTATATAAATTTCATATGTTATCTGTGGCTTGCAGAACCTATTTTACTAATTCTACAATATTAGCTAGCTATATTATGTACTAACTTGAAAACTAAGTAACAGTTGAGAGAATTTACAAATATGGTTTAATGATTTGACACTTGATGTACATTAGTGTAATGTTATCATGTCTTGAGCAGCCTTTTACCTTTTTGATATTTATCGATAGTTTAATTTGTCTTCTAATTATTTAAAGGTGTTCAAAATGCTTGAGATCCCATCAGATCAAGTCACTGCATGCTCAGCTGCCTTTGCTCTAGAACGACTCTGTCAGCTCCAGAATGCCACATATGAAGACATTGATTCCTTCGTTACAACAGCTGTCCTCAATGAACTTTGCGACACAGTTGTTAAGGACATACATTCATTGAAGAATGTCGAGTTAATCAATTTAGTAAAATGCCACCTGAAATCTGGGAATTTTTCTGAAATCCATTCAACACTAATTGACGAGGAAACGGAGAAGAGACTTGGAGATAAAATGTTTGGTATCACTGAAGTTTGTTCACTAATTGATACACTGATGACCCATCCCAAAGGGGATAAAGAAATAGCTGATAATGCTTTGATTCATATAGGGAATCGAACAAAGGAGATAGATGAGACTAACATAGCAGATGTATATAAAGCATTGTCGAAAGTGTCCCCTTTGAAGAAATATATGTCAAAACTATTAGTGAAACAGTTGCTGCTCTGCTGGTGGAAAATATCCCCCAAAGATATGACATCTATTGTCTCAAATCTCACACAAATGAAATATTGCGCAGGAAGCGAACTAGTTATGGTAGGAAAGTGGGTGCTCTTGAATATACATAACATTAAGCAAAATGAAATGACTTACTTTGTGGCAGCATATCGCCATTTTAAAATGGGAAATGCAAACTTCATGAGAGCCTTGGAGCGATACATCCCAGCAAAAATTACATCATTGGACAGCACATTAATCGCTCTAACAATGGATTATTGTAAGGAATGCAGATATGTGTCTCCAAAAATATTCAACTGTATTTCTTCCCACTTTGTGCAATATTCTCATCGCTTCAGTGTTGACCAGATGGCAATGTTACTCTACCCATATGGCTACCTGAATTACCTTCCTCCCAATGCAAATGAACTATTCCAAAAGATTGAAGAGAGGCTCAACGGAGAATTTAACCAGTTCTCTCCAGAGAGCATCGTTGAACTTTTGTGTTCATTTGCTTTCTCTGGGCGCTATGCAATCAACTTTGTTAGACAAGTGTTCACTCCACACTTTGTGGCACAATTACACAGTAAGTACAAATACATGCTGCATTGATTATTATCTGTCAAATTAAAATCTTAAATGAAGGTCTCATATACATTTAGGGTCTGATTATTTCTAGCAAGCTGGCTAGTTTCCAGTGTTCTGCCGAGAATTTCTTTCTCAAAATATGCTCAATTCCAATGTTGTGTTAAAATACTGAGGAGTTTTTATATATTCTACAAGATTATGTTCAGATAATGGAATCACAATCAAGTTAACTTATCAAAACAAAGCAAACTTGCAATTCTGCATTATCTGTATTTGAGAAGTACAGTAGTATTTCAATGCCAAAACAGATCTATAATTTAAAGTCTAATGCACTTGCAGGAATCTCTGACAAGAAGACACGCTTACATGCATTTCGGTCTCTAGACTTATTCCAGTCAGCTGTGCTACTAGAAGCACACAAAGTTCGCCTCCCTATCCTAGTCCTTGATGCAACAAAGAAACTGCCATATTTGGAAGGTATATGTAACTTCTTTTTAATAATTTATGTTTAATGCATTGGCTAATTTATATTTCATTTATATTAGCCAATGAACAAAATATTGAAACCTGAAATTTTCTTTTTCCCACCATTTCAAAAGTTGATAAAAAAAATCGTCTCTCCAGTCTCAGTTACAGAATGTGTTAAATAAGAAGGTTAATTATTAAAGAAATGTACATCTTACTGTATTTTACTTTTTGGAGAAGGATATGAAACTTCTATGCTCTTCTTTTCCCAAATTTGCAATATAACCAGGGCTGTACCCAGGGGGGTTAAGGTGGTTTGAGTGAAAAATTCTTTCAAAATCATGCAGTATTTCACCATTCTGAGCACTTTTGAAGTGATTTTGGCCATTTTTGGAGCAAAGTTTTCAGGTCAACCCCCTTGGAAATTTTTAATAAAAAGTGAACCCCCTTTGGCAAATCCTGGCAACGGTCTTAACAACTATGTTGAACAAAACATATTTTCTGTCAAAAATAGATGCAATGAATGAATATGCTAGAATAAGAATGTTCTTAAATAAATTGGCATCTCACTATAGAATAGATTGTATTGATCAATACGAATAGGTTTATTGTTCAATAAGATAATGCTTAATAGTGGGCTGACATTGAATTATATTTAGATATGATTATTTTTAGGTCAATGATAATATCTTTTCCAGCTTCATACTACCAGAACTGTTGTAGAGAGATTGCAGCTGACCTCAGAAAGTTACTTGGAGAGGACAATTTTGCATGGTGGTCATTTGTCAACAAGGCAAGACAGCACATAGGTACCTAGATAGAATTACAATGATTAGTGACACTTGAAATGAACTTGACATTATAAAAGTAATAACAATGTTAGGAAGAATGAAATTTCATAGCTGATTCAGCTGCCTTCAAATCAGCATAATTTAGTAATTGTTAATACTGGCTGTACTTTAATCTTTTTTTTCAGATTTTGAGATTAAACTTGATAATAACAAGTACCCAATGCACAAAACTACCCCATCCGAACAGATAGATCAAAAGTAAGTAAACATTTGATATGGGTTACAAGAAAACTTATTGATAATATTAAAGGGGCAACAAGGCCTGTAGAGAGAAAAAAGGAAAATTTTAACTTTTTCTGAGCTATCAAGGCAACATTTGGCTTAACATCTTCTTTGACATACCTATTTTCTTAAAATGTATGGATAACCTATCAATTTCAGCATTAAGAAGTGTAAATTCAGTTCAAAGCTTGAAAAAGGGGAAATCCGCTTTTTCATTTTTAAGATCCATCATGTTTCAAGAGGAATATCAGCTGAAATAATGTTTATCTAGGGGGTTTCTTTGTAGATAATAAAAATAGATGTAAGTCTTGATGAAATATCCAAACCTAGATATTTTTGACACTGGTCCGTGATCATTGAATGGCTCCTCTGCACTAATTGTTGCACCTTTAACCATATTACCAATATTGTCGCTGCTGGTTTCATGAAATTAGCAAGAGACTGGATGTCTGTGAAAGGAATATAAAAGAAAACAAGCAACAAGTAAAATATCACAATTGAAGAGGAAAATGTCTGCCTTGTTTTATAAATTACCAAACATGACAAAACCCTGATTAGATCCTTTAGATGCTTTTACATTTGTAAGATTTAAGTCCTTTAAGGCTGATTTGAGACAGATACTATAATGGACAATTATAATCATCCATTTCATCCATTCATTGAATTAGAGGATGAACTTGGGAACATACAAAATTTCAACTATCAAGTGTATAAGTCCCAACAAGACAAGCTATCTCTTTTTGTAAATGGTGATCGACTCTTACCATTTAGAATAAATTAATGTATTTTAAATCTCAGTGCACAATTCTTTGAGAAATGTTTTAATGTTTAGTCACCTTATCCATCACCCACTTGTTTCTTTTAAACTAGTTTTCTTATAAACCTGTGACCATATATACGTATTCAGATGTACTTAAATGCGGCTATTAATGTTTTAATACACAGCCGCTATTTGTATTTGTATTTTGAAATGATAAATTTTAATGAATAAAACTGAATAAAAAAAATCCATTTTTGACACATTGTGAGGTATATTATTTTACTACTGCTGTCACTTATGATTGTAAATAACAGAATTTTAAAAGAAACACTTGATAATTATATTTTAATGTGTCCATGTAGGATAGCTGTGATTGTACAAGTGCCGGACTACTACTGTGTGAATAGCAAGGAACTTCTAGGAGAACATGCTATGAAGTTGAGGCATCTAAAAAAACTGGGATACAAAGTTATGGAAGTGAGAATTGGTTGAATTTCTTCTCTAGTATAAATATTGAGTGTCGCTGTTTTCTGATATCGATATTGTCCCGTCCCTCAGGACTTCGGTCTCGGATGGGATGAGAAGGGACAACCCCCCTGTACCAAATATTTCAGTCCATGCTCAGGATATTATAATTATCCTGTAAATGACCCTAAAACTTCCCAAATGCACGATAAATATCATCTCGACTTACAATTTTCAGCTGATATAAGCTACCTTGCATTTGCATGACTGGCTAAACCTAAAATCTTTCAATAGTACTCAGTCATTAAACCAATGTTTTGTTTTTCTAGGGCACACATCAGGCATGATTTATTGGTTATGTTCTTCCCTTCCCGAATGTCCCGTCCCAAATTGGAGAATTCCCGTTCCTTCTCATCCGCAAATATTTTTGTCCTGTGACATTCCCAATAAATATACAAATCTTGGCAGTTGTGGTAAAACATGATTTTTTGCCATGAAAAGAAAATGTTTTGCAAACTTCCAAAATTCAAATCAAAATTCCTCAAAATTAAACCACCTCCTACCACTTCAAAACATGATTAAGTTTTCCTAAACAATGTTTGACATATTGGCTCACATATGATTCACTTTTATGATTCAATTTTACATTTACAGTTACTTGAATTTAAGTGTTCATTTGGTTTAGGTGTGTGAGGGCACTGACTGGTTTGTTGCAGTTCTGAATTCAGAAATTCAGCAATTCAGCTGATTCAAAATGACTGTTTGATTATTTTATCTACTTCAGATCTCCATGGTTGACTACAAAGGTGCCAGCGACCAGGAACAGATGCTCATTGATGTCTTACATGGTCATGTGAATATTCCAACACATAGGAGTAGGACAGGTCTTTCTGATGATACATGAAGGGGCTCTCTAATGATACTTGATATGCTACAGAGCCATATAAAGACTGCCCAGGTCTTTCCAATGATATATGAAACACAATGGAAGCAGCATAGCATAGATCCTTACCTTACACAAAGCATTAAATTAAATGTGCCAGTTCTGATGATGATTGACAATTGACACGATATTTATGTGAATATCTTATTAAGATGTAGAACATATTTTTCTGATTATACACAATTAAATGGAAACAGTGGTGCTGGAACAGTATGCCTATGGACCCAGATGGGAAAATCCAAATACAAATGTCTCTGATGATGCAAGTAGCACTTATAGTATGATGTTATTACATAGACATATGAAAATACAATCATGATTTCACTTGAAACATTATTTAATACATGTAGTCACAAATCCTGTTTAGCAATTAGCAATATAATATACTTCTTGATTTGAGATTTCCAGGTGTGAACAGTATATACATATCTTTTATTGACTCTTCAGATGTCATGGCATGACATATTAGTCAGTACTATATCTAGTACACCTTCCTCAAAGTGTGATTGTTATCAACTTACTAAAATGCCTATTTATTTCATAATGTGCAGGATTGTATATTTGTTGCTTTCAAAAATTGATTTATCTATTTTGAAACCGAGAGCCTCGATGCCTTGAAAAGTGATATGGTTGGTGAAGATCTCGTCTCGGGTATTGTAAAGTGATCTGGTTGGTGAAGATCTGGTCTCGGGTATTGTAAAGTGATCTGGTTGGTGAAGATCTGGTCTCGGGTATTGTAAAGTGATCTGGTTGGTGAAGATCTGGTCTCGGGTATTGTAAAGTGATCTGGTTGGTGACGATCTGGTCTCGGGTATTGTAAAGTGATCTGGTTGGTGAAGATCTGGTCTCGGGTATTGTAAAGTAATCTGGTTGGTGAAGATCTGGTCTCGGGTATTGTAAAGTGATCTGGTTGGTGAAGATCTGGTCTCGGGTATTGTAAAGTGATCTGGTTGGTGAAGATCTGGTCTCGGGTATTGTAAAGTGATCTGGTTGGTGAAGATCTGGTCTCGGGTATTGTAAAGTGATCTGGTTGGTGAAGATCTGGTCTCGGGTATTGTAAAGTGATCTGGTTGGTGAAGATCTGGTCTCGGGTATTGTAAAGTGATCTGGTTGGTGAAGATCTGGTCTCGGGTATTGTAAAGTAATCTGGTTGGTGAAGATCTGGTCTCGGGTATTGTAAAGTGATATGGTTGGTGAAGATCTGGTCTCGGGTATTGTAAAGTGATCTGGTTGGTGAAGATCTGGTCTCGGGTATTGTAAAGTGATCTGGTTGGTGAAGATCTGGTCTCGGGCATTCCTTCCATGTCACTTACAGTCACATCTTTTAAGGAAATCTGGGCAAAAATATTGGTTTAATTTGTGTTCATCATTTCCATCTAAATGATTACTGGGCTAGATCAAACATAGTTATTATAAGTGATATAAGGCTGTGATTTCCAATGATGTTAACTCATTGAACATAAAGGTTCCATCTAATGCATTTCAACAGTTCAATATTTCTCAAGTTTGAATCAGTGGAATATGAAGAATCTATTTCCTAGTTATTTGCATATCACAAAATGTATGACACTGACAGAAGTCTGCAAATTTCATATCTTAATTTATTGTGCAACCATATGGAATTTTAATTGACCATACTTTGTACTTTTTTTAAAAATGTACTTATCAATAAAGTAAACAAGGCATTAACATGATGAAATGTCACCACCTTATTTGTCATAATATTATGAGTTCAATCTGTCCGATTTGAATTTCTGAGAACTTGTAGATGGTTTTGGAGCAATTTGAAGCAAGTTGAAAAAGACCTTTTTGACCCTGAGAAGGTCATTGAAGGTGAAATCTCAAATCTAAAGTCAGATTTAAACTTCTGAGAACTTGTAGATGATTTTGAAATAAAAATTGGTAAATTTGAAGCAAGATTAAAAAAGACTTTTTGACCTTGAGAAGGGTATTGAAGGTCAAATTTCAATTTGAAGCAAGTTTTAGGAGTTTGTTACAGAAGCCAACTGCCAAACACCAACCGCCGTCAAAAAAATGGAAACCATAACAATATGTCACCACTTTTTGGTGGTGACATAATTACAGAAAATTACAGTTTTCATTCTGTAGCTTCTATATTAGCCAGTGTACATGTATACTTTTTGTTAGAAGGGATTTATCTAACATTACTATCTTATGTTGCTATTTATTTAAAAATGTGTTGTGACTGTTGTCAATATATTTTGAAAAATTGTAAAACAGAAATGTCTGGAATAAACACATTTTTGTAATCAGATTGATATTCTGCTGTTGAAGAAATCTTGGCTCACTTGGTAACACTTCTGATTAATTGATATTATATTGTGCTCACTGCAGACTTACATTGCACTAGGAACTGTGCAAATTATTCAGATTTGTGTATATCCTTTTAGTATGGCAACTGTCAATACCAGTTAGTTATCAAGTAATGATTACCGTAAGCATTGTATTATAGGATGGGTTGAGAAGTTTAGTCAAGCACATACAATAACACTGCATTTTTCTATGAGGACCGATGTTTAAAACAATATCCTCAGGTAAACACTACAATAATTCAAAAATCAAAAATGTTGCTTTAACAATAATCTTTAATTTCGTTTATTTAATAAATAATACAATATGACCTTTATGCTAAAATCCAACAGAATTTAGGAACAATGAAATTTGGATTTTTAATAGAAGTACTAATAACTAGATTGGTAAATTGAACAAAGTTCAATTTAAGACTCCAGATTGATTTACTTGAGTAAAGAGCTGAGTAAGTAACTGAGTAGTAAGCTGAGTAAGTAGACGATTGAGTAATTGAGTAAGTAGCTGAGTAAGCAGCTGAGTAGGTAGCTGAGTACGTAGCTGAGCAAGTAGCTGAGTAGGTAGCTGAGAAGTAGGTAGCTAAGTAGGTAGCCGAGTAGGTATGTAGCCGAGTAGGTAAGTAGGAATTTTTGAAAGTATATTTGATGGATCTGCATTATGGATACTGGCAAATGTGAATTTTAAAATGGCTTAGAATCTGAAGCGGGAGTCGGATTGAAAGTTGATTCGCAGATTTGAATTCCTGAGAAAATTCTACCCTTAATTCATAACTCATAAGTTAAATTTGGAGAACTTTTTATTTTGACCTACTTTTCGGACACCATATCTCAAAAGTGGCTCAAAATACTTTCTGACGGCAAAAGGCTAACACTATAAGCACACTCTTTGCTACCTGTATACAAAATTTTGAAACAAATCATTTAAGTGTAGTGTCAGAATCGTAAAAATTAGGAAAAACTATGAATTTGACCTAGATTTTGACCTTAAGATTTTGGTGTCCAAATTTTGAAGCTAAGTAGCTTTTGAGGTACCCTTCTTTTATTGGAATTCATTATGTTAAGCTGCACTCAGTCTATATCTCATATTTTACAATTCAAAAAAGTCTTTTTTCCCATTGACTTAACATGTGGCACCAAATTTAGCGATTTTTGAGCTTTCAAAACGCCATAACTTCCGAACGGGAAGTTGGATCGAAATTTTGTTTGCAGATCCGGATTCCTGACAAAATTCTACACCTAATTCATAATTCATACATTGAATTTGGAGAACTTCTTGTTTTGACCTACTTTCCAGACGCCATATTTCAAAATCAGTAAGAGTGATCAAAAAACGGATGGCACACTTATAAAAGGGCTGTTTATAAGCTACATGATGAAAAAAAGATGAAGATGTTTCGATAAATAACGACGAAGATAATTGATAGAATATTGAAAATGTAAGATTTGACCCAGTTCTAGGATAGAATAGGATATAGAATAGGAAGGAAGGATAGGATAGGAAGGAAAGGATAGAAAGGAAAGATAGATAGGAAGGATATGATCAGACAGGATAGGAAGGAAGGATGGATGATTTTTTCTATATTTTCTTTGCTACTCTTGACTTTCTATCAGGATATCATCAGATCGATTTTTCTCGAAAATTTCAAAACGCCATAACTTTCGAACCGGAAGTCGGATCGAAATTTGGTTTGCAGATTCAGATTCCTGGGAAAATTCTACACTTATTTCATAGCTCATATGTTAAATTTGGTTAACTTTTTAGTTTGACCTACTTTCCGGACGCCATATCTCAAAATCGGTAAGAGTAATCAAAAAACGGTTGGCACACTCTCGATTTGTTTTTTCTAAGCTACATGATGAAAAAAAGAGGAAGGAGTAACGACAAACAACAACGAAGATAATTGACAGAATGTTGATTTGACCTAAATTTGACCTAGTTCTTGACCTTTGACCTAGATAAAAATTTGACCTAATTTCCCATCATCCCAGATACATTCCCTAGTTGATCATGTAAGTAGCTTAAAGTAAGTTCTTCTAGTTGGTGAGAAATCTTGTAAGGAGGAAGAGGAAGAAAGAAGAATAATAACTAGATTTGTGAAATTGAACAAGTTCAATTTAAGACTCCAGATTTATTTGACCTAGATAGATCAGTAAAGAGCTGAGTAAGTAACTGAGTACTTAGCTGAGTAAGTACCTTAGTAGTAGTTGAGTAAGTAGCTGAGTAAGTAACTGAGTAAAAAGCTGAGTAGGTAGCTGAGTAATTAGTACCTGAGTTAGTAGCTGAGTAAGTTGCTAAGTAAGTAATAACTAATTAAGTAATTGAGTAAGCAGTCAAATAAGTAGCTGAGTAGGTAGAGAGGTAAAGTAGGGTATGCAGGAATTTTTGAAAGTATATTTGATCAATCTGCATCGTGAATACTGGCAAGTGCGAATTTCAAACTTCAAAATGGCGTAGAATCTAAACCGGGGGTCGGATTGCAATTCCTGAGGAAATTCTACCCCTAATTCATAACTCATACTTTAAAATTGGAGATTTTTTTATTTTGACCTACATTTCGGACACCATATCTCAAAAGTGGGTCAAAAAACTTATTGACGGCAAAATGTTACATTATAAGCACACTCTTTGCTACGAGGTTACAAAATTTCGGAGAATATCATTGAAGTGTAGTGTCAGAATCGCAAAATAAAATAAAAACTATGAATTTGACCTAGATTTTTTAAACTAGGTATTTTGGTGTCCAAACTTTGAAGGAAAGTAGGTTTTGAGGTCCCCTTCTTCTATGGGCTTTCATTATGTTTAGCTGTACTCATTCTATATCTCGTATTTTTACACTTCAAAAAATTATTCGGTCCCATTGATTTAACATGGGGCACCAAATTTAGCGATTTTTGAGATCTCAAAACACCATAACTTCAGAACAAGTAGTCGGATCGAAATTTGGTTTCCAGATCTAGATTTCTGAGAAAATTCTACCCTTAATTCATAACTCATACGTTAAATTTGGAAAACTTTTTACTTTGGCCTACCTTTTGGACACCATATCTCAAAAGTGGGTCAAAATACTTTCTGACGGCAAAACGCTAACACTATTAGCATACTCTTTGCTACCTGTATACAAAATTTTAAATCAAATCATTTAAATATAGTGTCAGAATCGCAAAAATAAGGGAAAACTATAAATTTGACCTAGATTTTGACCTAGGCATTTTGGTGTCCAAATTTTGGAGCTAAGTAGCCTTCGAGGTCCCCTTCTTTAATAGGCTTTCATTAAATTAAGTTGTACTCAGTCTATATCTTGTATTTTACACTTCAAAAAAATCTTTTTTCCCATTGCCATAACATGGGGCACCAAATTTAGCGATTTTTGAGCTATCAAAACGACATAAATTCCAAACCAAAAGCCGGATTGAAATTTGGTTTGCAGATTTGGATTCCTGAGAAAATTCTACCCTTAATTCATAACTCATACGTTAAATTTGGAGAACTTTTTAGTTTGACCTACTTTTCGGACACCATATCTCAAAAGTGGGTCAAAATACTTCCTGACGGCAAAAGGCTAACACTATTAGCACACTCTTGGCTACATGTACACAAATTTTCGAAGAATATAATTAATCTGTAGTGTCAGAATCGCAAAAATAAGGAAAAACTTTGAATTTGACCTAGATTTTGACCTAGGCATTTTGGTGTCCAATTTTTTATGAAAAGAAGGTCTTGTGGTCCCTTTCTTTTATGGGCTTCCATTATGTTTAGCTGTGCTTAGTCTATATCTCGTATTTTACACTTCAAAAAAATATTTTTTCCCATTGAATTAACATGGGGCACCAAATTAAGCGATTTTTGAATTTTCAAAACGCCATAACTTCTGAACCGGAAGTCAGATCGAAATTTGGTTTTCAGATTCGGAATCCTGAGAAAATTTCCCATAAGACTGATATCCTGGACATTGGATTTGGTGAAATTCTTTTTGGACCTCGTTTTCGGACACTGATATCTCGAAATCGGTTTGAGATACCAAAAAACTAAATCGACCCTAGGTTTTCTACTTTTTTATGAGGAACACAATGAAAAAAACCAGGATCAAAAATATTGAAGGACGACCGAGATAATGGGAAAAAGTGACAAAGTACTGGATTTGACCTAGTTCTTGACCTTTGACCTAGATAAAAATTTGACCTATTTTCCCATCATCCCAGATACATTCCCTAGTTGATCATGTAAGCAGCTTAAAGTTAGCTCTTCTAGTTGGTGAGAAATCTTGTAAGGAGGAAGAGGAAGAAAGAATAACTAGACATGTAAATTGAACAAGTTCAATTTAAGACTCCAGATTAAATACTTTTTTTAAGCTGAGTCATCCAAATACTTGTAAGCTGAGTCATTCAGAATAAGCTGAGTCAGCTGGAATATAGACATTTAGACAACTCTTAAGAATGTTATCTTCGACTCCATTGGCTTAACATGGGGATATCATCATATCGACTTTTCGAGACTTCAAACCGCTATAACTATCTAATCAGAAGTTGGATCGAAATTCGGTTTAAAGATTCTGATTCCTGAGAAAATTCTACCCTTAATTCATAACTCATACGTTAAATTTGGAGAAACTTTCATGTTGACCTACTTTTCGGACACTATATCTCAAAAGTGGGTCAAAATACTTTCTGACGGCAAAAGGCTAACACTATTAGCACACTCTTTGCTACATGTATACAAAATTTTGAAGCAAATAATTAAAGTGTAGTGTCAGAATCGCAAAAATAAGTTAAAACTATAAATTTGAACCAGATTTTGACCTAGGCATTTTGGTGACCAAATTGTGAAGCTAGCTAGCTTTTGAGGTCCCTTCCTTTGATAGGCTTTCATTATGTGAAGCTGTACTCAGTCTTTATCTCGTATTTTACACTTCAAAAAAATCTTTTTTCCCATTGCCATAACATGGGGCACCAAATTTAGCGATTTTTGAGCTTTCAAAACGACATAAATTCCAAACCAAAAGTCGGATTGAAATTTGGTTTGCAGATTTGGATTCCTGAGAAAATTCTACCCTCAATTCATAACTCATACGTTAAATTCGGAGAACTTTTTAGTTTGACCTACTTTTCGGACACCATATCTCAAAAGTGGGTCAAAATACTTTCTGACGGCAAAAGGCTTACACTATTAGCACACTTTTGGCTACCTGTATACAAAATTTTGAAGAAAATTATTAAAGTGTAGTGTCGGAATCGTAAAAATAAGGAAAAACAATAAATTTGACCTAGATTTTGACCTAGGCATTTTGATGTCCAAATTTTGAAGCTAGGTAGCTTTTGAGGCCCCCTTCTTTTATGGGCATTCATTATGTTAAGCTGTACTCAGTCTATATCTTGTATTTTACACTTCGAAAAAGTCTTTTTTCCCATTGGCTTAACATGGGCACCAAATTTAGCAATTTCGAAACGCTATAGCTTCCGAACCGGAAGTCAGATCGAAATTTAGTTTGCAGATTTGGATTCCTGAGGAAATTTTACACTTATTTCATAACTCATACGTTGAAATTGGAGAACTTTTCGTTTGACCTACTTTCCGGACGCAATATCTCAAAATCGGTAAAAGTAATCAAAAAACTGATTACTCACAGTCGAATCGTCTTTTTCTTGGCTACACGTTAAAAAAAAATTTTTGAAAAAATATTGAAAAATGACAGAGATAATTGACAAAATGATAATTTGACCTAGATTTTGACCTTTGACCTAGATAAAAGTTTGACCTAATTTCCCAGAAACTAGGTCCCATTACCTATTTAACCATGTAAGCAGATTTCAGAAAGTCCCTCTAGTTGCTGAGAAAACGCGGAAAGAAAGAATAATAATAAGAAAACTGGCAAAAGCAATAGACTCCAGATTTTCAATCTGGAGTCTAATAATAAGAAAACTGGCAAAAGCAATAGACTCCAGATTTTCATCTGGAGTCTAATAAAGAAAACTGGCAAAAGCAATAGACTCCAGATTTTCATCTGGAGTCTAATAAGAAAACTGGCAAAAGCAATAGACTCCAGATTTTCATCTGGAGTCTAATTACAATAGTGTCTCAGATTGATACTACAATAATGAGTCTACTCAGAGTTATATTTTAATAGATATCTTGTCGATTTGACTCAACCACTACTGCCATCTATTTATCCATCTTTACAGAAAGCCTTCATACAACCATTTATACACTGACGGTGAGAGGTGATATGGAAACACACTGAAAAAACAAAACTTTCATTCATTGTATTTACTTTTATATTAATCAATAGTAAAAATACCATAAAATGTACAAAGAGTGAAAAATGATGCACCTTTCGAGTGTAAATAAACTTTTAGTATCTATGCTTATCCTGCTAAGGAGGGCTAATGGCTATACCTATATGTACATACATCAGCATAAAAGGCTCGGTGTTAAAGGTCTAAGTGAATCAGTCATTCTACGCATAATATTAAGATTAAACTGAAGATGCCATTTGAAAGAATGAATGTGACTTAATGCTTCGGCCAACTAAAGTCTTACATGATAAAAAATCCACATGGCAAGACTTGGCTGCAAGAAAGCAAAATTTATTTTAAAAACAACAACTTTATTTTCCGCCTCAAAGAAAGAATATTTTTTAAGTTGTGAATGGTTTAGAATATACACACCTACCCCATGGTGGCCAGTGGCCACTACATGATGCATGTAATAGCCAAGAAATGTACAGTTCATGTATATGTAAATAAAGTCTAAAGCTGACTGGTGGTATTTTTTGCATTGTGGCCTAATCTGTGACATTATGTGCTACTTGGTTATATTTTGTCTACATTCATATTCAAGTACTTCATAAATACACATTATTTTTTGATATACCAGAAATTAGATCTCAAATAAACCTTTCAGGTTTGTAACACTAAATGGGTCCCTATATATACAACAATATGTGACCACTTCCATCTTACATTAAATACCTAAAGACATGAAAGAGGAAAACTTTATTTATATTGAAGCACCCGGGGGGGGGGGGGGTATTATGTAATACTGTATATTATGTTAGATCAGATGAAAAATATGAGATTGCTTGAAATATACTATATGATTCTCAGATCTGATATCACAGTTATCTTCTTCATGGCTTTGAATTGACTGTTTGGATTATCTTGTACTTCAAGAAATCAAGACATGGGCAAAAACAAATTATTTTTACTGGTTCCAGCGATTCAAATATTTTCAACAGTTATTTAGGCTGTTCAATCTTCCTTTTATACTTAGTTTTCCCCTTTAAGTCTAATGCTTACCATATGTTAAATTAAAGTACTATGGTACTTTTCCAAAATTACAAGACTATAGCACATAGCTTGAATAAATAAAAATGGCGTCCCATTCAATGTATCACAGTTGGAATTGCCTATTTCCCCTATTCTGTATACATTGTTCACTATCCTATTCTACACAGTCTGTATCCATCAGTCTACCTTGATCTCCCAACAAGGCTCAATATGAAAAGAAATAGGTTAACAATGTCCAGGTAAAGATTAAGGGCAGCAAAGATGTATTCCTCAGGGCTAATTGAGTACTGGTGTTTTCCTCCCAGCATGATCTGCGTATCAAAGACTAGGTACTGAAACAATAAAAATACATCAGAAACAAGTCAAATTCTTTACTTCAGAGAATATTTTTAATTTATTGAGACTTTCGACTAATATCCCTTAGTCTTTTTCAAAATATAACAGCATGTATACATTTATGTGACGTCATAAACAGACAATGGAAAATTTAATTATGTAACAAATGACCTAGTAACCTAAAAAATAACAACAACAAAAAACATAGATACGAAAAAACGAATGACCTAATAATAACCTTAAGATAAATATATCATCGTTATGGTAACAATTAAACTCAAATATTACTATTGCATACTTTGCTATACCATTCTTAATTTACAATATTTTATGATACAAATTGTCCAACTGATACCCATTATCTCTGTTCATTTTAGGTTGCATTGTTTTAATATGAATTGCTTCCTTAACCCTACGTTTAAGATCATGACTCTCATTATCAATGATTTTTACATTGTTCCAGTTTATATTATGATCATATTCCATGGAATGTTCAATAACCGCAGAAGCAAGACCTCCAGTCGACAGTAATGTGGGTCTACGATGTTCTCTGATTCTAGTAACTAGTTCCCGCTTTGTTTCACCTACATAAGTGGCAATACAGTCTTTACAATCAATTTTGTAAATTACACCGGACTTCTTTTGATCATTAGTTTTGTCCTTTAAATGCACCAACTGTTTCTTGATAGTATTCTGCGATAAGAAACATACTCGGACACGATGCCTTGTAAAGACTGTATTGCCACTTATGTAGGTGAAACAAAGCGGGAACTAGTTACTAGAATCAGAGAACATCGTAGACCCACATTACTGTCGACTGGAGGTCTTGCTTCTGCGGTTATTGAACATTCCATGGAATATGATCATAATATAAACTGGAACAATGTAAAAATCATTGATAATGAGAGTCATGATCTTAAACGTAGGGTTAAGGAAGCAATTCATATTAAAACAATGCAACCTAAAATGAACAGAGATAATGGGTATCAGTTGGACAATTTGTATCATAAAATATTGTAAATTAAGAATGGTATAGCAAAGTATGCAATAGTAATATTTGAGTTTAATTGTTACCATAACGATGATATATTTATCTTAAGGTTATTATTAGGTCATTCGTTTTTTCGTATCTATGTTTTTTGTTGTTGTTATTTTTTAGGTTACTAGGTCATTTGTTACATAATTAAATTTTCCATTGTCTGTTTATGACGTCACATAAATGTATACATGCTGTTATATTTTGAAAAAGACTAAGGGATATTAGTCGAAAGTCTCAATAAATTAAAAATATTCTCTGAAGTAAAGAATTTGACTTGTTTCTGATATATTAACCAGAGAGATGAACTTACATAGAAATAAAAATACACATTTACAAACTTATTTCTTCTTCATGATGTAACTATGGCAATAGCATAAAACATAACGATTGAAATCACCATATTTTATTTGAAAATCATTGTCAATGTACATATTGCATGTATTGTGGAACATTTGAGTGATGTGATGACATACTAAATAATCAAGATTAATGTCATTTTTCAAAGATTGCCCAATGAACATTCTTTTGTAATACTAACACTTTCAAAATAACTTTCAACAGCAATGACAGAAAAACAGCAACTCCACAGTGTAGCAAATTCTACCGAACAAAACATGTTTTGATAAATAGCGACCATAAATTTTAGCCAAATCCATCCACTGGTATTTGTGTTGTCAAAGATAATGTTTTTATGAAACATGGTTACCATTTTGAAATTCAGCTATCATCTTTTAAATTTCTTTTTAAGCAGAGCTCCTATGTCCCTAGGCATCAGCATATAAAATTTAATCCAAATCCCTCAACTGGTACTTGAGTAATCAAGGATTACATGTTTAATGAAAAATGGTGATTTCGATAAATAGCAGCCACCTTGAAAATTTCTTCTCAAGCAGAGCTCCTTTAGCTTTAGCTCCGTCTACTGGTATTTGAGTTATCAAACATTAGCTTTTTTATGAAAATGGCTGCCATTTTGAAATTCAGCTGATGCCTTTGAAATTTCTTCTGAAGCAGATCTCATTTGTCTTTAGGCATCAGCATATAGAATTTGAGACAATCTGTCAACTGGTATTTGAGTTATCAAAGGTTACATTCTTTTACGAAAAATGGTGGCCATTTTGAAATTTAGCTGCCATCTTAAAAATCCCTTCTCAAGCAGAGCCCCTATGTCCCTAGGTATCAGCATGTAAAATTTGAACCAAATCCATTCAATGGTATTTGAGTTATCAAAGATAATGTTTTTTTATTAAAAATGGAGGCCATTTTGAAATATAGCAGCCATCTTGAAAATATCTTCTTGAGCAAGGCTCCTTTGAACCCAGGCAATAGCATATAAAATTTGAACCAAATCCATCCACTAGTATTTGAGTTATCAAAGATTATATCTATTCCGAAAAATGGCTGCCATTTTTAATTAAGCGGCCATATTGAAAATTCTTTCTTGAGCAGAGGTCCTACCCCCATAAGGCATAAAATTTGAATCAAATACGTCAACCGGTATTCGAGTTATTGCCTGGACAGACAGACAAACGGACGGACGGACGGCTTTCCTATATCCCCCTCGAACCTCGTTCGGTGGGATAATAATGGAAATTTATTATAAGGGATAATCTGGTATGATTTTAGTGAGGAATTCTTCAGTTGTAATTCACAAAATAAAAACATTTACAATACTAAATTCATGTACACAAACTCACCATTCCAAAGACCAGAGCTCCTAAACATGCATATGCAATGTTGGCCCACTGAAACAAACAAACCAAAAAGTGTTCAAGTTGTCTGTTTTCAAGCAACATGAATTCCTCTTATGAAGAATATTGTTTCAATAAATGCTACAAAGTCACACTTTAAATGATGCAAGTGAGACTGTTGAACCGATATCATTCTATAACTTCTCAAATCTGAAATAATTTTATAGAGCCTGGTGTTATATATTTTCTAAACAGAACTTCAGACATTTCAAAAGTTTTGCAATGTTTCCATCAAGAGCTCTTTATTTTACAATTACAAATTAAATCACTAAAAATGTATTTATATGTAATGGCTGAAAGATATTTTTATAATTTTGAGTCCAAGAGTGACTAACACTTGTCTCCCCGAAAAATCAATTTGTGCAACAATATTAGATCGGCTAACTATTATATGTATTAATCTAAGGGAATATTACCTGGCTCCTTATGATGGCACAGAGCAAGCCAAAGCAAAACAGAACTAGAAGTAGTACCAGAAGACCACCTCCACACATTGTAAAGTCATACTGGAATTTACAAATTAAAAAAGGAAATAATTTGAATATAAGTTTTAAGTATTTAAAATATGCCCTTAAGTCAACATGTGATGATCACATGATTTGTAAACATTCCCTCAAAAGAAAGTTTCTTGTAACTTTTCATTGTTTTAATTTCTGAAACTTTGGCAGCTATTTATTTGGCAGATTTGGACTACATTCAATTTCTGAATTTTCATAATCCTCACATCAGTTCAGTTGTACAATTAATTAGTGTTGTCGCGATGTGCCATAATCGTACATCGATGCATCGGCAATTTTCAGTAGTAAACATCGATGCACATCATGATGTACATCGAGAAAAAGTCCGAGAAAAGTGCACTGAAATACCGAACGCTAATGCACTAAAATACCGAACATCCGGTACATCCGGAAACTTCTAGTAAGGGTGAAATGAAAGTAAAGTTTTTTTTAGATTAATGGTTCATTTCGACTAGCTAAAACAGTTTTAAAGCGAAAGAATATCAGAAAACATTGGAAAATGAAATAAGACATGAGAAAGGTAAGCGATTTGCGTCAAAATAAGATAAGATAGGGTGATTTTTAGCAAATTAATTTTTTTTAAAAACATCGATGTTTAGTTTCAGACATCGATGCATCGCCAGAATCAGCTTTGGCGATGTATATCGCGATGTATCGATTAATCGCGACAACACTACAATCAATCTTATCTTTTGACCCAGTTAAGCCCTTTGTACTGTAAATTACTGGTAAGAAATAAAAGCTTTTTATTTCTGAGAGTCAATACTATGGTTACATTTTGGGAAAAGAATTTTTCAATAACTTCACCACCATTTGAGAAAATATCATGGATCTTTTTAAACTATTATATTTGGAGTATACCATAGGAAGATCACAAAATCACAAGTAATTATGCTTGATATTGTGTCAAACATTGTTGGTCCTCTACATATAGATGTACAGTACCTCTGTTTGTAGCATCCATTTAGAGAACTCACCTTTGTCTGCATGGCAAAGATTGTCAATCCCAACACAATAACGGCAGTGATAACAGCTGCCCACATGACAGCATCAGCTTTGTAGCAACTGAAAATATAAAAGAATTGCTGTAGAATTGAGGTTGTTAAAGGCAACACATGCAATGTGGCATAAAAGAAGTACATGTACATGTAAAACCTGAGTTAGTGAACACATCTCTCTTGTGAACACCTATCAATAGTGAATGTTTTTTTAAACCTTTTTGTCCCATTGACTCCCATGTTAAAGTACAATCCTATAGTGAACACCTACCTACTGTGAACAGCAAACTCAATTGAATTATCCTGTCTCTAGTGAACATTGAATCAGATATAAGATTTGTTTTGGATTTTCTGGGATTGCCTTATCAGAGTTAATCAGTTTATGTTTATATTACCTGTCAAAAAATAATTAAAAGCTTTGTTTGGAGATAATCTGGGTAACTATTAGTATCTCGATCTGCTAAGTCCCAACTTAATCTTTTTCTCATCCCCATGAATTAAAAAAAAAGATTGGATTAAAATTAAAATGATTACCCTAATTGACTCTATCATGTACTTTAATTGATTCAATAAAGTCCTTTAACTGACTCAAATGTGTCAGAGATTCCACTAATTTGTAAGAATTACAGAGATTAAAATTTGACAATAAAAGGATTAACCATTCAAACAGTCAGTCCAAAATAAGTCAGTTTATATAATAAACACAACAAACACTTTTCGCTAGAGTGTCATGGGTTATCATGGGTAGAAAATACAAATTAAATTGATTATTCCTTCCTAGCCTATAATAACCTTTATATAATACGGCAAAATGTAGCGAAATCAAATCCTTGCCGTAGTAAACACCTCGGCAAAAAATGTTCACTATACACAGGTTTTACAATGTATAACCATAAGAGTAAACCAGGAATGAAAACCAGTGTAGTTACAAGCATTTACTAGAATATTTTATACCTCTACAAATTTTTGAAAACTATTATATGTACATGTATGTAAATTAATTTATTCAAGATATCCACTGGCAACAATGCAGAATCACCAATTTTAATAGGAACTGATATTAAAACTGGTTCAGTACATTACCTTGCAACAGCTCCCAGTAGCCAGCTTTCAAATAGTGTCTGAAATAGCAATAGTAAATGATGTCATGGTAATATATGGATAAAACTTAATAAAGTATACATTTATGTTTTAGTGTATATAATTAATCAATAAAAACATGACTTTTGTATGATGTCTAAATTCATGTAAATACAAATATTTGAACTGACAAATGAATCAATGTTACATGTCAACAATTTGGAAGTATCAAAATATGTAATGATGAAGTAACAAAACTTCTATAATGTTTAACATCAAACATGAAAAAGATGAAATTATTTTTTGACTGTCACTTACAAAGACCATGAGCATGATTAAATTCCATGGTGTTTTCCTCCTGAAGTCATTGCAGCATGCAAGAACTATGATGCACACAAACGTCCCAGCACTGAAATAGATTTTATAATAGATTGTTATTTTCTCATATGACGAACAAGATACAGCCATCTTTACCCCATGCAAGATATAAAGGTTCTTATATGAGTACCCGTGCAAGATCATCCCTTCATGATGAGCTTTAATAATTCTTCTTTATCGAGTCGCAGAAGAGAAACATTATCAAATCGAGTCAAGAATGGACGATATTGCACAGGTACGAGTACAAGCAAGTTTTTCTCATATGACTCTGTATTATGCCTTACTTTCACGTTTTCATGACAAAACTGGGTGAAAAATAGCTCAGATTAATGAAAATGGTCATTGGAATATGGTATTTCAATTTTCACACAATATTTGAGCACTTGCTACACTTTTAATCAACAATCAAATAAATCAATTAATATCAAGATGTATGCGGATACTGAGATTTTCTAAATGTATTTCTGAAAATTAAGTTCACACAAGCTATTTTATTCCTTGTTCTATCTATTCTATGGGACCAATTACAGGCACATTTGGGTCAATGATTTTTAATAAATCTGGTTGTATGTTGTTTAATAACTTAGTATAGACAATGATATGACTATGACTACAGTTATCATAATCCAACTTAAAATGACCCCAAATAATAAACATACATGTATTGTATTATCCAAGAGTGAAACCTGCAACAATAAGTGCATATGCATGTTGTAGGCAGTACACAATATATTATATTGAAGACATACTTACATGGCAACATACCACAATGCTGGATTGGCAGCTGAGAACTGTTGAACTGCTGGTCTGAAAGTACAGTAACATATTAGTCATACAGAACATATTAACTATGTACTCCATTATGATCTCACAGAAGATGACCTACATGTACTTCTTGATTCTGTATTATAAGATTAAGAAAATTATGACAATATTCCTATAATTGATTTGTTAATCTTGATTTGATTTTTTTAACTATTGAATAAAAAGAACCTCCTATGATTTACTCATGATATGATTGTTATCCACGAATGGATATTTCACTCTCTTTCACTCTTTCACTACGCTTGCTACTGCAGATATCAAGATCCATTTATGGATAAAATTACATTACTCATTGTTATGGATATCTTACAATGAAAACTAAAAAATGATCTTACACATATAAGAAGAAGCAGATGAATGCTATCGTCACAGACAACTGTACACAAAGGATGCCATAAACTTTCTTCAGGAATGCTGAAATATACAGATACATGTACTCGTGGGTATAGGTAATACCCGGGGGTTTCACTCCAATATACCTCTTAATACCTATGTGCCGCGCCAAAGATCCCCTTTTGAGCATTTTTTCCATGTCAATTTCCTCTCAAGATTGAAAGTTTCCATGTAAAATTACTTCCTCCCAGACTTATAAGAGGGAGTAAATTTCCTGAAATATTGGTAAATTAACTACAAAATCCACAAGACCTCGCCAACTGATTTTACCGATTTGTTTCCATTTTTTGTAGAAAAACTGATTTTTGACTTTAAAAGGCTCTCTCTTCGACAAATTTTCCATGTTTTTCCCTCTCAGATTGGCCAGGTTCCATGGTTTATGCCCTAAGCCAAAATTGCCCCTGCTGCACATACATGTACCTACACAAATTATTTAGTGAACCCCCTGGGGATGGATAACATATACTATTATTCCTGATATAATGGATTCTGCATATCTAAAAGAGGCTAGAATGGAAAGAGACCAGCTGAGATTAAGTTTTGAAAAAATAAATACTTGCTGTCATCAGTCTTCAAAATTTAAGTATTTCTCATATTCAAACTGTTAGGATGGATGGGTAGGATAAGACCTGATTAGTATCAAAACTGTATTTATGTGTTCTATTCAGAGGGTAACAATTACAAGATTGGGTCTCAGGGTGAGAATGCAATGACACATAAGATCAATACAAAAGTGAGAATGCAATGACACATAAGATCAATACAAAAGTGAGAATGCAATGACACATAAGATCAATACAAAATTGAGAATGCAATGACACATAAGATCAATACAAAAGTGAGAATGCAATGACACATAAGATCAATACAAAATTGAGAATGCAATGACACATAAGATCAATACAAAATTGAGAATGCAATGACACATAAGATCAATACAAAAGTGTTGCTATTGATGTTCAACAGATTGTTTACCATGTCTGACTGCTGTTTCAGAGAATGCATTCATGGAGAAGTCATCATCATCAAGAGGTCCATATTCTCCATCACTAATTAGTGACATGCTGTATTCGGCAACCTTAATGTGCTGCTTCTTTAATATGCACCTCCTGGAAAACATGTGTAAGTGTGATTTATTGCCCTTAATGTTGAAACATTACATGTGTTACATATTGTACTGTCACTGTCATTAGTTGTAAACTCTGTCTCAAGTGGTACAGTATCAACTTATTTAGTTTTATGACCCCAATTAGGCTAAGATAAAGATGTCCATCAAGATTTTCATAGTCTTCAAAACAATCTCATTGGTCAGCTGATCTCTGTAATTGTTTTGATTGGTCGTCAACATTTTCAAGGAAAACGTATGAGGCCACATCAAGTCAAACTCTCTCATGGCCTACTAGAAAGAAGCTAACAACCACCTTATCAACCAGCATGAAATTAATAACCAAATCAAAACAAGCAACAAGCCAAGATTAGCTGACTGACCAAACAACAAAACAACCAAGAGCCTAACCAACCAAACAACAAAGCAACCAAGAGCCTAATTCTAACCAGCCAACCAAACAATACATTGATTGATTTTTGACAGATTAGTTGGTTAGTTGCTTGCTTGATTGGTTGGATGGCTGGTATGTTGAGGTAGCTAGATGTCAACTAGAAGGGTGGCTTGTTGCTTGGATTCTTGGTTGGCTGGGTGGTTTAACATAAAATGTAGATGCATCTTGGGCATAAAAGAAATCAATTCTTAACCCTGCTAGAAATGTTAGGTATCCAGTCAGCTGGCTATTGGTTACCAGTTTTTTACACAAACCTGGTGGTATTGTAAATTTGAGGAAGGTAGGGTCACTGTTGAAGATCATCCACGATATGGTCGCAAAAAGACTTCACAGACAGACAAGAACACTAAGATAATATGAGATGCAATTCATGAAGAGAGAACTTTCCCACTGCAGATATTAGCAGAAAAGTCAACATGGGCTATAGACAGTTCAATGAGTAGTTCACAATGACCTGAAGATGCATTTGATCTGCTTGAAATGGGACAGAAGAAGCTATGTGTAAGTTTGGAGCAGTACCAGCAACTAACTAAGTAAGCTAAATGTGCGATATGCTATTTCAAATCATAATGAAAACTGTATTAATTTTGATGTTGCCTGACTATGAAAGTATTTTGTCATCTACAGGATGAGCCAAACAAATGTCCCTACTTTTTATTTTGATAAAACATTTTTAAAACAATTTTAATATGTTGTTAATGTCTGACATTAATAACTGGTCGTAAATTCCAAAAAGCAATTCAAAAGATTTGAACTAATTTACATACATTGTCACCTGTCTGCAAAAAAAATTTGTATTAGGTATTTGAACATGACTGTATTCATGCCAGGGGCAGATCTGGGAACCAACAAGGGGGGGGGGCTAAATCTCAGGTCAGAGAAAAAAAACTTCCGCGCATGTGTGGAAACAAATTTTGAAATTTTGAGGTTCAATTTCTTCAAAATTTGGCCTGGAATTAAAAGATAAGGCCTTACAAGGCCAAGTAATGACCAAAAAGGCCCCATGCCCCCCCCCCTAGATCCGCCACTGCATGCCTTCTATAAACTATGAACAAAGTCTACATTTCACCCGGGGTATATTCGCGAACAATACCAAAGCAGGTGTATAGGGGATTCACTTTTCGACTTTTTTCCAGATCAAGATGGAGTTTTGCCTTACTCGAGTCTCTAGCCAATACTTGGCTAGGGGATTTCATCTGGAATACTGTGAACTCTATTTGAAAAAAGCTGGCCGTGGTGTCATAAATTTATTGAATATTTTAAAAATCGCCAGATAAATAAATTATTAATCAAACCGGACCCAGCTCAGCTCCTTGATGAGATATGACATGATTTCATCAAGATTTCGTCTAAAATTAAAACAAAATGGCTCCAAGAAAAATGGCGATGTTCGAAAACTGGACGAAATGTCGTTAACGTCTGACATTAGTAACTGGCTGTAAATTCTAAGTTAGCGATCCAGAAGATGTGAACTAATACACTGATCACTTTATGTGTGTTTTGGAAATTTTGGTGAGGTAATAAGACCAAAACTCGCAATTCAAATTGTGATGTGGAAAAATGGGGGACATATGATTTCAAACTTTATGATTACGACATGACCAGTTGTTCATGCAGGAATATATCTGTACTGGAAGGCCACGATACAGTGGCCTTAGAAGAAGGTAAGTTTTGCCCATTTGGCCTCCTGGTAGAGGAAAACAAGCACAAAAAAATTTCAGCCAAATCCATTAACGTTTAGATCTCCCCCTACAATATTTTCTGACGCCAATTCACTACCATATTAAAAATAGTCTGAAATTTGCAAAAAGTGTCATTTTCATCACATTTGAGACCCATGTTCTACCAAAGGCACTTCACTGATTTTTATGAGAGTAACCTAAATTGCAGAACAAAATGTCTCAATAGCGAATTATTAGGGTGTGGTGGGAGCTAAATAGAGTGCTGGGCCACAGTCTAAAACTTTTAGTAAACGTAAAGGCTAGAGTACCGACAATTGTCGGTACTCTAGACTCTGATGTGGTGGCACGCTAGAGGACCGACAAATAAATTGTCGGTACGGGAGATATGCTGTGTTTACACGCTAGAGGACCGACAAATATTGATTTTCGAATTTTCTGGCGCATGCGCAATGCGCGGGGGGATATTTCAGATATCATACGGATATTTTGGGAACAAGTGCAAAACCCTGGGAGGGCATTAGCCCCGGGGATTACCAAACCCAGTCAAAAAATGGTAGCCCGGGAACAGGGAATGGTAGTAAACGTTGAAAACCCAATAAAAAAACATTAACAAGTAAGACGTTAGAGAGTTATTTATGCAGAGTAAACGGCTATATATATTCTAAACAGACAGGATATTTCTCCTGAGCCGATCAGGCGTAGAAAGGGGCGTTTGCTACCCATTAGATAGAAGAAAATAGCTAGAATGTTTTTTTATTTAGAGCTTATCGTATGGTATGAGGTTCCATATCCATCCGCCAAAAGATATGACCCCTATATAGTCCATCTAAAAACCTGTGGTATCATTCTAAATATCCCATAGTTGGCTTCTAGGGTACCTAGTATGCCACTATTTGGTATCAAAATAAAGAGGTATCAAAATAAAGAGGAGTTCAACTTTCATTTGAATTACGAAAATAGCGATGTAGGTCATAATAGTTCCGAACGTGAGCATGTTTACTACGCGTTTGCCCGTCATATCAGAATTGAGGAAGTGGTAGCAAACGCGAGTTACAATAAACGGACGCTGATATCTCAAAAAGTAACTTGACTCCCTATAATTTGATGCAATCGAACCCCTATATGGACAGGTGCATTTTGATATATAACACTATGGGGGGTAAGCGTTTCATAGTTGGTCACGAACGCCATATGTGCAAAGTATTGTTATGAATTTTCGAATTTGGTGTTGGATTACGGTACTCATACCTTATAGCACAATTTTTGATGGAAGTTGCATTTGGCTCCCTTAGTTAATGGCCACGATTCCATCTCGCATGAGAGAGCTACCAAACGCAAAGTAAACAGTGATATATTCCAAATGAGATATTTCTCCTGTGCCATGGCGTAGTAAGGGTAGAGGTCGACGGGGGCGAAAGCATCCCCTCCCCTAATTGTATATATCGACCCATTAGATAGAACAAGAAAAGAGCTTTAAAATGTTTTTTAATTGAAGCTTGTAGGACAATTTTGATGGAAGTTGAATCAATTTTTGTCGAAATAAGTTATGGCTCACTACAAGTTAATGCCTGTACGATTCCATACTGCAAAAGAAGCACTATGCCCCGCCCCCCAAAAAAGAAAAAAGTAGGCCCTGCCGGGATTCGAACTTGGGACCGAGCGTGTTTGAGTCGTGCTCGCTAACCACTAGACTACCAGTGAGGTAGGTTATATGGGTTATTTAAGTAGTGGATTTATTTATGAAATTGTCGGCTCTCTAGCAAAAACACGCAGCAGCCACTTGCGTACCGACAATTGTCGGTTCTCTATCTGACACTACTAGGTGCGATAGAGTGCCGACAATTGTCGGTACCCCAGCAAATACCCCTGGACAGTCTCCAGTACCGACAATTGTCGGTCCTGGAGCCACTCCGTTTAGTAAAAGCCTAGCGAGAGCGGACATATGAACTAACACCACATACGAAGCAATTGTTTCATGATCAGGCCGTAATAAGTGGAAGCCTCAGAAGAAGGTAAATGCATGCCTGTCTTATAATGATTCATGATCATTTGACTTGCTGTTGTTGAATGACAGTGACACTCTGACACTGACAGATTCCAAATCACAGAACAGATTCAGTTTCACTTTGATTTTGCCACTGGATCTACAATACGTTAGAAAGTAATATGACAATTCTTTGGTTTTATAAAAGATATATTACCCTTTGTTCGGTTACCGTGTTAATCGTCTGGATAGTGTAGTATTGTTGTAACATACAAATAAATGTCGAAATGTTCTCGACTTCTCAGAATAATTATTTTCTACGCAAGCACAGATTTTACTTCCGGTTAGCTAGAGCGAGTTGCAGTCTTGAAAAGTGTGCTCGTTATAAAAATTAATGATTCCCTGATATAATGTCTATGAAGAGAGTGCAGGTAACATTTGAATTATAGCTAAGATTGCATGGATCAGTTTTATTGTATATTCTCGTCGTCATTTACAATTTACGGAGAGATTTAGTGCGCCTAAAGATTGTAACTTCCAAACCTAGGCTAATTAATAGCTCTAGAATTATCGCCCACAATGTTTAGACTAGAGCTATTACAAAATTTCGTTTGATTTTTTTTATCAATGGTTTGTGAATGTGGGAATGATGTACATATGTTATATAGTAAATTTACAGTGCCCAAATTATTAGGCTGGTTGGTGATGGCCGATTTTTTGGGATCACCTCATTGTACCGACGTTATCGTATCCTACCGACCACTTTAGATTGTGGTCGTACGCCCGATTCATTGGTAAGCCTGTCTTTCTACAATGTCGGAGAATGAACTACGCTTTCACTATTAAATGACCTACCTCGATACATTCCAGAGTATTTAAGAATTCTTTTTATGTTGTTAGATCGCCAATTGTATGGGTTTATCATTTCCAAGATTTTGATACTAAGAATCATCCCTGAAAATTAAAAATTGACCCTGAAAACGGTTAACCTGAAAACGCAGACAAGATTTTAGGAGGGAGATTTATCATTTGCGGGTAACTTTAACATTTATGTTCTTGTTTAAGGTGCAACAATAACCCAGATGCGAGTAGAAATAATCTTGATTTACGTCATTACAAATTCAAAATTCAGTCAAAGTAATATCATATTTGAAATCTACATGTAAAATTACTTCTAGAAATGTGGTTTTAAAAAGTGTTTATCAACTTTGAAAAATTAATTTTCTTTGAAAATGTGACTTCTAGCTCGGGGAGATTCCCCATAGACCCCATGCTATAAAATCACAAAAAATGAAATATCTTTTCTTTTAGTGGACAGATAATATTTTGCTTTACTGGACATATTTTCATTAGTATAAGTATCAAACACATAAGGGTTATATTAAAATTGAGCCACTTAAATTGATAATATTCAAGTTTAAGGGAACTTTCTTATATACCTGCCATGTTAATTGACCCGAATCAGCCACCTGGTGGTGAACCTGGTAACTACCTACTCGCATTTGGGTAATTAGTGCAGTCAAAATATATTTAAGTTTGGATATTTCATCAAGAATAACATATATTTTTATTATCTACAAAGAAACCCCTTGGATGAACATTATTTCAGCTGATATTCCTCTTGAAACGTGGTGAATTTTAAAAATTTTAAAGTGGGACTCCCTTTATAGAAGCTTTGAACTGAATTTACACTTCTTAGTGCTGAAATTGATAGTTTGTCCATACATTTTAAGAAAATAGGTAGCTGTAGATTGGGTTAATTTGGCGCCCGCTTTAATTTGGCTAAATTGAAAAATTCGCCAATATAAATCTTCCCCAAAATTTAGAATGAATCCCCGGGAATTATCTAGGGTATTTCGTCCAGTGTATTTAGGTCACTTCTGGTTTAGTTTTTTTCCAAAAATATGAAAAAATGCATATCTGCCAAATTAAATAGCCGCCAATATGCCAAAAATGGCAAAATCGCCAAATTAAGTAGCGCCAAATTAACCCAATCTACAGTATGTCAAAGAAGATGTTAAGCCAAATATTGACCTGATAGCCCAGAAAAAAATAAAAATTTTCGAAATTTCTCTCTACAGTCCTTGTTGCCCCTTTAATTATTGACTTTGATAAGGTAACCCACAGTTGAAACCTATTCCAAATTGTGTAGTAGGATATACCTCGATGAATTGAAGATGAAAATCAGGATTATGTCAGCAGTTTCCTTACCTATTCTCTTGTTTTCTTTGACAAAACAATTTTACCAATGTAAATAAGAGATTGATTTCTGGAAACAATGCTTCATATCTGCCTTTTTTCTGCATTTATATCTAGGTCTTGAAATTGTTCCTATTGTCCACCATTTTATTTTATTTTAGTTGGATACTTTCATACTTTGACGAATTGAAGATGAAAATCAGGTCTTATCAGCATTTTCCTTACCAATTCTCTTGTTTTCTTTTATAAAACACTTTTCCCAATGTAATAGAGTGATTGATTACTGGAAACAATGCTTCATATTGGCAATTATTCAGCATTGATATCTAGGTCTTGAAATTGTTCCTATTGTCCACCATTTTATTTTATTTTAGTTGGATACTTTCATACTTTGACGAATTGAAGATGAAAATCAGGTCTTATCAGCATTTTCCTTACCAATTCTCTTGTTTTCTTTTATAAAACACTTTTCCCAATGTAATAGAGTGATTGATTACTGGAAACAATGCTTCATATTGGCAATTATTCAGCATTGATATCTAGGTCTTGAAATTGTCCACTATTTTGTCCAACTACAAGATTTGGAATGGCTAACATTTGTGGGGGAGTTTTGCTATCACTAAATATCAAAATTAAGAAAAAGGCAAACCACCCTCACATTCATGGGGCTAGTTTCCTTTTGACAGTCAAAATTTCTTTGAAACATAATTGATCCATGTTTTAGATAAGAAATGAAAATACTGACAGCTTTTTTATTCACAGATTTTTGCCTTGTTTAGCTTGTTTCGATTTATCTAGTCCCAAGACCATCTCTACGTTTTGGTCTGGTGTGCACACAATAGAACAACACATTATATTTCAAAAGTTGAAAAATATTGGTACTTCTTACCTCAATCAATTGCAGAGGTATTCACTTCAATCTTTAAATCAGCCAGTATTTCAAAATGTCGGCATCGACTTTGGGATGGTATTGGCACAAGATTAGTTTTGATGGCTGTTAACTCAGAGACTGGAGTCTGAAAAATATTTCTCTACAGTATTATATAATTAGCAAAATCCCTGTGGATATTTTAGTCCATGCATGCACTTGTCAAAATGTCAATTCTACATTATTTCAAGATAACTCAAGACAATATCTAGGTAAATACAATGTTGTAGTGACACTAATAATTAAATATTAGTCCTAAATCTGCCAAATTAGATAACCGCCAATATTTGAAGTTGAGCAAATCTGCGAAAATTAAGTAGCGTCAAGCCACACTATGCTTAATTTAGAAGAAAAAGTATAAAATAATCATTGAAACATGTTACTCACACACTCAATTAAATATGATACAAAGTTTGATTTGCATTAGTATTAAATCAAGAAAAAATAATTTACAGAGAAAACACCATTTGAAGTTCAGAGATCTTTAGTAGTGCATGTGCATTTTAACAAAGTTCATGTTTAAATAACTTTTGATTGAAAAGATGGCGACACTTCTATGAATATTAAAGGATTGTGTGATACAAACAACCTTGCCATCTTTCAATTATATTGGTAAAATTTTGATATATAAAAAAATACTTTTTGATAATTTATTGTAAACTTTGATATGGGCCATTTTAACTGTTTTTGTGTCCAATGAAAGATAAAATACTCATTAATCCATTGGAAATACTATGAAGTTTAAAAGTAGGTCTTTATTTTGCCAGAGAATGTTGAAAATATGCATAATGGGCCTTTAAGTGTATCTATTGTACTTGAAAGCCCATGTTTTTCACACAGAAGTTAAATGAAAATTTTTCTAAGTTTCAAGCATATATGGGTAAGAGGTGATAAAGGAGCACGTAGGTTATCGCAAACAATTTCAGAAGGTTATATCTTGGATTGTGACTATTTTTTGACAATAAAGACAGGTTTATCTTTTTATATCAATTCATTATCTCAAAGAAAATTATATACAGTAATAATAAAGTCAAACAAACTCGGAGATATTTAACTAGCAATCAACCCCTCAACACACTTTTTCAAAGATGTCGACCCAAAAATGCAAACATTTTTACAGTGTTTAATGCATTACTATTCTTTATTTCAAATGGGTCAAATTTTTTCCTTTTAGGAAATTGAACATGTCTCGAAGCACATTCTAATTGTGCATTCAACAATTTAATAAAAGGTTGCATTTTTGGTAAAAATTAGGTCAACATTTTTGAAAAAGTATGTTGATTGGGCCATTGCCCCTTCAATATCACTTAGGTCTGATTAACTAAATTATCATTATATCGATATACAGTATACTGTTCTTGAAGATAATGAATGGATCTAAAAGATACACCCATGTTCATGATCAGAAAATATTCATAATTCAAGTTAGAATCGTTTGAAATTGTTTGCGATAACCTACGTGCTCCTTTCTGTTCAAAAGATGTGTATGCTGACTAAGCATAATTGGTTGAGCTTACCTTCGATTTAATTTTAGTCGAAAGTATGCAATATCTCACAGAGGACAGTTAGGCTAAGTGTTCGTTTCAATTCTAGTCGATGAAGTATTCTCACTATGATTTTTAAAATAAAAGTTTATAATTTATTTTTTTCCAGGACAAACATTTTAACTACTGCACGGTGGTCCACATGCCATCTCAGACTCGAATAAGGTTGAGCTAGTCATATATATGTTTTAAATGTTCTTCTTATTCTTAGTTGTTAGCCTTTTGCAGATTATTACATACCACTGGCGGATTAGGGGGGGGGCCCAGGGGCCCGGGCCCCCCCCCTTGGGTGGGCCCAGAAAAAAAAATTGGGCCCAAAAAAAATTTTGGGCCAAACAAGGCCTTCAGGCCCCAAAAAGTGGGCCTTTTTGGTCATTACTGGGCCTTTTAAGGCCTTATTTGTTAATTTCAGGCCAAATTTTGAAGAAAATGGGCCTCAAAATTTCAAAATTTGGGCCCACTTTTGGATTTTAGGGGCCCAAAATTTTTTTACGCGCAAGCGCGGACGTTTTTTCTCTGACCTGGAATTTGGGCCCCCCCCCTTGTTGGTTCCTGGATCCGCCCCTGCATACACCTATACATTGACATGTCACCTAATTTCAAAACCCACATGCATATTCACCCACATCAGTAGTTTATTTAGTATTGTTTATATTTATCAGGGAATGTTTCAGGGAACAATTTGTAGTATTGGACTGTAATGAATCTATCTTTGTGTTCATTTTTGGGTTCATGTAGTGAACCAATATATATCACCATTTACTCTTCTGTCCATCCATCCTCCTATCTTTTATCTATATGTCTGTTTGTCCATCCTTCAAGAAAGAAGTAGATAGTGGATTTGATTTGATTTGATTTGATTTGATAGCAGCAGAGAGTGTGTCAATGTTTCTAAAATCGTTAAATAAATGTTTACCACATGTTATAGCAATGGGCCACATTCTCCCGTTTCTGGTGGATATATGATGCAAAGTTCCAGAGTCCCTTTAAGTCAGCACCACGACTATGTTTCCATCTATTGGGAAAACACAAGCCTATCTACTATCCAACAAGTAAGTTACATCAGACATCCTTAGTTTAGTTGTTGTCAATATTTTTTACTTCAAATGACCCTATGAAATCAATACTAAAAGATTTTATTGGAGAGGGAAGCTCACTGTGTCTTGATTTTTTGATTTGATGTTATATAAATTGCGTTTACTCATATAGTACATTTTCTGTAAAATAAAGAAGTATGTGTATTCTGTACATGTACAGGGTGACACAAAAAATAACTTTGTTTGTCTATTAACATATAGATGTCCTTTGGCACATTTGAAGTAAACATAATGTGAAAGCAGTCAAGAAATTTCAGATGTGTAGCTCAAGTGGGTCTTTTATGAGCATTACAACATTTGCTCTAAATGTCGTCCATTTCTTTGCAGACACACATGGATTCTACACAAAAAATGCCACCCAGCTTTTGTAACATAACTTTGTAAATACTAATGATTTTGGTTTGTACTTTCAGGGAAATGAAGCCCATTCAATTAAACACAAAATAATCTAGTTGTCATTGATAAATCATTATAACTTATTTCCAAAATTATGTTGCAAAATGTGGGTGTCATTTTTTGTGTAAGATCCAGTCGTGCCAGCAAAGGAATAGACGACACATTTTGTAACGCTCATAAATGTGCATCTAGGTGAGCAAGTCATCTGAAACTTCTTGTGGAGTTTCAAAATGGAGTGTAATTTAAATGTGCGAAAAAAACAAATTAGAATTTCTTCAGACAAAAAAGTTCTGAAACATTATGTGGGTGGGTGTCATTTTTTGTGTCACGTGGTATATGCCTCAGTAGCACACACATAACCAAGATCCAACAATTACGCCATTAGCATGATTTTTACAATAACGCAGATGCGAGTAGGTAGTTACCAGTTTCACCACCAGGTGGCTCGTTCGGGTCAGATAGCATGGCGGGTATAGTAGAAAGTTCGCTTTAACTTAAATTACATCTGTTTTAGTGGTTCAGTTTCCATATAACCTTTATGTATCTAATAGTTATGCAAATTAAAATATGTCCAGTAAAAGAAAATGTTATCTGTCCAATACAAGAAAAGATATTTCACTTTTTGTGATTTTTAACATGGTGTCTATGGGGAATCAACCCGAACTAGATATCACATTTTCAAAAAAATTATATTTTCAAAGTTGATAAACAATTTACGAAACTATATTTCTAAATGTACTTTTACATGTAGATTTCAAATATGACATCACTTTGACTGAATTTTTAATATTAAATTACGTAAATCAAGATTATTTCTACTCGCATTTAGTCTATTTAAGTTGAAAATTATGATGAGACAGTTATAATTTGATAGCCTTTTTACCATATTCTGTTATACTGTAATAATTCCTAGGTGATGTTGGGGACCACATTGTTGTCATAAATACCAAACATATTGCAATGAAGAATGACTACTGGAGGACATTCACATATTTTCACCACACAGGGTAAGTACCATTAGTCATATACTACCCTTATGTTTTGAGGTTAGCTAAAATTTCAAGTTTTATTTTTGAAATATTTTTGATTCACAATATTAAAGAATGAGACCTTCAAAGTAGTATGTAAGAAGGTCATAGTGTTATAACATTTTAATAATTTGTAAGGGATTTATTGCTAGCCTACCTGCTAGAGATTAGAGTTAGCTTTGTATGTATTCTATTATATGGTATGAATATTGCAAAATGCATATCATTATATTGCAGATATCCTAAAGGGTTTTCTAAAACTAGAGCTTGGGAGGTCCATGAAGCAGATCCTACTCGGGTTTGTTTGTTTATTTTTTTGTTTGCTCGTTTATGTTTTTTTCATTAGATATCTTATATCCATCATGAAAACATTTATTAAAGTACATGATTCATCAATATTGTTTACATAATTTTTATCACTCAATCAATGACATAATTCACAGCATTTCATTCTGTTCAGTACTTCAAATTGCTTACAATTGATTTAAAACCTCCTTCCCGCCTCCTATTGTTGATCGTGAATATTGAAATGACAACCGATTTAAATTCCCATGTAAATTCCAATGTTTTTTAGCTTAAATGACACATTGATGAATAACCCACCTCCTACATTTTTACAAAAACACACCTGAGTTCATGTATGTGATTGAAAATCTGTAATAATTTTACTTTTGATTCTTAGATCATGAGACTGGCAGTGAGAGGTTGGTTAAAAGGCAATCTTGACAGACCAAAAGTCATGGAGCGACTCCATTGTTTTCCAGAAGAGGTTTGTAGATGTACTGTTATATAATCCTATATTCGTTTTAGATATTTATGTGGATCCCTTGGACAATTTACTCATGATGGTATTACATGGTAGTTAACCCTTTTCCCCTGGTTAACATATCCTTGGCGAATCTCTAATGAATATGTTTTCATTTTTTGAAAATACAATAATTTTCTTGTATGGGCTTTTTAAAAAAAAGAGTTATATACAGATATAGTATTCCCTCTATTATAATGCTCTTATTCTAGAAATTGGAGACAAGCTGACCAAAATAGCACAATGAGTTGTAGTATCAGTTGAGTTTTCAGTTGGTCATTGTAAAATTAACCACATAAAATGCTATGACAGGCAGACTAGACTAGACTTTCGTAGTAATTTTAGTTGATCCCCGTATCAATTCTAGTGAATATTGACATTTCTGCAACAAATTTTCAACAATTCCCAAATTAGACCAAATATCTCAATTTTATTCAACGAAATATATTAGGTTTGTAAGGGAAGAATTGTTTGCATCATTTTATTATCTCTTCTTTGCTGTCACTTTAATCTTCCACTCTTTTGTGCAGGATGTCCCTGAAGAGATTCTGAAGAACGTTAGCGGCCAGATCCCCCAAGTGTTCCCAATACCTAAATCATTAGAGGAGTATACAATGGAAGAAAGAGAAAACTTCCCTAGGCTAATTGAATGGTAATCTTAATATTCATAGTGCAGATTTAGAAACATGCCACATGATGTTGCACATGTACTTGCCTTTCTAGGTTTTCATATTAAGCCTTAGAGTAGTAAACATATTTTCTCATTTTCTCCATTGATTTCGCATTATAGTCCTTTTGAGATTTTAATATAAATAATAGATTAACTTGAAATGTTTCAAAGGGTTCTAAATAATAGAGCAATCAGAAGGAATTTTCAATTTATAATGGAAAAACTATTGATGATGTAGTATGTGCTCCTAGATTTAGGCACAGTCTCTACTTGCACATTTATTAACACCATTTCTGCACATTCTGCCAATTTTATATATACTCTAGGGGCGGGGAGGAAAATTCTCAATAAATGGTGTATAGTTGGTTTGGCAGCATTTTCAGTTAGGGGAGAGTCTTGGATGAAACTTCCACCTAGGTGATAGCTTCACAGAGTGGTAGGAAGTTCTTTTTTTTTGAGGAGTTAGCCCCCCACCCCCAAAAAACACCCCACCCTGGGGAAAAATTGTTCACACTAAATAACCTTAGATATTTTGATGTTTGTAAGTAATATACATAGATATTATATATATGAATCACTTGCAGTATAATTGATGCTGATAACTCCTAAAGAATTTGAAAATTAGTACAAAGTATGTACCCCAGGGGGCAAATTCGTGACTCATTTTCTTAATATTTTGATTCTAACTTTTCAATTAGACACTGTAAGAGGTTGGAAAAATTCATGTGAAGTGCCCAATAGCAGGGTTAGTAACCCTGAAAGATGCAAAGCCATGGAAGAGGTAGGAGCTGAGAAAAAAATTGTTGATTTTTCGAAAAATTTGACATTTTTGACAGCTGGATTTTGTGTATGAATATAGCTGGTCCTTATAATTTCTAGATCCATCCCTCTATAATGATATTTATGGTTTTAAGGAAGTTAAAGGTTTTAAACAAGTCCAAAATTTGAAAAATTGTAAATATAAGGTTTCAAATTTACGAATTACAGGTATAGCCATGGCTGACCCCTATAGTTTCTAGATCAATCCCTCTATGATGATATTTATGGTTTTATAGTGTGGAACTAAGATGTTAAACATAATTTAGATGGGTTTTAAGGAAGTTAAAGGTTTTAAAGGGTTCCGATTAGCATCCCGTATAAAAACAATATGGCGGCTCCAGGCGAATCAACTGGATCAGTCCATTTTTAAGAAATAAGGGGAGTTCTGTAAAATCCAGTTTATTGAAATTGTCTTTGAGATAAAGTAATCCGTTTATAATGATTTTGAAAACGTTATCCAAAGAGTGATTGCGTTCAAAGAATACATGTACAACAGCCAATATAAATCCTTGTATTAGAACTGCTTTGTTTCATTTGTAGGATATTTCATATGCCAAGCTGTGTGCTATTACGTTATGGGGAAATTTAGATGCCAATTTTTCCTTATTATACACAAATAGAAGATCCTGAAACTTCACCCATAAATGTGGAATTGATTTGTCAAAATAAAAATCACCCTTTTATAAATGTGTGACGATCTATAATATACTTATGCTAAATAACAGTTAGAGGTGTTGACACAACGACCTCGAACCTGTATACCCTTGAGTATTATTCCGGGATCGGGCCTTTTATACTAAACGGTGAGCAACACCAGAAACGAGCGTTCGATTTGCTAAACGATATGCGTCACCCTTTAAACAAGTCCAAAATTTGAAAAATTGTAAATATAAGGTTTCAAATTTACGAATTCCAGGTATAACCATGGCTGACCCCTATAGGTTCTAGATCCATCCCTCTATGATGATATTTATGGCTTTATAGTGTGGAACTAAGATGTAAAACTCTTTGGTGATATTTATGGTTTTGTAGTATGGAACTGAAGATGTAGAACATAATTTAGATGGGTTTTAAGGAAATTAAAGATTTTAAACAAGTCCAAAATCATCCATACCTCTATGATGAAACATATATTTGTGAAACTAAGAGGTAAAACATACCGAAGATGAATTTTAAGGAAGTTTAAGAATTTTAACAAGTGCAATGTTTGAAAAATTGAGAAATATCAGGTCTCAAAGGAGAACGGAAAGTATCGCAACATATTTCAGACAGTCATATGTTAGATTTTGTCTGTTTCCTGAGGATTTAAGCAGGTGCATATGATAGGCCATTGCATTTCCCACGGGAAAAGATCTCTTAGAGATGATAAAATAGTTTGGACTTTGAGACAGCGAAGGTGCAAACAATCCACCCACATGTTTTTTCGGAAATGTTGTCCTGATTTTCAAGCCCTTTAACCCTGCTTTTTCAATTTTTGTTGCATCAATATGTTGCGTTTTGAGACATAGTTAACCCATAAAAAGGAATAATAAATTTCTTTTAGATAAAGCAGAAAACAATATTTTCCTGTTATTTTCCCATAGGGAAAACTCATGTGCTCCATTACTTTCAGATTAATTTTGGTCACCCATATTTGATATCTTTTAAACCCCTGATGGAATGCATTATTTCTTTAAAGGGGTTAACTGTGTGTCAAAACACAACATATTGATGCATGTGGGTGGGTTGTTTGCACCCTGTCTCAAATAGAAATTATTTTATCATCTCTATGAGTGCTTTTCCTGGAGGAAATGCATTGGCCTAACATGTGCACCTCCTCAAATCCTCAGAAAATAGCAAAAATCCAACATGTGACTGTCCTAAATCTGTTGCGATACTTTCAGTCCTCCTTTATGATTTCAGGTATTGCCTTGGATGTCTCTCTTTTTGAATTTATGACTTTTTAGCTTAGAAATTAGATGTTGAAAATATTGTGGTCAGGTTTGATCCAATATACAAGTATTGTTAAAAGAAAAATCATTAGAGTTGAGGACCTTACCCTAGAGTTCCTAAAGGGGTGAGCGGTTAATAAATCCCCCCCCCCCCCTAAAGTGTAACTGCTCTTAGGGATCGTATACAGTATAGTAATTGATTGATTAAATGGATTATAACTAATTAATTATTATTTGATGATATTTATTATGTGATATAGCATTTTTACTTTTTCACATCAACATGTTCGATGTAATGTTCTACATTGTCAAAATACATAAAGACATGGTTAATTAAAAGAAACATGATTTCTCTATATTTTGTTATGCCCATACTGTAATTAAGCAATGATAATCTCCTAATACAAAATATTATTCTAAATTATCAAATTATAATCACTACACTCCCAATAAAACAACTTGTCATCAGGCAACAGTAATTATTTGGGAAAATAAGGATTATAAGGATCATACCCTGCTGGGCCTAGAAACTCCTGTTAGTGCAATGAGATTAGGAACTCAAGGATTAAAGGGTCTCGTCACACTAAAATCTTCAAGTAGATCAAAAAAGTATATATGGTGATATATATGATCAATATGTTTCAAACAAACAGACATTGTAGAAAATGTTTACATACTGACTTTGCAGATGACATTTTCTAGCAGTTGAAGAATTTTTTACATTTCTTGAAATGATATTCATAAAATTAGAAAATCAGTGTCATTTGATGCAAATTACTGCAGTCCCACATGTTCTCCTGCTGAATGTTAAACAGAGTGAATAAGTTTAAAATCAGCCTCTTCAAGAGTGGAATTTAACAGGGGATTTCAGTTATCATTTTCACAGATATTTGAGTTCTCTCCAATAGTTCCACTAAAAACAATCTTGACATTTGGCACAGTTTTAGAATGCTGCTTTATTAAATTTCTTTGTAATCTTTGAAAATTTGTATTATATGACTTGGCCAAAAGGTATTCATGTTTTTAGGTAATTGTGTAATTTCTTCTTTGGATTAAAGTTCAGTAGGGGAAGCTTTCAGAATCCTTTACTGATGGAGACTACTATGAGTCTCATATGAAATCTATTCTTTGGGCTCCTTTACTAGATTTGATGGAGTAGTCAAATATAGCTTTCCAAAACTCTCCAAATTTCAACATATAAGTTAATCTTAATTTTCCTTTTGTCATAGCCATTGCATCGATCACGAAAGTTTTATCATAGTTTACTCACACATAGCTAGGCAACGTGTGTCCAATTCCAGCCAATTCAATACTCCATATAACTGCATTCCAATTTACTACTCTCATAAACCCAAGGTCAATTTTAGATTCTAGAGAAAGTAATGAAACCAATAAGCTGATCAATAACATTGACTAAAAATCTATAAATAGCATCATAGGGAATAGCATGCCAAGTGCTTGTATTTGAATTAATGTGGATTACTCATTTGGTAGACACCTTTACCAAATCTTAAAGTGTTGTTGATTTTCAAGTTGTACAAGCAAAGTGTCATGGGTGCTTTCTTTTCCTGACATAGTATTAACATTGTGGTAAAAATTATCAAATGCACCTAGTACAGTAGTTCTAGTTCATCATCTTGTATAAATGATATATCAACAGTGAAACCTGTATATCCCAACATCTGACTATTGTGAATACCTACCAATCATCCCAACACCTAATCTGAACACCAACCAATCTGAACACTTTTCCCAGTCCAATCTTTCCTCCCATTGACTCCTATGTTTAAAAAGTTGAAATCTGAATACCTCTTACTTCGAACAGTGAACACTCATATTTTACCAAATATCACATATTTCTTACAAAATTGCTCAAATATTGTCAGTTTAACACTGAATTGTTATGATATCAAAACTTTTGAATTGGATTTTGGAATGCTATTAAGCTTTTTATGTGGTCAGTATAAATATTATTAATATTTTTCATTGAGAATGCATTCATATTTCTTCAAAATCCGTACTTGTATTGTAGATGTAAAAACCTCAAAATTCAAACACTCCTAATTCATGTAATTAGAATGCTTTTAGCTGGTCCAAATACCAGTAGCATTCAGATTAGAGAGATTTTACTGTAGTTCACGACTTTTCACTCCATCTATATGCAGCAGACTAACTGCTGCAACAGGTATATATTCTACACCTGGTCTCTAAGCTATGATATCATAGTTGATACTATTATGCTCATAACCTTCAATTCTTCAATTCAGGGCTCATTCAAGGCTGTACCTGAATAACGTGAATTTCGAGACCAATTTTAAGATCAGTTTTTCAAATTTTGCACTTGTTTAAAACCTTGAACTTCCTTCAAACTCATCTAAGGTATCTTTTACATTTTAGTTAAATACTCTTAAAACTATATATTTCATCCCTGAGGTATAGATGTCAAAACCATAAGGGTCATCTTTGGCTATACCTGAAATTCTTCAAATTTCGGACTTGTTTAAAACCTTAAACTTCCTTAAAATTCATTTTGGATATGTTAAATCTTAGTCCAACACTCTAAAACTGTATATTTAATCATAGAGGTATGGATGTAAAAACCATAAGGGTCAGCCGTGGCTATACCTGAAATTCGTAAATTTAAAACCTTATATTCACAATTTTTCAAATTTTGGACTTGTTTAAAACCTTAAACTTTCTCAAAACCCATCTAAATTGTGTTTTACATATTAGTTCCACATGGCAAAACCATAAATATCATCATAGATGGATGGATCTAGAAACTATAGGGGTCAGCCATGGCTATACCTGGAATATGTAAATTTGAAACCTTATATTACAATTTTTCAAATTTTGGACTTGTTTAAAACCTTCAACTTCCTTAAAACAAATCTTAATTATGTTTTACATCTTAGTTCCACACTATAAAACCATAAATATCATTATAGAGGGATGGATCTAGAAACTATAGGGGTCAGCTATAGTCATACACAAAATCCAACTGTCAAAAATGTCAAATTTTTCGAAAAATCAACAATTTTTTTCTCAGCTCCTACCTTTTCAATGGCTTTGCATCTTTCAGGTTTACTAACCCTGCTATTGGGCACTTCCCATGAATTTTTTCAACCTCTTACAGTGTCTAATTGAAAAGTTAGGATCAAAATAGTAAGAAAATGAGTCACGAATTTGGCCCCTGGGGTACACACTTTGTACTAATATTCAATTTCCTTAGGAGCAATCAGCATCAATTATACTGCAAATGATTCATATATATAATATCTATGTATGTCACTTACAAACATCAAAATATCTAAGGTTATTTACTGTGAACAATTTTTTTCCCCCGGTGGGGTGTTTTTGGGGGGTGGGGGGCTAACTCCTCAAAAAAAAGAACTTCCTACCACTCTGTGAAGCTATCACCTAGGTGGAAGTTTCATCCAAGACTCTCCCCTAACTGAAAATGCTGCCAAACCAACTATACACCATTTATTGAGAATTTTCCTCCTTGCCCCTTGAGTAATATACAGTATTGAATAATCCAAAGCACAACTTTGATAAGAAATACCAAATAATGATGTTTCATTTCAGGCCAGAAGAATATGTACAAACAGATAAAAAGACAAATCGACCAGGACCGAAGAGGGAAAGACGTTGGACCGATCCATTTAGAGGACGACCAATGAAAGCCAAAGACACATTTAGGTGATACAAACAATAAGGCCATGAAGGCAAGTGTTAGCTAAGGAGTTCATAGCGTCTTAACAACTGGAATATACTTGGCAATTTGTAAAGATTTGTTAAAGGGAATGCAGCTAATCTTTATGTACATGAACTTTGAGGAGACACAAGGTTACAACAGGCCTAATTACTATTTACAAATTGCCGATTCTTATAGACTGTTGAAACATGTTTTCTGTTTGCTGTTGTATAGATATAAATTGTTCCATTGATATATAAGACATACCAACTGTATTTGCTCTTTTGATGATGATGAAAAAAATAAATAAAAAATAAAAATGGACCAACCAATACTGATTTCAGACTAAAATCATAAAGAACCATAAAAAACTCAGACCTTAGTCTTCAGAACCATACATAACTGAAGACTTACATGTAGTCATAATAAACAATAGACATATATAAAAAATGCTGAACTTTAGATTACTCAATCATCAGTCATTCTTGGGCATTCTGAAGCATAAACAACATTAACTATTTCAAACAAGTCAACAATAAATAGGCCAATTTAAACAATAATCCACAAAGACATATGTCAGTATTTACAATAATCCACACAGACACTTGCCAGTATAAATAATAAATGACACGGACACTTGCCAAAGCAAACAATAATCCACAGACACTTGCCAAACCAAACAATAATCCATAGACACTTGCCAATATAAACAATAATCCACATAGAAACTTGCCAATATAAACAATAACAATATTATGAGTTATTCAATGAATTTTGTAGGGTCAGTCATGGTTCAGTTAGTCCTGTTAGTTAACCATGATTTTTTGTCATAGAGCCATAAGATAACCAAGAATGGAGTCCAAAATGGTTCATGTGCCAACCAGAGATACCAGACCGACTTTGAGAAGTGGGTCAATTTCTAGTGATATTTTATAAATATTCAATAATTATCATTTATCACATTTCCATGTTCATCAATTGCAATGATAAAATATCCCCTAAGAATACAAAGTAAAAGTGAAACACTACAAATTATAGCCATACTTCTGTTATGAAGACTGAAGTGCAATCTATAATAAGGCCCGAAAAACCCTACTGAACCGAATGGCAATGATAAATATAACCAACATCATACCAAATCATGTGATAAAGTGACATCATGGTGTAATATGGATTCTATTTCATAAATGGAAATATCGGTATATTTATGCCATATGAGCCAATCAGATCACAGGAAATCTCAGTCAATGAATAAAACAATGTATCCCTATATTCCTTCTGGATATTTATTCCATGTTTTAACAGAGAACATGTCATCCAGTATTTTACTTGTATATAGTGTTACTAGATTTTAACAATTGTGATCTTTCATAGAAATAAAAAACAAAAACAGCGACATCAGATATCTCTTAAATATTTATTTTTATATAAAATAGATTACAAAGCAGTTTACCCTTCAAACCATTGCAATTTGGACTTCATTTTTCATTTCATTTATTTATTATATTGAATTTACAATAATATTGAAGTATCTATAATCAAATACAAAAAAATTTGGATTGTACAAAGATATTTTTAATGTTTCTCAAAGTAATTTTCCTTTTAACTTAAGCCCTAGCACAAAATCAAAATCAGATTTTTTTATTCATGTAAAATAATTACTGCATTTACATACAAAATGATATATGGTATATTTTATACACTTAAAGCGTACATTTCCGTACATACAGAAACTGTCTGCTCAGATATTATGATAACTATACAATATTTTAAATGCATTCTGAGCAGAACAGTGTGTTAGTATTTTACATTATAGTTACATAATATATTCACTCTGTTTATAATTATAAACTAATTTGTCAAACAGTCAGAGAGAAAACAACATTGCAGAGTCAATTAGTAAATAGCATTTTCCCTAAGGTAAGATAATACTCTTTTATTGGACTTTATATCATAAATACAATACATGTTAGGTATTACTTGAACAGTGACATCAAAAATTTGAAGCATAGCAAAAGGAAGACTTGCAGTATTAGGAATGATTCTCAAAACATTACTAGAACACGATTATTCGCCATCCTTAGTTTGACTTTCTTTATAATATTAATGAAATGAAGAACTACAAAAAGAGATTTTTTTAGATAATTATGTGACCATCCCATTTTTTCCATTTGTATTAATTGGTTCTAAAAAGGCAAACATTTGGAGACTTCTTAATCCATAAAAAATCCATAATTCATTTTAAATACTGAGATAACATTCTTTAATGATTTTAACTGAAGAAATCAACTCATGTAGGGACCTATTGGTGTATTCACTGATTATGATATTACAAAATAGAACATTAATAATTTTTTATAATTTGTCCCTTGACTCTAAAATGTTGTTGCCTCAATTCTGTTTGCTATACAGTAGTGCCATCTATAGTGCCTCTTAAAGCCTAATCCAAAGCTAAGTGCTCTCTATAATCATTTTACTACATAAACATACATACTTAAATTCTCATAGGACTCATTCTATTGTAGGGGCCTTCACATACATTAATAATTCAACTGGATTATTGTACATGGTTTTCCCCTTTTGGTCCATTTCCAGACTCCCAATAGTCTACCTGTAAGGGGTCAGTCCAAGAAATCTGGATATAGTGGTATTCTTATCACCGTCCCTCCCAATGTCATGGTCTTGTTTACAAAATGCCATGGATTCTTCTATAACTATACCAATTAATGGGTTCCATTCATATATGAAGACCCCTGAGTATAATATAAATGCATGGTTTACACAGGCTGAGTAGTACATAACATACCCGGATAATATAGCTATGTACAATAGTTGAGGTGGTTTACCTGCACATGGTTTATTTATTACAAGAACATAATGCTAGGTTTTCTGCAACATGTGTCTACTGTACAGTAGTGTTTTAATGTTAGTCACATGACAATAGCCAGGATTTATGTCCCAATGAAAATTAGAAAAATTTGGAATCATTTTTTGTCCATTTTTTGTTTAGGGCTTTTTTTTACTGGCTACAGCCCTGCAACTGTACAAAGTCTTTCTATCAGTTCTTGCTTGTATTTAACCTAATCCTGGCTTATTCAGTATTCATATTCAATACTCTGAGACCAACATCAGCACTGTTCATAACTATATACTTACCATCGCAGTGTTGTAAATGGATAATAGAATTTGACTGAAGAATGTTTAGAATTGTGCATCCCTGTACCATATAAATGCTGATTTTGAAATGCATATTTTTGATTAGAAATATAAGAAGATGTCCTTCATGTAAAATTCTTGATTAACGTGCTTGTCCTTTTGAATGTTCTAATAATTTTAACATGATGAATATTCTTTCTACATGTATATGAGATCATATCTCACATATAAATAGCATGCATTACACAAGTAAATAATCTAAAAAATGATGAAATACATATACATTGGTGATGCTTTTGGTGAGTGTGTCAGTAGTTATACAGTATCTTCTGGCAGTCCGGTATGTCAAGATATATAAACACTATTGTAGATGTATCAAATAAATATTGTATAAAACACTATCAGCAGTATAGCACCCTTCATTGAGGTATTTAAAGAATTTTCCAAAGACTTATATGGGTCATTTTATTCAATGGTGAAAAAGAATGTGTCAATAAAAAATATGATAAGATAGGCTAATGACATATTAGAAAACATCCAATAATGTTTAACTTATATTAAAGGGGCAACAAGGACTGTAGAGAGAAAATTCGAAATTTTTTATTTTTTCTGAGTTATCAGGTCAATATTTGGCTCAGCATCTTCTTTGATATACCTATTTTCTTAAAATGTATGGATAAACTCTCAATTTTAGCATTAAGAAGTGTAAATTCAGTTCAAAGCTTCTATAAAGGGAGTCCCACTTATAGATTTTTAAGATTCACCACGTTTCAAGAGGAATATCAGCTGAAATAATGTTCATCCAGGGAGTTTCTTTGTAGATAATAAAAATATATGTTAGTCTTGATGAAATATCCAAACTTAAATATATTTTGACACTGATCGATGATCGTTGAATGGCCCCCTGCATTAATTGTTGCACCTTTAATTATATTATGGCTTTAGCATAATGAGAAAACAGGAGGTAGGAGATTAAGATTCATTTGTCTCTTTTTAGAATTCAAATGTGGTCAATTGAAAATTGAAATACTGATCTTTCAAATTGGAGTTGATAGGGGAAAAGTTTTCATAGTGTTTTGACCTACCTTGTTCCAGATGTCAGGAGTTGTTCATTAGCTTTAATTGTGAGTTTTGGTTACAGTAAAAGCGATATATAATATACCTACTAAAATACTTACCTACTATAATGTTTTACGATTTTATATCATATATGGCACAAATTCTCAGTTTCGAATTATGCTCTGGCAAGAAACTGATTAATTTGACACTAGATTCACCAGTAGCACCACTCTATTGCAGCCATGTAACAGCAATACATCAGGGACCAGCAATAGCTGCATCGCAATATGATATACTGGTACACAGTTGCAATATACTCTTTTTAAATGCATTGAAATACATAAATTCATTATTCATAGAGTTATACATTTGTACAAATTAAAATACTTCATATAATACAACATTTTGCCACAGAGTAATACTTAGGACTTTTGATAATTTAACATACTGTATGATATGAGATTAACAGGTTCTCATTGTCATTTGAAAGCTGACACTTAATCTCTTGATTGCATAGGTACATTAGTTACCCTGAGTGGCATTTTATTTAACATATATCACTTAAGAATAATCCTGAATCGGAAATTCTATTGATAGTCCACATATTTCTTAGATCCAGGCTATGATGGTTCATTTTGCTGAGCCTTGAGGTCAGATGTTGAGGTCATCCCCACCAACAGCGGAAATAATATCCAGAAGGGCATTAATAACGAATCAAACCAACCATGATATCACAGCTTTATACATTGTTCTGACTTTAGCTCTTGTGCCTGGCTTTAAGCAAGGGTGGACTTAGACGTTTCATTATATTGGTGCAAATGTGCATATAAAGGGAGTATGGGGTGTACTGTAAGGGATTAACAGAAATTTTGAGATATTACAGCCACTAAATAAAAGTAAATTGTTTGGATCTTATACAAGCAAAGATATAAGCGATTGTTATTGCAAAATAGTTTTGATATAACTGAATTCAGTTTTACTGAAATATGCAAAAAGCTATAAGAAACCTGTATATTCTACAGGCAGGTGGTGGTGTCCAACAGAATGGTCGAAAGAAAGGGTGGCAAATGAAATTTTAGAAGCAAGAAGGATTTAATGGTAGATAGATTTCAGTTTCTTAAATAATTTTCTGAGAAACATTATTTATATGGATGGCATTATACTGTATAAACAGAATATACAATGTAAATAATAATTATGTACTTCCTAAAAAACGACACAGGTTTAAGCAATTAAGATTTGAAATAAATAGCTAATTTTTACTTAATGATTGTTAAAAGTAAGAATACGTTGGAAGCACCCATACAATTACAAAGTAAGTACAAAAACAAATAGGCAATAAATATATGGCATGCGAAGAAGGGATTTCATGCAAGGTTATTTAAGGTATTAGTAGGCATAGAACTAAAGTCTTCATCTTCAGGAGGCCGTGTAGTGTTGCTTAGTGGACATACACGAACAACAAGGACAGGTGATTTGATATTAATCACAAACTTGTGGAACGCATTGTGATTTGTAATGTGCTCATTTATGTGCCATTCTATGTTCTATGTGAGTTATTGTTATCAACTTTTTAATAATCAAGTGCAGCAGTTTTAATTTTTTTATACAAAATTAGATTTGCATGATTCTGTTAACTGTTGATCAATGAATTAAATTGTTGAATTAGTATCAACTACTTTTGATATGTATATGTTAAATATATTCATACAAATCTAGCTTTTGTGAAAACGACACATTTAATATCTACAATTGTCAATAGGTATGGCTAGTCGGCAACACGTTAGGATTTGGCCCGACTGAAGTTGTTAGCTTTGACATAGAAGAAATTCTCCATTACCAATATGAGATACATGTATATCTTTTGAAGTTATTTGTAAGTTAAACATTTAGCCCATTCCGAAATGCTGCATGATGTTTATGTTACTTTTCCCCAAGACTTATGTTAGCCATACAGAATTAGTGCATACTGTTATCAAAACATTTCAATATATACCATGTGTTTAACAGTCAGTGCCATAACCAACCTTTTACCCCAGTTAGAGTGCAGTCTTAAAAAGATCAAAACCATTTTTGATACCTTCAAGTTGATAAAAGACCGTCACCATTCCAAGTGAAATATTCAAAGATAAGATTTATTTAGAAGTTAAAATTATTCTAAATGTGTTAAGTGGTATTTTTTATATTGTGTGTGTTAGCAACACCACTAAACCTGCTGTCGAGGGAACAAAACGTGGCTGGCCTTAAAGTATGTGGTTTGATACGTTTTCAAGGCCCCTTGACATCATTCCTAGGAGGATAGCCCTGAGGTACATTAAAGTTACAGTATTCACAATATCCTGGTGGACCTTGAGCTCCAGGTGGGCCCTGACTTCCAGGCAATCCTCTCTCTCCTGAGGGACCTCTCTCTCCTTCTCTTCCAGGCACCCCTGCACCTGGAGGTCCAGGAAGTCCTACAACAGTTTCATTGAAGTTAGAATATATTTCCAAACTCACACTAGTACTCATTCTCAAAACACAGAGATCCAAGACTCCTTTGTTTGGAATAATGATTTTGCTATTATCCTCTCTGAAAAGTTATACAACTATGGCATTAATATGAATGAAGTACATGTACAATTTTTTTCTCTAGCTGTATAGCTCACCTGGTACGCCTCTTGGTCCTCGCATACCAGCTTTTCCATAACCAACTTCACCTCTCTCACCCTTTGGTCCTTGTGGGCCTGCAACCATTAACATTTTGCCAAATTATATGCAAATTTGTATGGCTCACTTTGGATTTGTACATAGTTTGTCTGTAAACTTTTGAAGTAGGGAAAGAATTTTAGGGAATCAAATCTGTTGGTAAATTACTAATGCAAACATCAAAATAATATAATGGTGAGTTTTAAACATGCAACCTACCACAGAACATCAACTTAAATAGTAAGAGAATGCAATTAAAGTAAACCACATTCATTTTTAGTATTCCTTACATAAAAGTACTTAAGCTTTAACTGAAGTGTTAAACTACAAAAGCTAAAATATATTTGGGTGTGTATATTACTACAACTTAGAGGAAAGCAAGAATGCCTGGTTGATAATATGAATTTTTGAAGAAATGTGCATATTTTATCCATACTGTTTATAACATGTTATAATGTGCTACTTGTATCCTAGTAGGTACTATAAATAACTCCGTGTTCTCCCCAGGATTTTTAGTCCAAAAATTCTAATTTTCTCAAAATCTACCAGTGTTTCATAATTTTCTCTTGTACAAGTGGGTGCAAGTTGAAAAAATAAAAGTTAGAACAGCACCCACTTGGCTTAATGTTGAGGAGATCACTGCAACTACAGGTAAGGTAATTCCTGTTGACCTATGCAACATGCATACATTCCACAAGATGTAATATGCTATGGAAAAGGCATGCAGGCAATGCGCAACATGGGGCAAGTGACCCTAAGTGCACAAAGAAGACAACTGTATACATGCAAGATCAATGTTTTCAAACAAGCAATGCTTAACTAACAATACATAAAATATTATGTTCAGATAACATGCAGCATTTTCTAGGAAACAATAAGAATGTATGGGTGAGGTATAGACATGCTAGTTTGTTATCAAAGGGACAATCAATTAATTAATTATACAGATTAGGAAAATTGACATACAAATTGTGTTATAAAAGAGACAGCGTCACAGTCCCTGCACAAGAGAAGATCAGTCATATTCAAGTATTGTACATCCAATTCATTTCATCATTCAGAAATCACCAGTGATATTATCCAACTCAAAAGCATTGCAACATTTGATGTTACTCATACTAGACAATATACCATTGTTCATATATTCATTGTATAAATTTTCCAATTTACCGTTGATTTCCTCAATTTCAATGTGCTTTTTAAGTGAATGGGGATTTTTCCATTTTTCACATTTGTCTGGTTTTGGAAAATGAACCAATTGGTTTTGTAATTGACAAAATATTTTCGTTTCCCAGGAATTATTTAACAAAATCCATTGAAGTTTTTGGAAATTTTCTGGTAAAACATCTGTTCTCTAGATTACATGTAATTACGTTTTTATGGAATAACTTTCTCAACTGGTCATTTAAGAACAATTATTACAACCTTTGTAATTGTTGAGTATATTCGTTTTAGTGAAGTGTTCATTATTCCAGAAATATGAGCAATATTGTATTTCCGGATGTATATCACATTGATTATGGTACTGTAATGTAAATGCTACAACCCTTTTAGTGTTTGGATATCACATTGTAAGCTGCAGTGCCGCCATCTTGTTACATGTGTGTTTTGTTTCTCCCCAGTCATCCTGACATCACAGGTACATGTACATTACTATTACAATTCCATGGCAACTTGGTTATGATCATACACAACCAAACAAGTACAACTTCATGGCAACCAGGTTGTTATCATACACAACCAGACAACTAAGACTCCATGGCAACTAGGCTATGATTGTACACAACCAAACAGGTATCTACAAGACCATGGCAACTCAGGTTATGATTGTACACAACCAGACAACTACAAGTCCAAGTCCATGGCAACTAAATTATGATTATCCTGTGAAGAAGGATAACCATAGCATGCAACTACTGTGAATGACACATCTATGGTATTGTTGTATGTCATGTTGGAAAGGACGTATCATAACATACAACAAATGGGGTATGTATGTCGGGTACTAGTGGTGATTTAATTATTGTTTATGGATATATCTGGTTAGATTAAGATGAAAGGTTTGTTGGGACCATTCCCCAGATGTGCCACCATCCATGTCTACCTTGGTATCCTGTTGGCCCCTCTGGGCCTGGGGCGCCAGGGAACCCTGTAAAACCTCTTTCTCCCTGCATCCCTGGTGGACCTGGATCACCTGTGGAACATATTAGTCAAGCCTGGTTAGTTTTACAATATAAAACAAGGAAAGTGTCACCAGAGGAGGGGGTATATGCATGGGATTTAAAGAAGCACCCAAAAGCATTAAAAAATCTTATACTGATGTTGCCGAATCACCCCTGGAGTATAAGAATCCCATTTAATTGTGCTTCCTCTCTAGTGATATTTGCCATACCTATCCCCATTTCAGCTTGTTGGTGCTTCTTAATTAGTTAAATTGGTGACACTACCCTGGGTGGTTCATATCTGCATGTTACCTGGGGCTCCTGCTGGACCAGTTTGGCCTGGTGCCCCTGGGAATCCTATCAAACCTCTCTCTCCCAAGTCACCAGGGGGCCCTCTGTCACCTGTAATAATAACATACTCAACCCAATATGCACATACAGTCTAATTATTGTATAACCTTTAAACAAATAAACAATTTTTGTAATAGAAATAATGCTTCAAATCTAATTTATATAGCTATTTGTTTGATTTAAATTTTAACTATTTTGAAAGGTTCTGTTAGATTAAAGCATCTTTGTCACTGTAATAGTAAGCTGGGTTTCCTGGAAATAATCATATAGCATTTCTATATATATTAAAGCAACAATTTTATCAGCCAATATGCATTCTTATGAGGATACCCATGAAAATAGAAACATTTAATTGTACAGGTACATTCAAAGCTGTATTGTTAGAAGTGGTATGCCTCTCTTTGAAAATGGTCATTTAGGTGATGTATTAGTTTGTTTCATTTTCACGGTTTTAAAATGTCTGTTTGTTTTGGGGTAACATATTAGTCTGTTTCATTTCTATAGTTTTGGGGTGTCTATTTGTTTATTTTTATTCCCATTTACTCCCACTTACTGACACATATATTATTACTGAGGATTATATATAAAGCTAATGTTGATGTTACATTCAATGGGTTTACACTGAGGCTGATTGATTTTTTGGTGTAAGCATTTCAATATCCATATTTTTCCTAGCCATTAGTGAGTTAAATCTATCATCTTTCCTAGGTTCTGTTCTGCTATTAAATAATGATGGTCAGTCTAGCAAATAGCATATGGCCGCCGCACTAAGACATATACCTGGACTCCCCTTCTTTCCTTGAGGGCCCTCTCTCCCAGGCTCCCCACGTCCTGGGGGCCCCGGAGGACCAACTCTAGTAGCTACCATCTCTTCCAGTTTTTCTGCAGGGGAGAAAATATAAATCAATGAAATCATATATTATCAAGATTTACCTGGAATTCCCTGTTTTCCTGGTGGGCCAGTTCGGCCCGGACGACCAATCCCTGCTGGGCCTGCTGGACCCTGTAGCCCTGCTACTAAGTCTTCCAGTCTCTCTGTGTGGTATAACAAAGCAATTGCATATATCCACTGAATGCTTTTTCTATGTCCTGACATGTTAGGACATGATATATATTAAGAGAAGAGAAAATCATGGGTGATATATTTAGCGTCTTTGTTCAGGGTATTTATTCAACATGTGTAGAATATTTTACTTGCCGAGAAATTTCAGATCAAAAACATATTGTGATATTTAGTATCTACTTACCTCTGAGCACCTTGAAACAAATCTCCTTCACCTCGTTCTCTGTTACACTGCGTCCCTAATTATTTAGTACAAGGAATAAAGCAATATTTGGATTAATAAAATGCAAATAAATTAAAATCAAAGAAAAGGGGAATATACTGATTATTGAAAAGGTGAAACACACATTACTTAAATTTAACTATAAATTAATATTAAATACAGATGTTTATTTGAAGTTAAAACCAAGAAGAAAGGGGTTCCATTATCACTAAACAAGCTTATATTTTGAAATAAATATGACGGAAGCAGATTCATATCATTCCTTAGACTTATCTATTAAGAAGTCACTGTAAAACACATTTCATTTGTTTTATTAAAAGTGTTAATTATGTTACCTGCTGATTGCCAAATATGGTAAAGGAGTATGCAAAGCTACTTTAACATGTTAGTTTGGGTCAACTTAATTATGCGTTGGTCAGGATTATTCTCTCTAAGGGATCATGGAAGTTTTAAAATAATCAAAATGGAATGATGAGTAGTTATTCTATATTTGGCTACTTGTATTAACAAGCATATGCGTACATACAGCACATTATGGTTGACAGCTTTGTTGAAAGCTGCTGCGCAATGTCTCAATCTGGAAATGAAAAGCCCAGCTATAAGCTCAACGCAATATACATTTGCAATTTCAAGCAGAAATGCAAGGTTATCTGAGAAGAGCAAATCCCAATTTAATGTAAGGCATTTAGAGATCGACCCTGTGTCTTACTAGCTACCGCAACTACCTCTAAGGAAGCAGTCATTTTGTACAAGATTGATGAGTGTTTTATTTTTGCTAATTATAGGATATTATTGATAAACACTTCAACCTTCTTGTACTAAATGGGTTGTCCCTAATGTTAAAACCATAACTTAAGGCATCTTTGAAAATTCACAATAATGAGTCCTAAGATGTGAATTTTGAAAATTCACTTGTATATTTCATTTTTTACTTTACTAAGTGCGAATTTTCAAAGATCACTAATTGAATAGAGTTCCATTATTTAGAAAGCATGCGGTACAAAATCATAAGAAGGTTAAGCTTAAGAAGTGATTATGAATGCTTAAACAACTAAAATAGATCAGAGAAAATATATCAGAAACAAGTGTGAAATTAAACAGATAGCATTATGAATGTAGTTAGGAAGACAAAAGGGGAGTGTCCAACTGTCTTACACTAAGTCAAGATAAACTTACAGGCAACCCTGGAATTCCCGGCATTCCTGGCTGACCTCTCAAGCCACGGGGTCCAGGTGAGCCGGGTGGACCAGACAAGCCGGGCATTCCTGAGGCGCCAGGTGCTCCACTCGGTCCCAACTCCCCCGGTGGTCCTCGAGCACCAGGCTGCAATATTGAGCACACACAAACATTGTAATACATATAAAATAGCATAACCTTCATAACACAGAACACTGCACACTTAATTATCTATCTAAATAATTACAATAACCTACAATCTATCTAAACACTCAGGCCAACAGTTTAAAACATGAACACAATATAACAAATAAAAACAAAACAAAATAATAATTGTGATTCTTCATGGACATTGCAAAAGACAACAGATAACTAGGCAAATACATTTATGACCAAAGAGAATGTAACCCTGAAAATAATTCTGAACTCTATCATGCCATACAGTCAAAAACTTTCCATATTCAAAATCATGCTCATAACATAGAAAGCAATTTTTAATATATAAAGAAGAAAATCAAGATGTAACTTAATATCAAGTAATTTAGAATAGTAAAACTATTGAAATTTACTGATTTTTAACTTTATTTCCACTATCAGAAATGATTTTATACATAATATTCCTATACAGACCATTCCTGGGGGACCATGTGGGCCTGGAGGTCCCTGCAAATATATAAAAAAACATATCATATATTCTTAATGTTCACTGCGATTATTGAAAAAATGGTTTATTCAATTTTTCAATTTATATTAGCCATTCAGATCTGGACAATGTAGAAACCCAGCAAAATGTCTTGTTCCTTCATAGTCTCAATCACACTAACCGGTGGTCCTGATGGTCCATAATTACCAGGGCCTACAATGACATCCAATCCACCCCTTCCAGGACCTTCGCCGTATCCCTATAAAAATGATAGTGTATGATGAAATTTTGTATAATAATTTTAATTAAATAAGAAAATCGCAATCAAAACATTAATTAAATTGTTGTTACAAAGTTAAAAATTATTGTTATTAGTATATGGTCAAAATTGAATAATGATTGAAATTTTCATTAACTCCATCATCCAAAATTATTTTAAAGAATGCTTACATCTCCAGGTTCTCCTTTTTGTCCAAATTGGCCCTAAAAAGAATAACTATGCAATACATATGTGATGTATACAATTTAAATTTAATCTTACACCATAGGCAGTAAATTAATTTTTAATACCTGCATGTATATTTACAAGTAGCCCATTTCGTATTATCCTTTTACATATTTATTTTTGTATTCATTAATTATTCTAAAAACATAGTGGTTGATTTTTTTTATGAAGTACATTTAGACCTCACCAAATTTCATGTTCTGAAAATATTTTAGACTCATTTTTTATGACAGTAAATAAGCTGGTTTATAATTTTTGGTTTCCTGTTCACATACAGGAGTTCCAGGTGGTCCTGGTAGTCCTGGTGGTCCCATTGAGCCTGGTGGTCCTTGCAAGCCAGGGGCACCCTGCAATCATATTTATCATGTCAGTGACAAACCTATGGAAATACAAAAGGATAAGTTGACCAAAAAGCATTTCTCATTGAAGGACATTGAAGTTTATCTTGACCCACCCTGTATATTATTGGTTCATGATACATTTCCTCTTATTGGGGAGTTGTATGTACAGGATGTCAAATAACTAATTTCAAAAGAATTCACTTTTGTGCATAAAAGCGCATCTATAGTTGAGCTAGTTATCTGAAACTTCTTGTGTGAAGCCTAGTTTTGATGTAAAAATTTGTGCAACATTATCTGGATGTTAAAGCTAAGAAGGGGAAAACATATTTATTTGACACACTGTAGATGATAGTGAAAGAATATATTGATTAAGTGTAAGGTTATTCACACCTGTTGCCCTCTTGGTCCTGGTTTTCCATCTCGTCCTGGTCTCCCATTGGAACCAATGTCTCCCTGTAATGCATATAGTGTATTGTGAACATTGAAATGATTAATATTTACTGTACAGTAAAATCTGAGTATGTTGAACATTTAACATTTAGACTTGTAAATTGTAAATCAAGAATGTGTTTAACTTAGTTTCATGTTTTCTTCTTTTTTTGATTACATGTCCTATTGGTACTTGTATATACAGGTAACCCCAACCTTATATTAAGTGGGGTTTCTATATATTGACAGCTGTGGAGAAAGTTAATTATGGCTGTTGGAGGTTGGTCATATTTATATAAATGCGTTCAGAATATTTCAGTGAACCATTTCCTCATTCCATGTAAATACAATTTTGGTAGATTCTGCAGTTATGAGGATTAAAAAACAATGTACATATGCAGTATTCATCAATCAAGTATGAAAAGTTTATCAATGCCTATATATTACATTTCCAATTGGATTCAGTGGAACAATAAAATTTTGATAAATAATAAAAGGGGAAGGGAGCTAATAAAGTCTTTCCACAACTGTCACCATTTGGACATAATCTTCAACAGATATTTTATGTATTGGCATGCCTATTGTTAATACACCATTAATGAATTCCCTGTAACATAAAGCTTTAGCTTATTTCAATTATTGAACATTCGCTTTACTGTGATTTAGTAATAACTACATGTTTATACCCACCCTGGGTTACCGAGCCAATGACATTTATCCATATCAGTAGGCAATATTGATTTGCACTTAAAAAAAATATGGCCTCATCACACAGAAATGTAACTAGTGTTCAACAAGAGGGTGGTACTATAAGTTATTCAATGATTTGAGTGAAATTCAGAAAACATTCTGCCTGAGAAGGTCTGTATTTCACAATGAGCTAGCAGAGAATATTTTCTGTATTTCACGAGAAGTTATTAAATAACCTTTTTATTCCATGATTACTCAGATAAAACTCCCCAAAAATCAAGTCCATTTCCTTGGCTTGACTGGAAAAACAGATGAACCTACTCATTGTTGTTTGCTTTTATTGTATTATAAGGTACGTTTAATTTTTTGTCTTTTCTCTTCAATTTCATCAGCTCAAAGTGTAGTGTAGCGAAACGTTTTTTCGACGTTCGTCTGCCATATTGGATTTTTACTACTTCATGAAAACAATGTGCATGCTTCAAATTGATTTCTGGGGCATTAGGATACTGGACCGTATCCAAATGCTGAAGTCATTTTCACTCTGTATCCAACGCTAAGTGGAAAGTGCGTGTAAATACAATATATATATTTTAAGTCGCATGGACCAATCAGATTGCAGGGAATTTCACCATCATGGAATAATATATAGTATTATACTATATGCTAGTATTATATTATTTGCTCAATTGAATTGATTGTGCTTTCTATATTTGATTCTAGAAGGAATATTTAAAAAGATCTTTCCTCCTTGGTTTACACTTAATACATGGAAAATGCTACAACAAAAAATAATGGATTGGCTCTGTAATGCAAAGTGTGAAGTATTATTTATATTATACATTACACTACAATATCTATGTAACATCACAGCACCATGAACATTATGAACAATGGATTTAGATTTTGAATGTTTATTGTTGTTGTTGTCTATTAATCATCTGCATTAGAATTGTAACAAGGACCTTGATTCTTTGATTTATAACATACATGACTTTTTTTGTTTGCTGATATGGTATAAAAAAAGTATAATGCCTCTAATGGTACATACATCGGGTCCATAATCATAGAATCTTTGTTCTTATATCTTAAGTATTACTTATGTCAAACACATCTCACAATGTTCGCATTCTCTTACAATGGCAATTAAGTATAATACCGGATTCTCAAAAGATCACTGAAATTAGTTGCATGTTAGCATTATTGTACCTTTGCAGCACTGAAGCCATTTTGTATTCAGCTTAATATTAGCATATATTCCAATTAATGATTCCACCTTCACATGCTTGTTGTATGATGTTTACTCCTTAGAATTAATATGACATAAGACAATATATTAGAAGCTCATGAATATTAGATATTGTAGATTTAGGATGCACCTCAACCAATGAAAACATTAGACATTAGAATGAGTAGTATTATTGGAATTATTTCATATGCCACAGGCAATTAATCTCACTTTTCTGCCTCTGCGACCTGGTGGTCCTTCAGGCCCAGATGGACCCTCAACACCCTAAAATAAAAAATATACGACATAAATGGAGTGAATGAGATGATGAGATGATAGTAAAAGTTATAAAACTACCTTTTCTCCATCATTGCCTTGTTCTCCCTTTGAACCTTGTCCACCCTTCTCACCCTGAAACAGTTCACATTAACAAAAGCAATTGTAACTTGAGCTTTGCAAGATATAATCTATGCATTTAGTTATATCATTAACTAATGAATAATATTCTTTTGTTATTCTGTTATGTTCCTCTGGTTGCATTATTTGATCTTACTGGAAGACCCTGTGTTCCTCTGGCACCTTCAGATCCCTTCATTCCTGGTGGTCCTGGCTCACCACCTTCACCTTTCATCCCTTCATTACCAGGAGGGCCTGCAAGACCATCAAGACCCCTTTTTCCTGGTGGCCCTGGATCTCCGCTATCTCCTCTAGCTCCCTGGAATTAGATAGTGGGTGAATACCTCTGTCAGTACTCTCTGCAGTGAATGAATTGTTTGGGGTACTTATTGTTGGCTAGTATGCCCTTCATTATTGACTTGACAAAGGACTACAGCAAATTTCAAAAGGCAACAGGGGATGTTTAGTTATATTAATATTATGATAGTCTTATTCATTCATATGTTTGACATCATATTCATACGTAATTTGATATGCATATACATACATATGCATATGTACATACTGTAGATTAACATCTATATTCAGCATCATGTCCAGTCTACAATATTATAATACCACAAATTTTTCAGGCAAGATAATATACAATATACAGTGCACAAATAACTAAATATGTTATTTGGATTTTCTTACCTTTTCACCATCTTTCCCTTCCCTTCCCTCTTTTCCTTCTCTAGCCTGAAATACAAGCTCAATAGTTAAGAGGCGTTTAAGTAAATTTTAATGTGAGATTAATAAATGTATTATAATCGACATGTATGTATAATATATTTACTGTATTTCTTAATTTAAATTTGAGATTCAATGCTATACAGTTTACAGAAAAATATAAACTACAACTCTAAGCAACAGCCTATAAATAAACTATTGTCATTCATAAAGGAATCACACACTTCCTCTATTGTCAAAAAAACTATTGTAAAGCCCTCAAAGAGATAACTTTGCCCTTTGATGTCATCTTCTTTCAACTCTCGTGTCTCAGAGAATGTAATGCAAAAGAATAGATGGAGGAAATCATTCTTGGGTATTTCACACTGGGTTTATAATCTCTCACATTCAGGTACTTGGTCTGGTTTGACATGCCAACCAAGTTCAAATTGCAGTCATAATGTAATCACATCTACAAAATGCATATTTTTTATTCTTTGTTTCACAAAAGAGCATGATTTCCTTTTACTTGGAATACTGATATTTCTGTAGTTTGAATTTGAATGAGTGACAATACAGTTATCATCCATATTCAACTAAGAATATACCAAAAAGTTTACTTTGACTACATTCATGAATATTGTAGCTGATACCTAAACCATGCATTGGGTCTCAAAATCATGCTTTTTGAGGTATATATAGCCAGCTGGACATGAAACCATATTCTAAGACGAAACGACCAGGCTCACCATATACTGCTGGGGTACATGATCATGAGGCTCTTTATTTCGATTATACACCTAAGATGCATTCATAAATATAATTGCTTGCACATGTCTACCAAATACCTCATGTTCTAAAGAATATATCAACTAATGAATTTCATGCTGTCTAGTATTGTGTAAATCTTTCAAGTGGCCTGGACAAACTTGCATATAGAAAGTGTTTTGGATAAAATGCACTGCTATGTTTGCTGTTAGGAGCATGGTCAATATACTGTATATATAGTAGATATTTTCTTTCTTATGTATAGTCTGACATTGAGTTTGGTAGAGACAAGAAACTAGGACTTTTTATTTTAAATCCTTACATTTTCTTAGTTTAAAATCAAATGTTACCTCCAATTTTGTTATAGCATCATTGATTCGCTCATCCAGTCTATCGTCACTTATTACTCCTGGGTTTCCCTTAAATGATACATCAATACATAGTTATAGTGTTTAAGCCATTTGTCTTCAGTCAGCAAGATATTAGTCATACATTGCTGATTACTAAATAAGATTTTGGATTTTATTATCACACCGAACAAAGTTTTTTTCATGATTAATCACAGTATGTACAATAGTAGGAATTTTCATTTTTTGTCTATCTATGATAACTCAAATACCAGTTGGCAGCTTCAAACTCAATAGCATATGGGCTTCATAGTGATGAAAGTCCTGAAAGAGACGCTTAGGAGGGGTTGGCCCCAGTGCTAATTTCCCTGATGTGATATAGATACAGATATAGATAAATCATATACAGATATAGATAAATCATTATAAATACCATTAATGGAATTTAGTCCAAATTTCATAGGCTTATGTCTATGGCTCAAGGAGGCATTTTCAATATGGCCACTGATTTCAAAATGCCTGCCCTTTTTTATAGAAAATGTATTCTTTGATAATTCAAATACCAGTTGATATATTTGGTTCAAATTTTATAAGCTGATTGTTTAAGCACATCGGAACTTTCAAGATGACTTCTCATTTCAAAATGGCCACCACTTTTCATGAAAAAATGGCGGCCATTAGATTTAGATTTATGCATATGTATTAATAAAGTAAAATGGACAAACAAGAAATATCAAATATTTAAGAGTATGTATAATATATATAGCACAGAGGTATTCTTTAGCATATAAGACCAACAAGTTTATGTCTTACCTGGTATCCCCTAGGTCCTCTCTGCCCGGGTTGTCCAGCTATTCCTGGTTTGCCATCTTCCCCTGGTCGGCCTGGTATTCCATCATTTCCAGGCTGGCCATTTCTGCCTTGGATGCCCTAATAGGGAAATCATATCATGTAAATGTTATAAGGCACATTTTTGTTCATGTTGATAAAAAGGATCATTATAAATAATTATACCCCTTACAATTTCTTTTCATCTTGTCTTGTTATTACCAGTTTATTCAGTTTGTTGATTCTTCAGCTTTGGAAAGACTTAAACTTACTGGTTTTCCTCTTTCCCCAGTCACTCCCTGGGGTCCAACTGGTCCTGGTATGCCCTTGAATCAAATACATCAGCAATGATTTTTATATGAATCTAAATCACTAAATAGAAAATCACATATAACAATTCAAATGTAATAAAGCATGGCTAATATTAAGTATACTCACATCTACACCTGGAGGCCCTGGTAAGCCTGGGACTCCAGGTTCACCAGAATCTCCTTTCATTCCTTGTTCTCCTATGTCACCTCTAGGCCCTGGCTCTCCTGTTGGTCCTATTGGACCCTCGGCTCCCCTCTTTCCTGGCACTCCAGGTGGACCTGGTGGTCCCTGAAACAGAAATGCATGTAGATTAATAATGCATGTTGAATACATCTAATATCTTAACTTTCTCATGATAAGGGGTCATTTCTAAGTTATTGGTATTAATGCAAATAATTATCTCTTATTTGATTTCATTTGATTTGATGGTCTAGAACTTGAAAACCTTTTGATTTGATGTATAGTTGACATATGCCTTAAGGACTCTCAATAGATGGAGAAAAATTCAGTTTTTTTTAAATTTTAAAATACTTGAACATGTATCAATTACTTCAAAAATCTTCTTAAAGAGGCACTGTCTTATAGGAGCGCAACTGAAATTCTTTATATGTGTACAAAATATTTTAAATTTCACAGTCTAATGTAGTTGGCATTTTTACAAAATTCAATTACGGGTGGTGATATTAGTTTCCTTTTTATTTTATTTTTGTTTTCTTAATTTCTGAACCAAAACACATTTTTGATAGTTATCTGTTTGTCACCTAGTCATATTTATTACTTTCAATCGTTTTAAAATACTTGTAACAACAAACCGATTGTATGTTGCTTTAAACTAATTATCCCACCGAACGAAGTTCGAGGGGATATAGTCTGTTTGTCTGTCCGTCCGTTCGTGTGTCCGGGCAATAACTCAAATACCGGTAGACGGATTTCATTCAAATTTTATTGGCTTATGCCTTATGGGTGTAGGACCTCCGCTCGAGAAAGGATTTTTAATATGGCCGTTAAATTCAAAATGGTGGCCATTTTTCTGAAAAAATATAATCTTTGATAACTCAAATACTAGTGGATGGATTTGGTTCAAATTTTATATGCTGTTGCCTGGGTACAAAAGAACTTTGCTCAAGAAGACATTTTCAAGATGGCCACCAAATTTCACAATGGTGGCCAGTTTTCGTAAAAAAATTTATCATTGATAACTCAAATCATATACAGGTTGACTGATTTCATTCAAATTTTGGGTGTAGGTCCTTTGCTCGAGAAGAATTTTCAATATGGCCACTTAATTTAAAATGTCGGCTATTTTTCTGAAAAGATATAATCTTTGATAACTCAAATATTAGTAGATAGATTTGGTTCAAATTTTATATGCTGTTTCCTGGTTACAAAGGAGCCTTGGTCAAGAAGACATTTTCAAGATGGTTAAAATGGTGGCCATTTTTCGTAAAAAAATGATAACTGAAATACCATTGAATGGATTTGGTTCAAATTTTACATGCTGATGCCTAGGGACATAGGAGCTCTGCTCGAGAAGGGATTTTCAAGATGGCAGCTTAATTTCAAAATGACTGCTTTTTTCATAAAAGAACGCAAACTTTGATAACTCGAATACCAGTTGATGGATTTGGTTCAAATTTTATATGCTGATGCCTAGAGACAAAGAAAAGAAGTTCAGCTCAAGAAGACATTTTCAAGATGGCCACTAAATTTCAAAATGGCCGCCATTTTTCGTAATCATTGATAACTCAAATACCAGTGGATGGATTCGATTCCAATTTTATATGCTGATGTTTAGGGAAAAATGAGATCTGCTTCAGAAGAAATTTGAAAGGCGTGAGCTGAATTTCAAAATGGCTGCCATTTTTTATAAAAAACCGTAATCATTGATAACTGAAATATCAGTGGATGGATTTGGTTCCAATTTTATATGCTGATGTCTACCATTGTCTAGGGACAAAGGAGATCTGCTTCAGAAGAAATTTCAAAGGGGTCAGCTAAATTTTAAAATGGCTGCCATTTTTCATAAAAAGGGTAATCTTTGATAACTCAAAGCAATATTTGCACATAAACCAATGGGATGGGTAACACACAAGTGAAGGTTAGTGAACTTCCATCTGGCTTCCATTATGAATTCATGTAAAATAGTATTTACCTCCACAATAACTTCATTAGGTCCATCAGGTTCAGTCACAATTTTCCCAGGGAGCCCCTGAAACAACACTTATAAATGAGTATAACAGTTCACCGTGAGATCTAAATCCAGTATATTTATTGAGGATATAATGAATCTATTTACATCAAATCTTGGACTGAGATGGTCACTATCATCATATTAAACAGAGAATGAAGTGAAATAGTAACCATTACACATGTATATGACCAATTATACATGTATATGAGCCATTGTAATATCAGTTTTTAGAATTATACTATTATATGTAAAAACCAAGAATCTTGCATGCAGCATACAACAACCTTAGCAATACTTCACAATATCCCAGACAGGAACAAGTTTAGCTTAAGAGTGATACTTACTGGAGGACCTGGTGGGCCAGGGTCTCCGGTGTTCCCAGTTCTCCCTGTTATTCCAGGGTCACCCTTTGCACCTCTTTGCCCTGTTCTTCCAATAGCGCCTGGTGTACCTGGTTTACCCTGGAGAAATACAGCTATATCGTAATTCAGTATTATATACTGTAAAAGCCCAAATTTTCGCTGACAAAAAATTTCACTATTTTGTCAATCTGAGATGTTTCATTGGCATTGAATTTCACTCTTTGAAGAAATATCCAATTGAATTCAATGTTAAAACAAATTTTCACTGTGGCTTTAATTTCACGGTCTAGCCTCTTCAGCAAAAATAGTGGAAATTAGGGCACCTTGAAAAATTGGACTTTTGCAGTAGCCTGTACAAGAGTGTTTATCAATAGTGCCTCAAGAGATTGAGTTGGGACAATAAAATGATATGCATATAGTTATATATCACTCATCAAGCTTCTGTATTGTTCTTACTTCTGTCTACTGGATATTAGAGGATGACATTACTTACTCGATCTCCAATGGGTCCTGGTGGTCCAACAGGTCCTGTCTTTCCTGGCCGACCCTGAAGGCCTGGTGGCCCTACTGGCCCTGGATCACCAGGTAAACCAGCAGGACCTGTAACCTGTTCACAACAGATATGTTAGAGCTCATAAAGTCAAAATAGAAAATCAACCCCTTAATTATCATAAATATGATCTGAGCAAGATTTTCACATTTTAAACAGTGTTTTGTATTTTACCATTGTTGAATGTTGATCTTAAATGACAGGTCAAAAACTTATTCAAAAAACATAAAGATGTTACCTGGTTGTTGTACTTACAGTTGTCTGAAACAGACAAAAATGTTTATGTCAGTTCATAGTATAAGGTTTGCAACTAAATATTATCTTCCAATGTGGATACTTATGAACACGCCTAGAAATAATTTCAAATTGGAAATAAATGGAGGTGAGAGTAGCTGATTTCTGCAAGAAAATTCAACAAATAAATAATAATCAAAATTATACAGCTCAAGACAGAGGGGGAGAAACACCAGGGTTCAAAGATGACATACGCTTATAATGTAAATCTGTATTGAGATGACATCGTCGCTGATTGGTCAAAAGTCGACAAACAAATGACGTCATCAATGGCGGTTTCAAAATTTTCGAAATACCCTTCGAATAATATTATGTTCATTTCTGGCGTGTTAACCAATATCATAGCTTCTCATTTCACATCAAGATAAAGAGAGGTGTACGGAATATGCCTATATCAATTAAAACATCCCATCGAAGTGTAGTATTTGATAACTAGCCGATGAAAATTCGAACGAACGAAGGTGCTAAGCAAGAGAGGTAATTATGTCTGTCATCTTGAAACTCTGGGGCTTTCCCTCCTCTTAGCTCAAGAAGAGCTTTTCAAGATGGCTGCTGAATGTCAAAATGGCCGCCAATTTTATAAAATAAAACAATGTAATCTTTGTAATGTAAACTCGCATACCAGTGAATGGATTTGGATCAAATTTTACATGCTGAGGACACAGTAGTTCTGTTTCCGAAAAATTTCAAGATTGGGGCTGTATTTCAAAATTGCTGCCATATTTTGGAAAAAATGTGATCTTTGATAACTCAAATACTAATGAACAGATTTGGTTCAAATGGTGGGTTCAAATTTTATATGCTGATGCCTAATGAAACAGTAGCTCTGTTCAAGACAGAATTTTCAAGATGGCAGCTGAATTTCAAAATGGCAGCCATTTTTCATAAAAGAATGTAATCTTTGAAAGCTCAAATGCCAATTGACAGATTTGGTTCAAATTTTATGTATTGATGCCAAGGGACAAAGGAACTCAACTAAAGAAGGCATTTTCAAGATGGCCATTGAATTCCACCATCGGCCACCATTTTTCATAAAAGAATGTAATCTTTGATAACTCAAATACCAGTGAACAGATATGGTACAAAATTTATATGTCGATGCCTAGGGACAAAAAAGGTCAGCTCAATAAATAATTTTCAAGATGACGGTTAAATTTTAAAATGGTTTCAGGACAAAGACGATCTGGTTGAGAGGAAATTTTCAAGATGAAAGCTGAATTTCAAAATGGCCACCATTCTTGTAAAAAATCAAATATTGGTTCAAATATTATATGCTGATGCTTAGAGATCAAGGAGGTCTGCTCAAGAAGATATTTTCAAGATGGCTGCATTTTCAAAATGGCTGCCATTTGTCTTTAAAAACGTAATCTTGGATCTTAAATACCGGAAGACAGATTTGGTGTAAATTTTATATGCTGCTAGGGACAAAGGAGAAGAAATTTTCAAGATTGCAGCTGAATTTCAAAATGGCCGTCATTTTTGGATAAAACATAATCTTTGATAACTCATATACCAGTGGGTGGATTTTGTACAAATTTTATATGTTTATATGCTCTGTTCAAGAAGAAATTTTTGAGATGGCCTGACTCATTATCAAAATGTGTTTTGTTCGGTGGGATTTGCAACTCCGCTGTCATTTTGTGATGATTACTTCATCTATATGCATTTATCACACGTTGTGTAGACTACCATTCTTTGATTTATAACAAGAATATTGAAGAAGCGTATCAGTTAAGAAAAATCATAGAAAACTACAGATTTTAATTTTGCCATAATGTTCACCTATTCATTTAGTGATATTTTTGTAAATTTTCTAGCAGAAATGGGCTACTCCTTCCCCCTTCCATTCATTTTTTCCAATTACCAATTGTGATAAAGTTAATGCTAATAATTAAAAAAAATGATGAAAATAAAACTTTAAATAAGTTTAACTCACTGTGTCTCCACGTTCGCCTTTTAACCCTGGCACTCCATCTCTTCCAGGTGCTCCATTTTCACCCTAAAATAGTTTGAGGTTTTTATCAACATCAAGAGGTTTTTACTCTTTAATTACCTCTGTATGAAACAAATAGTTGGTGCATTTTGGTGATATAAGTGAAGATGGCTGGATTACATACATAAATTGTAAAGGTTTGTAAAAGAACCACTTTAGTGAAAATTCTGTGAATGATAAATCTGCCAATTTGGGCATTGAGAAATGGCGGAGCACAGTTGTAAAATGATGAAAGAATAATATTTTATTTGTCTTAATTAGTTCCATTGTCATCCACAATGCTTCATACTTACATCAAAGCCTGGCTCACCATCCTGACCTGGGGCCCCAGGATCTCCTGTTTCCCCCTGTGGCATAAAAACAAAGTAAGTCGATTACATGTGCTGAACATTTTTTGTTAATACTACTAACTACCATCATTCTAACTTTTCTTGTTCAAGTTTTTATGATCATCATAAGTAATTAGATTTGACATGCTAGTAAATATACATGTATTTGCAATGAAGTGATAAACATATGATTTCATTTTCAAAGTATATGTTATATCAATGCATTTTAAATGTTTCTTACCCTTGGCCCTGGTAGACCAGGAGGTCCTGCTACACCCTGGGGTCCAGATTTACCCTGAAACATTAACACGCATATTGATTAACGGATATGTATACAAAAGGATTTGAAAGGTGATATCTAAATGCAAACATATACACAAAATAAGTCTTACCTCTGCCCCCCTTGGGCCTGCTGGTCCTGTTGCCCCTGGTACACCTGACTCACCCTGCAATAACATCCCATATTAAGGGGCCCATTAAGTAACATTTTAGAATACACAAACTTATATATCATACTGCTTAGGGGCAGGTCAATTTTCATGTAGCTTTCAAATATGAATCCAGCATAGATGAACAAAGTAATCATTTTCTGAATTTTTTTTAACATGTATGATAACAGAAATTGAAGTTACTCCTTCCCCAAAACATAACTAATAAAAAGTAGTTGTTTGATAGCTTATATTGATATATTAACCTAAAACGCCCACTTCTAATATTCCAGATTCTCCTATCCTATAGACATTTTAAATGTTAAGTTAACATTTCGCAGGTGTCTTTACTCAACTTTTTATATTAATATAAAGTCTCACCTCTCTACCACGAGGACCCTCTGGTCCTATGTCACCTGGAATGCCAGCATCCCCAGTGAGACCTGGTAATCCTGGTGGGCCTGCAGCTCCTCGTTCTCCCTTCATACCCTGTAATTTGAGCAAATTGAGTCTGGGTGTATCATAAAAAAGTGTAACCTTGAACTGTGTATGAAAAAAATGTGTATGAAAACTGTCAACTTGTATGGAAAAAAGATTGAAATTAAATAATATCTGTAATATTGCATTTTTATGCTTAAGATAAAGATTACTTATTTCAAATAAATACAGACAAACATATAGGACTAGCTCAGGCCAAATTTCCATAAACTTAAGACACAACAACTTGAGACTCCAATGCATTTGTAGTCTTACCTGTGTACCATTAAAGCCCCGAGGCCCCCGAGGGCACACTACTGGACATTTATCACCCTCTTCTCCAGAAGGCTAAAATAAAACATTTCCTTCATATATGAATTAGGTGTTCATGAATATATGTTTAATACACTTATTTGTATCTGTACATGTATGCAGAATGTCATGGATCAACATTTATGCACTAATCATATTATAGTGTTATTGTAGAACAACAGACATTTTCAGATACCCTGTGTCTAGTATCACTGGAGCCATTTTTGCCAATATCATATCAGGTCATCTATAAAAAAAGAAATCCTTCATATAAGCACAGGCAGAATGATAAGGGAATTGGAAACAAAATCTGACATTGTCTGGCAGTATGCACAGGTAGTGTAGATGATTTCCAATGCATGCTTTTGATTTGAGGTTTCTTATACATGAATACCTTATTGGTACTCTCAGACTCTGCCATTCTGATTTACCATACCCAGTCTTATTTATCACTTAAGAGAAAGAGGGTGTGGTTATCATTATCGAGCCAAGCCTTTTATATGCATTCACAAACACATATCAATGCACCAGTTGAAAATATCATAGCTCCCGCATATGCTTAATCCTCTTAGTCCATAGGCCAGCTGGTGTCATTCGGAAGACCTGGAATGTTGCTGTCAATAGAAAGCACAAGCGTCACACCCAAAATGCAATGGTGTTGAGCAAATCAATATTAAAAGCCAATATGAGTATTTTAAGATTAAGCTTATTTTATTATTATTGAAGATTTTTAAAATGTTAGATTTTTGTTAAGATGTTTACTTGTATACAGTACTTGAAAAGTTTTTTATATTGGATTGTGTCGTTGTCCTTACCCGTGGGAATCGTGGTGTTTTCGGACGCTTTGTTCTCTTCTTTTTTGGAGGTGGTTCCTGTATTAAAAACTTGCAAGTCAAACACACCAACTCATTAAGCATTGTTGTACAAGCATAATGATGCACCATGTGGGAAAGAATTCAAGATCAAGAATAATTTTGACCCTTAAATGTATACTATTTCCATTGCATTCCTTCCCAAAGGTAAAGAATAGCCTTATTATCCTCAACCAATTAAAGTTATACCATTTTACTCGAACATACAAGATTAATGAAGGAAAATAGTTCTATTTAGACATTATTCAATGCTTTCCTTGATTGTACTGACTCTATATAAGTATATAATATTAATTAGATGATACAGAGTCCAAGAATTAAAGTAACTGTTGTGCTGAATTATTCAGATAAACAGTAGAGGCACTATAAGGAATTGATGCATCCTCCTCTTCGCATCTTCTGAATTTTTCTACACGGGTTCTTCATATAATGATGGACAATACGGATGAAGCATACTGTATTTAACAGAGTGGGAAGTAAGAATAAAGAGGTTTGGGTATATACGGATAATATACTAGACAAAGTACAATGATGAATGAGTTACAAGTGGAGAAAATATAATATTTTGTAATTTCAGTTGTATTTTTGAAAAACAATAAATTTATTTGAAAAAGGAACAAATGTATCCTGTAATTTCATTAAGTATTAATGAGCCCCTTAGATGATCTCGTCACTTTAATTCTTGGACACCTTGTACCCTGTGACACAAAAATGCCACTCACCCACATAATGTTTTATACCTTTTTTGTATGCATTAGTGTTAGATATTCACAGATATCACACAGACAAAAAAGTAAGGCAACATTATACGAGTATGGGTGGCATTCTTTTGTGTCACCCTGTATATGTTAAATTTTCACTTTTAGAATACCATGTTATAGAAAGTGTAAATATAAAGTTATGGTAATTAAAACTAGATCTACTGCTCACACATTAGCTATTAAGCATCATATTGGTAGGAGATTAACAAGCAAAACTTATATGTTTGCAAAATAGTTTAAATATATAGAAAAAAGTTAAATCATACTTTTAATGCATATATAAATAAAGACAGAGGAATGGAGATATAAACGAAGGGAACACCTGAAAATGTATGCAAAAGTTTAAAAATAAAAATGCAAAATCACAAAAATGAGTCCCTCACTATCTCCTAAGTAAACTGAAAATGGAAATATAACTGAAAATTAACCCTTAATGCCTGCATTCAGGTAATACACTTCGACCAAAAATACAAAATGCCAACAAATATTACACAAACCATACAATTATATTCTGTTGCACCATTATTACAAAACCATAACAAAATAATTAATACATTCACAAAAAGTAACATAACACTTTTTTGTTGAAATAAATAAAATGCAATCGCTAATAATATGGATATAAAAACAATGATTCCATAAAAGATGTTTAATGTATTTTCAATTGACCTAGAAGTGCATGTATAGCAAAGGAAAGAAAATGAAAGGTGTGTACTTTTATTGCTACTTACAGGTATCTCAGCACAAGATTCTCTATCGACCATAGAGGGATCACAGTGCATCATCAGCCACTGGAGATCATACTAAAAATAGAGATGGAATGAAAATTAATGTGAACATATTGTATTTATCAGCTACTAGTTTTTCCTAACCAATTTCAGAATGATCATCCCATTCCTAGACAGATACACTATCAAAAGAACATTGCACTCTGTGTTCATCACTCCTTGTTAAAATAAATGGTGTAACTTTGTATGTTTACCAACATGAGCCATATACCAACTACTTTATTTCTCAAAGGTGCCTGACACTTATATATAACTTCTAAGGTAGACATTTTTCAAACATTAATGGGGAACGCAATGAAAGCATGTCAAATGTAACGAGTTATGTCCCAAGATTGTAACTAATTGCCTCCATTTTAGAAACTTCTGTTTAATTTCTTTGCCAGCATTTCCTTAATTGGTGCAATATACTTGTGTTCAGATCTCTAAAGCACACGCCTTATAGATTGTATTCTTGTGTTCTTTTTCAGGAGATGAAAACATTTTGTGTAAAGGTGGAGATAAGACAATATATGTTAGCATATACCACTAGAGAAGTCAAGAAACAACCTACAAGAAATTTCCCAGTTGCTTCAATTAGTGTGCTCTTTGGGGAGTTTCTTTATCACAACACCTTGGTATTTGCTGTTTAACAAGGTATACAACATAGATGAAAGTGAAATATTTAGAAAACTTCAGATAAACTGTGTAGCTTTGTTAAATTATTGAACAATGTTTTTACTTTTTTGTGTAAATGTTTTCATGCCACATGTTGCACATATTTGCTAGATACTTAGACAAACATGAAGGAGATAATTTATGGAGTCTGAGTTGAGTATGGACCAATTAATACATATGTTTTACTGCATTCTGCCTCAGTTACAGGAGAACATAGATCTTTTTGGCCTATGTGTGTACTTTGAAGCCCAATGAAAAATACATAAAGAACACTTGCATCTACTGTGCTTTCTCATTACATATACCCCAAATATATTTATGATGTTGAAAGGAACCTCCATTTACTTGCCTTAAATATGTATATATGCAAGGTATATTAAATATAAATACATACAGTAACTTACAAATTGTAAATAATTCTGTAGGGTTGAGTAGATTTTGTTCAAAATCAAGACATTTTCTTTGATATATCAAATACCGGAATCTAACTTACTGTAACTGTTTCATCGTTTCCTTCTTTTTTTCCAAGAATGATGTTTCCATTGACATCAAACTGGGAGAATGATGCTGGTTCTAAGGGTAGAGTCTGAATGACGTCACAGTCTATATATATAGTGACCTTGTCTTGAAGTACTTGGAACGACAACTTGTGCCAGTTTTTATCAAATAACTAAAATAAAGAATGATCAGTGGTTCTCTCCTTTGGAAAATACCACTTGTTAAACAGAGAAAACAGTGTTAGTACAACTATAGCAACAATATTTTAGATATGTCCTTTGAGTATTTTTATCTACATATGTACATATTTTGAAGAATTATGTACATGTACACTTTTGTCAACTCATGATCATATTCCTCATGATCATATGGTTATGACTTGAGATATTGCATATGGCCATGTAAGTTATAATTGATAAGTTACCTTTTTATGCTCTTTGCCTTTGAATACGAGAGTCTGTAATTGGTTATTATAGTCTTTTACGTAAAATTCTACTTGTTTGGATTGACCATTCAGGCGAATACCAAATTGAGGCTCTCCAAAAGAATCCTCTACCCTTATTAAATTCCAGGTTTCTCTCCTTGTCTTACTACTCATCCGAAATGTACTGACAAAGGAAAACTGGGTAGGCATACCATATGGAAATAGTTGTCTAGAAAACGAAAGCATTGTTATATAGCGTTGGCTTGACTGGTGCCTGACTTATATTCTATCGAAAAGTTATTACCTGGAGACGCAAGCTCCTTTAGGCATAGCAATCAATGTGTTGCTATAGGATTTGATAACACAATTACTGCAGCATCACATTGGTTGCCTTCAGAACCATTTTGATTGTGTTGATTGAAGTCATGGCAACTGTCTTAATGGTTAGGATATTAGCACATTATAAGGATATTATGAGGTGACTCTCCATCAACAATGCCTTCATCAACGAACCATTCCTCTCTATTTTAGTGAACTGATTCACCAGTTCAAAGCATTGAGGAGAATTCATTTTCAATGATGCATGTTATCTTTGGAAGTAAATGTATTTACTGACATGAGGGGTCACATCATAATATATGTTAGGATTTTTCAAATTGTGATTCAACAGTTTCAGTCTCAAGAGACTTGGAAACATTTTTGATTGTTGAATTACATTTTCTGTATATTATACACTATTATATTGTGTTACATTATTTTAATAACATGTATTTTAACTGTATTTTATTTAATGGTTTTATGACAAAAAGAGCATTAATAACACTTCTTCTACACTGACAGTGACGCCATGTAAACAACAATATGTAACAATCATGTGTACACTTGTGTCAATGTAAAAGGATGTTAAGTATTGGTTACTTGTACAAGTGTGATAATCAAGCTGTCAACATGGATAAGGGCATCTTCAAACATGTCAAACGTGTTCAGGGTTATTGTATCTTGATACAAGTTTCTGTTTCAGCTTAAGTGAATTGTACATGTCATTTATTATACATGTTGTTTATTGTACATGAATGACCAGCATATGTGAGTAATCAGGCTAACCTGAGTATTTTAAATGAATCAAAAAAATATCCAACATTAACATGTTAGAATCTATCAATGTTGACATCTTGGTTTTGCATGCATAGTTTGTACAATAACATTTAACTACACACTACTACTTCTTACATGTTGAAAATAGATTGTAAGTTATGTATTCTATGAGGGTCATTTATATCCTACAAAGGCTACAAAGAGTGGGTAAGTGCATTGCCGTCACTGGAAACTAGAATTAAGCTAAAAATAAACAAAACATGCTTTAATAAATGGCCTAAACAGAATTTTCAAAATATCTCTGGTTTGTGATTTGGAAGATATTTTCAGAATTCTTAGGGTGCAGAAGAAAGATTTACAGTTCTAGATAGTGGTTTAGTCCAGTTGTAGTATTTGTAATTGTAAATAATAAATCTCCCCCATGTATTGTTGTTCAGTTGTAAGAAAGATATCTATGAAAAATTGCGTCTCGTTGTAAAAATAGAACAAGAAATAAAGATGCATTTCAGTTCTCAGACAAACTGGTGCATTTGGCAGTGTTTTACTTAGAACTAGTTTACGAAATTGCAACCCTCTAATTTTATTTTGGTATTTCTTTCTTAACTATCTTTATCATGTCTTCTTGATTTTGGTAGATATATAAGTACTCTTGTAAATTTGTTTTTTGATTTGGAGATTTTTGTCTGCCATTATATGAATTATTCCAGGTTTGCTAGCCTTGCCCAAGTCGGTCTCTTTTACTTATCTTGATTTTTAATCAGATTAGTAAAAAAATACTGATTTGGGCAAGGCTTCAGGTTTGCTTTCCACATACATTTTGTAATAGTGTATTCTATCTACCCAGTTCAATGAAATAACTTTGTAAATTCTGATGAATCAAATTTCTTTTCTGAATATTTGCATTTTGAGTGATTTGTAAGTAAGTTGTTGATGCTATATAAGCACACTTTTTTTAACATGTTTAACACCTTATTTACATAAAGGGTTGCAGTTTGTTTTGTCTCCCTGTACCAGTTTCTGCAATTTATCTGAATTAATGGAAGTTTTAAGTATTATTTAAAGTTAACAATGTAAAGTATATCTTTCACCAATGAAGTATGTGACATGTTATCGTGAATACATCTACAACATTAACATTGTAGTAAAAGTATTAAGTTTGTCACAAATTAGCATCATAAAATGTGTGAATACATATATTATATTAGAAAATTAAAAATGTTTTGTGAAATCTGTTTTATATCAAAAACCTCGAAGCTTTTAAATTGAAGCAAAATTTGATTTATGCGCTATGTAAGCATCATTTACAATTCATGAAGTGTTATCATTTTTTGTGTTTAATCTTGTTATACTACTAAACACATTAACTTCATGGGAGTTATCCTAATAGGTGCAGAATATTTATTTAGTCTAGATTTCAAATTTAGCTTCAAACCATTAAGCAGTTAAAAATTGAGCATAATTATTAGTATGAGAGATTTAGAGACGGTTTTAGAATGTATATACCATTTAGCATGTAACAATTCATTCACATCTCATAATGTTTCAGTTCTTACTGATAACTGTTGACCTCATGAGCAGTGGACTGGATTAATTGTATACCTCCAATATATCAAGGCTTACTGAGACCACAGATGGAGGTCAACAGGAAGATTTTGAGATGATTCAACAGTAGAGATATGCAGTTGTATTGTCCCGACTAAATATTTCATAGGTAAAGAGAAAATATTGTATATTCTCAATTGACCTATAAGCAGATATAAGATAGGTACTAAGAATACAGAATGAATTGAATATGTTACATACTAGTCCACTAGTCTATACATTCAAAGTATAAAGAGAGAGGGTGTATAGAGAGAAGGGGGTCTTTCATGATGTTTAGGTAAGACAATAGGGGATGAGCGCCACAATCAGGTCAGGGTAGAGGGAATAGTCACATGTGTCTAGCCTAGGTATATCTTGGTCTTGTCTCTGCATACACTGACAGTAGATCACTATGGATATAACCTGCTCCTCCCACACACTATTCTATAGTATAGTATTTATTTCATAAATTTCATTGTGTATTTGGGGAAGGCCAGAGATGAGATGTCAGAAAGTCTGATCTGCACTTCCCAGGCTGACTCCTCAGGCCATTCTCTACTCATCAATGTATGCAAACACTGATCATCAACCAGTTTTGAAATCCAGGCTTTTCAATCAATTTTTAATCTTTTCACACAACCCGTAACTTTTATTTTACACATTCCTGAATTTCTAGCCTCAATGGTAATCAGTGGTAAGGTGATATTAGGCTCAACAAGCATGTGACTATTCAGTAATAAAAGCATACATTTCTAATATATGCATGATTACCTGAAAAATGAAAGAAACATGACAGTGAGGTGATACAAGTTCATTTATATAAGAGAAGGAATGTGACATTTCTACATTCTTCTCTTTCTATTCCTGCTTCATTGGACTTTGTATATGAGCTAAAATCAGCGCTATCTTAGACCAATTATTTGGGCTGTCAGTTAGACTGTTACTCCACTCTCTTTCACTTCATTCATTCATTCACTCATTTTTTGATCTCATATTGTATATTAACAATATTTTCTGTGTAAGCATAGTGTTAACTTGACATTATAAGAAATCTATACAGTTATCAGACAGGATATACTTGCCTAGTTGGTATTCTAAGATCGGCTTTTCTACCTATTCTGTAAGCTGTCTGCATATCACTAGAACCTTTAACCTTCTTTACTCCCTGTACTCCTAATATACTGTCCATATCAAATGTAGAAATGAAATCAAATACAGCTGAAAAAAAGATAAAAGTACTTCTTTATATTTTGCAACACCTTTATTTTTGTTAAGTATGTACAAACAACTATAGCCAAATGGTACCTTATTTTGTTCAATGTTCATGTATAATTTTGAATAGAAATCTCAGAAGTTGGCTATTACTGTACATAATAACCTTATTTGCCATTTTCTTTGGTTTGGTATGATGAAATCCAAATTCTGATGTTATTTCCAATGGACCATGTCAATATTTCTGTGTTGTCTCAAAATGGAATTAATTGCTAAGTTTCAGATTGACCTTTTTCACTCCAAATTAAAAGTTGTCTCTTTTAAACTATAGATATGTGTGCGCTAAGAATTCATAGTATATTCTGTCTACCCACTCCCCAAGACTAGGATGAATAATTCTTCATTCTATATATCTACCCCAAACATAATAATTAATTACAAATGTAAAGAAGTACACAAATATATACCAATATACAAATGTATATATGGTCCCTTTAGGCATACGTCACTTTAATTTCTTATATTATATGTAATAAGAAAACATGAAAATCCATATTATTTCAGTTGTTTTTGAAATTCAAACAAATGTGTAAGATTGATTGTTCCCACTTACTTGGCCCCTCGGGATGTAGTTGTACATAGTAGTCGTAATAATCGTACCAAACATAATATCCACTACTATATGATATTATTTTAAAGAAAAGTATCACATAGATATGAAACTGACATTTTTCCATTTTGTTTTTCTTCTTTTCATGTTTTGTTATTGCGTCAATTGAGTATTCACTTCAAAATAACATTCTGACACATGAAGATTATTTACAGGTACGTCGAGTACAAAATTCACGTGAACTACAGGAAAACTGTATACGTCACAGAGAACACCTCATTAAAATAAACACCAGGAAATTAGAACACCTTTTTATTCCGTTTTCAAGCGTCCCGTTGACTCCCATGTTATCATAACCTTTTCATATGATCATCTGTCAATATGTCAACCGCTAGTTGGTCGTCACAGCAACATAAGCTTAGATAAGTTTTACTGTATTATACTTTAAACTACCTGTACACTTTGAAGATAAACTGTTTTAAAGGATTCAACGTTTCGGGCAGATTGCCATGATGGATGCAACAAAAGCGTTTTGAAAACAAAACTTTTTTAAGAGGATCTAAGTATCTTTTTGAACTTTGAGCAATTTATAGTATTTGATCCTGTGACCTAACAGGTGCGATGGTGCATATTATGTTGTCATCCTAACCTCTAGCGATCGTTGTTGACTAAAAACATTAATTGATTGAAATCATTAATGCAGATTCACTCCCACCCTCCAACCATCAAACATGAATTTAAACACTTTAAGTCATTTTTTTAATTTGTGCAATACTGTACAATGTACACAACAAAATCTTTCCCTCTACCCCTACCCCAAAAACGTAATGATTTCACAAATGGCAAAGTACATTGATGAAATATATGTTCCATTGATCATGAAGGTACGTATGGTATGTACTTTAGCTGCAAGATTATGTGGTTTGTGTCTTGTTTAGATGTAGCATAATTGGATCTGATTGACATATACAAACAAATCAAAGAATTGAAAAATTATGTTAAAATACCTTAACGACTGGTATCACATCATAAGAGGCGTGTTGTTACTGTTTCTCAAAAGTGAAATAAAATAAATAAGTGATAAAATAAATACATTATATAGACAAGTAAGTCGTTGCTGTTGCTCACAGATGGTTGAACTTGAAAGGAGGAGAGTATCGCAACAGATTTCGGACAGTCATTATGTTGGATTTGGGCTATTTTCTTAGGATTTACTTGGGAAATCATTCATAGAGATGAAAATAAAAGGGTTGAAAATCAGGACAACATTTCAGAAAAAACATGTGGGTGGGTTGTTTGCATCTTACCGATGCGCGTTGTACCGAAACCCATTGCTGTATAACTTAAGCTAAATTCACACCAACGGTGCTTTAAAGCGCCATCAAAGGCGCCGTTGGTGTGGACTTAGAACCTGTCCCACCCTACCCAAACTCACCAACTTGATTTTATTATAATAGTTTCAACATAGTATTATCAATTGAAATGAAACTTTGTAGAATGCTCAAAATATCTCTAAGGAATATACACTGAAAGGAGCACGTAGGTTATCGCAAATAATTTCAGAAAGTTATATCTTGGATTATGACTATTTTCTGACAATGAAGACAGGTTTATCTTTTAGATCAATCCATTATCTCAAAGAAAATTATATATATACAGTAATAATAAAGTCAAACAAACTCGGAGATATTTAACTAGCAATCAACCCATCAACACACTTTTTCAAAGATGTTGACCTCATTTTCACCAAAAATGCAATCATTTTTTACAATGTTTAGTGCATTACTATTCTTTATTTTGAAAGAAAAACTCAATTGCTTTAAGATACTTGTTCCCCATGTTATATCTCCATTGAAAAATCTCATGCTATCCATTGCTTTCAGTTCATTTTGGTCATCCAAATTCAATATCTTTAAAGTCCCTGGAGCAATCAACTTTTCCTTTTAGGAAATCAAACATGTCTCAAAGCACATTCTAATTATGCATTCAACAATATAATAAAAGGTTGCATTTTTGGTGAAAATTAGGTCAACATTTTTGAAAAAGTATGTTGATTGGTCCATTGCCCCTTCAATATCACTTAGGTCTGATTATGACTTATCATTATATATACTTTCCTTGAAGATAATGAATGGATCTCAAAGATACACCCATGTTCATGATCAGAAAATATTCATAATTCAAGCTAGAATCTTTTGAAATTGTTTGCGATTACCTACGTGCTCCTTTCATGGAAAAATATCAAGTATTAATTAAATTAGAACATATAGTGTATTACTTCTGGGACAACCCTCGTATAATTCGAAAAAGACTCAAAGTTGAATTTCCCGCCATTTTATCAAAAACTTAGATGATGATGAATAATAACTAATTCCTATCATCCAATAAACTTTCGTACTCCACATGTAGACGGTCGTTAACTTACCTCCCGGGATATCATTCTCCCCAGGCAGAATCTCCGGACATATCCTTGGGTCCTCTGAAAATATAAATAAGTGTCTGATATCACTTGAAATGAATCTAGATGAACATGAAAAATGATTACTTATTTGCATCTGCATCATTCACTTTCCAAAATATTGCGCCCAAAGTGGGACTCGAACCCACGACCCGTCAGCCTGTATGTTCTACCGAGTGGGCTACCCGTGGATAATATTGATGCAGGCCCTCTCATGATAAGACCTAGGCCTAAGGCTTTTTTAGCGCAGCAGTTTGTTTTTGTGTCAGGTCGATGGTGGGGGTACAACATTATGCTAGAATGTAGTAGTAGCCTATTCAATATTGACAAAAAACTACAACCATTGAGCGTAGATTATCGAAGAACGTAATGGGCATAATACATGTAATATGGAGTTTAAAATTCAGGGGCGGATCTGGGAACCAACAAGGGGGGGGGGGGCAAATTTCAGAGAAAAAAAATGTTGGGCCCTTAAAACCGAAAAGTGGGCCCAAAGTTTGAAATTTTGAGGCCCATTTTTCCAAAATTTGGCCTGAAATTCAAAAATAAGGCCTTACAAGGCCCAGTAATTACCAAAAAGGCCCACTTTTTTCTGGGCCCAGATCCGCCAGTGAGATTAGCGTAAAAATATACGGAATCGTATGCAGCAATTTATGATAAATCCTACGGTACATGTCCTCATTCTGATAGCCTAAGACAAAAACTGTTTATGGAATTTATATGCCACCACCAAGAACTGTT